>CAUOFW020001602.1:493950-574640 GCA_963454935.2 Ilex paraguariensis
GGGGGGGGGGGGGAGTGGAGTATCTTAGGATTGGGCCAACATGCAGCCACAGAAGTAATATTTCAAAACAAGGTGATTTACCTGGCTGAGCAGATTTTCATCTGTCGGAAGCCTCAGGTCATCCTTGGTGTTACCATTTTCAGTTAAAAGACTCACCTGAAAGAAAAATAAATGTTTTACCAAATACAGGAAATTGATGAATGGACTGCCAACTGCTAGAACTGACTCTATTGAAGTGACTTTTGGTGCCAGTACCTCTAACTCAAGCCACCGAATCTTTTGCACTATCACATCACACATGGATAGCCTTCAAATGGCGTGGACCAACCACTAGGAATACCAAAAAAATCATCCATGGCCACAAGAAATCACTGTGACAACGAGTGGTGTAAACTAGACTACCCCTACTTATTTATGTTACAATTTTTTTTTTTTGAAAACAAAAGTTACATACTCACGAATGACAACAAGTGGTGTAAACTAGACTACCCCTACTTATTTATGTTACAATTGTTTTTTTTGAAAACATAAGTTATATACTCACGANCGGTCTTTGGGTTGAAATGACCGATTTAGTGACCCATTGGCATTCTTATTCACCAATTTAGGGCATTGGTCCTTTTAGTGACCCTTCTCATGGCAAAAACTACACTCATTTGAACCAACTCGACTTCTATACTTATTCTATGAATTAAAAGTCTCCCGAGGAGACATAACTAATACAGTCTTATTAGAGACTGAAAGAAACCCTTCCCAGAAAGAATCTTAAACTGGGGACTTCTTCAACCAAAAGTTCATTTGACTACTGCATCCATCAAGAGAAGTGGGTGACGATGGAGAATTGAACCACAAAATCCCTCGAAGTCATTTTTGAGTGCCATTAAAAATTGAATCAACCGTTGCTCCTCTCTAAAAGTACATTAGTACTCAATTCAATGGGTTCAGTAAATGCTAAATGATTCCAATACCCAATCATAATTGAGTACAACTCTTGTATGTTCTTATCGCCTAAACGTCCAGTTCGAATTTCATGTTCAAGTTGATATCTATTTGCAAAATTGGACTGTACAAACAATGTAGCTAAATAATCCCAAATCTCCTTGGTTGCGGTAAACTTAGTCAAATGAATACTAATGGTCTGATCAATTGAGTTGTTAATCCAAATAATAATTTTAGCGTTATTGATCTCCCAAGTATTCTTCAAGTTAGCATATTTTTCTGGCTTAGTATTTATTGGAGCTCACGTAACACCAGTAATATAACTTCATATCTCTTTACCCATCAAGAAATTCTTCATAATGTATGTCCAATAGGCATAATTATCACCTGTCAGTTTCCCACTAATGGCCTAAAGAGAGTCTGAATTATTACTAGCCATAATTGCAACTAGGTATATTGGTGATGAAATGAATTAGAAATACTTAGAAACCTTACCAGTCATTATGAACAAATAGAAATGAGATATCTAACATAGGTGTATATTTTTCCATGGTTATGCTTTGGCGACATTATGTTTGGTATTGTGATGAAATTCATAAAATCATAAACTCCCTCATCTCATCAAACATCACTTTCCTATCTTTTAAATATATATATATATATAATGCAAAATTTTGGGCAAGTATAGACCGTATGTGCATGTCAGAAATCTCATGCATTATTATATCCTAAATAGTAATGCTATAGGTTGGCCTATAATAATACTCTATCATCCTTCACTTTGACTATATTTTGGTATTATTTTGTAGTGTACACATAGATACATCATACATGGTCATTTTTTATTTGCTATTGAATCTTATGATTGCCAATTTGCTTAGATTCTTGATTCGGAAAACAAATATTGTAATTCGCAACACAACTTTTGATTTGAGACCTATCACTTGAAAGTGGAAGAAAGTGAACCTTACTGTTTCAACAAGGCATAACCTAAACTACATTGCATCATTCCGAAAAGTTAGATATGAAGGTAAGGTGAGATGAATAAACAAGAATGCATTAAGTCAACCATTCCAACTGGGTCCTACGCCATTACGAGAAAATGATTCTAGCTATAATATATGCAGGAGAACACAAATAAAATTCCTCGTCTGCAACGGAAGGAGGGAACCCAATAAAGAAAGGGTTTATTTTTTTTATTTGTGGNTAATTATATAGTTAAATTAGATATTATCTTATATTTATCATACTTAAATTGTTTGTAATATGAATGAAGAGAAAAAGATACAAATATCGAATTTTAGCACCAGTAATAATATTATTTCAATGAAATTGTCGATTTGTATTAATATTGGAGTTTTAGAAAAAAAGAATAATGTTTTTATGTATCTTGTTAAGAGTAACATGACCATCTAAAAGTTTTGCAAAGATATAGATTTACATGATATGTTAGAGGTTAGCTTGTCATTCAAATATAGAAGGATTTAATGGTAATTTGCATATTTATATATAAAAGGATATATTAGTCTTTATAATTTTTTATAAGAGCAAAATAGTGAATTAAAAGTTTTTCTTGTAAGATACTTTTATTAGTAGTATAGATATAGATTATGTAAATTGGGAAATTAAAAAATGCATTAATATCCTATTATCTAAAAAAGAAAATTAACCCAAAAGCTAAAAAATGAAAAGTAGTAACAGACCCCACAAAAAGTTTTTTTGTTATCGTGAGCACCGACATGAGTCTTTTTGACTCTCGGACCGAGAGTCTCGGTTGCTTCTTTGGGATGTCTTGTCCTTTTTGTCTTCTCCACAAGGAGAGAGAGAGAGAGAGAAAGGACTTCAAAGAGGCAGAAAAGTCGTGATTAGAGGGGAACAATAACCTGCGGTCACTAGGCATCTATCGAATATTGTATGTTGCACAATTGCTTTGTGGAAGAAAGAGGAAGAGCAATTTATATTCAATTCTACAATCTACAAGGACTTTCTGTGTTCGATACTACAAGTATGTTTGCGATTTGAATAGTTGCAAGGGTTTGAAAGCTTTTACACTTGTGGGTCTCAGCAATTCTTTTTCCTTTCCTTCTTTTTTTTTTTTGGGTTTTTGCAGGTTGTTCAAGAACTTGAAGATTTTGCACAAGATTTCAACATCTCATATCAATTTCGTTATGAATTGTCCGAGTCAATTGAGTTGACTCCAAGTTGGGACGATAAATCCGAGTCGTGACTAAGTTAGTGTCAATTCTTGTGTGACTCGCGAGATTTATGTAACGTGCACTTTTATCGGATCGAAGGTGGCTAAATTGTATCGAACTTGACCGATACTTTGAACTCTGGTTAACTATTTGTAAAATACTATAAAAATTAATTAAGAATCTAAGATATCTTATCAAAGGGTTGGATATATTTGACCAAGCAAGCTAGTGTGGACAATGCAAAAAACAATTGGAAAATATCTACAGTTAATTTTGCAACGTAGAATTTGGACCTTGGAAATATAATAGAAACAAATTGAGTTCAAAAAGCACACCCAAAACATTAATTTGAAATGACAGACCCAAAGATTAAAGTTTATTCCATTCAATACCCTTAACAAGGAAAGAACTCTTGCATCAGAAGCACCTATTGAGGAAAGTTGAAAGAACTCTTATATCAAAAGCACCTATTGATCAAAGTTGTAAATTCCTGAGAACTGCTAGATAGTACCAGTGGCTTTTGTAGTATCTTTGGAATTTTATTCTTTCAAATTCCAGATTCTTGTTAGACTTCATAAAGCAGAAAGAAATTTCATGGGAACACGTACTGGCTCCATATTTTATCAAGCACAAAAATAAAACTTGAGGTTGCCACGTGTATCCCACAAGTCAATCTCATACGAGCCAAGTTCAAACTGATCTCAATGCTCAAAATATGCTCAACTTTTAGTTCATCATCTCACAAGAGCCGCTAAACAATTTAGCAGCTATAACCTCTCAAGTCTCAAGATCAAATTTTGTCGATCTCCATCGAGGACAATCACCCAGAATTTGATTCATTGGGCCCAATGGCCAGTTTCTGCAAAGTCCACCAATACCCTCTGGGACCCACTGCAGTTATCTGTGGATGATTGAACATCACTGGAATTGACAAAATTCGAGATTGAGAGAATCCAAATCCAATCAAACAAAGCTTCAAAATTAACTAGGTCATCAAAATAAACTATATAGGCTCCCAAGTCTTTAAATCAGCCAACAGATAGTCCTTCGTATAATTTTGAAGCCAACACAAGTTAAAGTTCTCTCCCAAAAGGCAATCAACAGTAATAATTGAGGTTTATTTTTTTTTTTTGGGAGGGGGGGGGGGGGAGGATGCAGTTCTTAGTGTTGCTTATCTTATTAATAGTTTAGCTTTGAGTATGCTTTAGTTTAGCTCACTCCTTGATATATTCTCTAGGATTTTTTCTATTCCTTTGGTTTCTTCCCTTCCTCCTAAAGTTTTCATGTTTGATTGTTTCGTACATGATTCTAGATCATCCACGGGAAAATTGACCTCAAACCTTTGCGGTGTATGTTCATTGGTTATTCTGTTATCCGTAAATGGTATAAATAATATTATCCACAATCGCAACAGGTGTATGTTAGCATGGATGTAATCTTTCAAAAATCAAAGTCCTTTTTGTCCTACTTCTGAATCATCTTTTTAGGGAGAGAATACTACTATTGAGAAAGAGATGGTATATCAAGAGTCTCTTCTTCAATTGCCTATTCAGTGGGATATTAGTAACGGGGAACAACTTATTGAGCAAAAAAATAATACTAGTTGTCCACCTTGTAAAGAGAGCTTGCATCCCATATTGAATAATTGGAATCACCAAAAAGTTGGTTTATATATATTACTAATTGATTTTTGGTTGGATTCTATAACATGGTATCAAAATTGAGCCTTAGGAGGTTAATTGGTTAAATCTCTTATATGAATTTTCTGGTATGAATAGTACATGTGAGCTCGGCGGGCTTCACTTGAAGGAGTGTTAAGAGAGTTTGTATCCTNACTCAAAGTGGTGCTCCTCGTCAGACATAGCTCCAATTTTCTCTCTCTCTCTCTCTAGTCAGAGGAAACAGGGGAGGAAAGGAATGGTGAGCCAGACGGGGATTTTTTATCAGTTCGAACCGGGCTCTCCCTAGGGTTGCAAAAGTCGCAATATTGTTGTTGATCGTCTAATCTTGGCCGTTGCATCTTAAATCATAGAAGTTTGAAAGGATTTTCCTCTTTCATTTTACCGACCTGACAGAAAATTAGGAGAATTAAATCTAGACACTTTAAAATTTGTCAAATAATCATTCAAAATTTTTGATATTTATAATATTATATATAAATCTCTTAAAATTTGTACATACGTAACACTTAAACCCCTGCTATTAATTATCCGTCATATATGCATTAATAAATTATACATAAACCTCCTGAAATTTATAGACGAATAATAGTTAGACTTCTTAAGTTTAAAATATTATATTTAAAGCAAAAATACTCCAAATCAAATATAAAATATAAAATATTTTAAATTTTAAAACTAAAATTCATGTTCAATTGTATCATTTATTGAAATAAAATCAAAAATAAATAGCCAATTTTTTCTTAAAAATTATAATTAATATACAATTAAAACTAATAAATCAAACAAGGGATTTAAGTCATTCATAAATGAACATGAATTTTCTAATAAAAATTCATGTTATTTTATGTCATTTATTAAAATAAAATCAAAAATCAAAATTTAATTTTTTCTTCAAAAATCATAGTTAGTATATAATTATACTATCTATTGGAATAAAATTAAAAAATACGGATCAAACTGTAATTGACATAATATATTATAGCTTTACTTGGGGGTAATTTGATTGTTTAAATGATCAAATTAAATTTCACTAGATAGTATAATTGTATAATAATTATAATTTTTTAAGAATAAATTAAATTTTAATTTTTGATTTTATTTCAATAAATAATATAATAGAACATGAATTTTAGTTGTGAAAGTTAAAATATTTGATATTATATTTTTAATTGTTGTATTTTTTTTAATATAACATTTTAAATTTGAGGATCTAAGTATTACACGTCTACAAATTTTAAGAGGTTTGAATGTAATTTACTAGCAGATAATCTAATGAATATTGATGATAGAGTTTTAAATGTTACGCACGCATAAATTTAGGAGGTCTATGTGTAATATTTGAAATATTAGGGAGTCTGAGTGATTAAGTGATAAATCTCAAGTTATTTTATTGTAATTTTCCCTAGAAAATCTTAAGGACAAATTTCATAAGTGTCCCCTAAACTATGGCCTTTATTTAAAATTGTATACTAAATATTATTTGTTTTAATTTGCCCCTGAACTATGTAATTTATTTCAATCAATCCCTTCATTTAAACGAATTAATTTTATAAAAATCTATCTCATTTAATGGTTCATCTCAAAGTAATTTATCTCAATTATTGTTTAACGGAAATGATCGATTGAAATAAATTAATAATTTAAGGGTAAACTAAGACAATTTGACAATTGATGGAACAATTTAAAACAAAGGCCATAGTTTAAGGGCATTTATGACATTTACCATTTTTTTACCTCACAATAACTTTTATTTTCTCCTTTTAAATTAAATTTAATTATCCCTTGAAACTCATCAAAATAAGAAATAATAACCTCCCCCCACCCCCCCTCTTTCTCCCTCCCCTGAAACAATGTGACAACTCCACCCACAACTTCTCCATCAAAGTATGCTTCTTTGATATCAACGGAGTATGCTTCATTCAGTGAGGCAGGTTATCTCTCTTGAAGTATATCGGAATGCAATGGAATCAGATTCATACTTCGAACGCAAGTGGGTTTTCCTTTTCCACTTTGAATGCAATTATTCTAAAAGTAACTTTTGTACTACACCAGTGACCATTAGAAAGTGGGATTTACATGATTGCTGCAATCCAAACAAACGCATTATATTAATGCCACAATCTCATTAATGCAAGGATTAACATTATTTTTGTTAGGGGTGTCAATCACGTCTTATTCATATCACTTACATATCGTGTTATATTCATATTAAGACCTATGAAAAAAAAATCTATTTAGTTTGTTTTGGATATTAAATATTAATCTAAACTATTTATTATATATATTTAATAATCACATCAATTTTATAATCGTTCGTGTCAAATTCGTATTAACAGATCAAAATTGACAACCCTAATTTTTATACTCTTTGCTTTTTCTCTTGGCTATCAGGCTAAAGTTTTATTTTATGGAATTAATTTCCAAATTATATTTATTTTGATATTTCGTTTCTTCTTTATTGCAGTTTTTAATTTATTTTCAATTTATCATTGATTCTACAAAAGCACAATTTAGCCTCATATTTTTCAAAATAAAAGCAACAAAAGAATATTTACGTTGCATTGTACAATTAAAGATGTAGCAAAACAAAGAAAAAAAGAAAAGATCTGCTACTTGCTTCAAAATGGAAAAGACATGTTGCACCTCAAACTGAAATGAACATCTTTTTTTTTTTGTCCTTCCATTGAATTTCAGTCTGCCTTATTTTTTTATCATTCCTAATATTACATGGCATGCTAAACACACTTAGTGTAGACCTTGACGTTGTGACATGTATCAAAGGTTCATGTCACAAAAATAACCTTTCCGTAGACTACGTATATCACACCTTTTTGAGACATCACAACAACGAAAATCTCATTGATCGAGCCAACTTTTTTTTACTCTGGAATATGGAAAAGCAAGCAAACAACTCAAAAGGGAGAAGGAAGAGGGGAGGTGGGATGATACATAATTTAAACCCATCAGTTGATCAACCTTTCCTTCCAAAGCTTTGGTATGGCTATGATGCTCACTTCAATAACGGAGGGGTGTCTGGAAGACGCTGGGAAATAAGTCTTGCAGTGTCTCTCCACCAAGCCACTTCTCTTTCCGTCTCATTAAGCTTGTCCATGGCACATTCTAAAGCTGCTTCAAGCTCTTTTATCCTTTCTTGCTGTCTCAATTCTAGAATTTCGCACAATCGCCTCTCAAGTTCACTTGGAGAAACTCCTCCGTATCNAAGCGTTTCTTATGAAGGTAGCACTGGTGGGACTCTAGGGGATTGCTATCACATGATTTCTCAATGCAGCAAATCTCAGTTGCAATTTTTTGTTGCGACTCTTGATGATTCATCAATCCATAACTTTGATTTAAAAATAAACATCAGAACTACTTAGGAAAGGATGCATACAGAAACAAGTCCAGGATAAAGAAAGGAAAGAAATAAAAATATAGACAATGCTTCATACCTCAATCCTTTCCTGTTCTGTGTATTTCCCCATGACTTCCGTATCCAAGTGGAGCTCAAGACGCTCTAATTCAGCTTCAAGTTCTGCCTCAAGATGCTCCATACCATCTGTTGATGTTTCTTGGTTAGATGTATCACAATTGAGAGATCGACTACAGACTGGATTGGTTTCTATATCTGCAATAAATTACAATGAAGGAAGGTTTTCAAGTGAAAATTCCCCCACAAATGCAAATTTTCTATGTTATTGTTGGTCGGAGTAAAAAAGGCTATTACTTGATGCAGATGGCTTAAGTGTATCTTTCCATTGGATCGGTAGTTTCTCTCTGAGATTTTGAAGAAGCATTTCCATTTGGGTCCGTAGCTCCATCATCTTCTTAACTTCATTTGTACTAGCAGCCATAAGATACACTAAACCAAATCCAACTCCCACGTTGAAAGAGGCTTCATTATTTGTATATTGTCCTGGAAAAATAAAAGGCACATATAATTACTGACATGGGAAAAAGATGATTCAATCAAAAAGAGTATTGATCAATAAAAATCACAAATATTTCAGCTTGTTCTGTATAATTCTAACCACAAAAAACAATAAAACTTTCCTTGTAAAATGCCAGACTGGCCTAAATGAAAAGTAGGAGCTAGTTGAATACACACACTCCACATATTATCTTTGATCAAAGAGAGAAGAACAGAGCAAGAATCGAGAAAGAGAAAAACACATTACAGCACCAAATAAGTTGTATTACATAATCAACCTGATAGACACCCCAATACTAATAAACTATTATACTCTAACAACTCACAGCTAGTAGAATTGTGAAGATTTTCCAAATTGCTCATATGTATATTAATGGCAGTTGCTCCTACATTAACATAATTGCTATCATCTTACTCAGAAGAGAAAATATTGAATACAAGATTGTGTGACATGCAGACAACAACTCATTTGTCATGCCGTTAAGGCACAAATATACATTGAAAAAAAATGCACACGTTGAAGATAAATCAAGCAAATTAAGGCACATATCTAGCATCCACAAGTTGTAAGTTGACTTGCAGAACCAGCCTTTGAGTTTGAGACAGTTCAATTCATTACAAATACAACATTTTTTCAAACAGTTAACAAGAATCAGCTTCTATAACTAAGTCAAAGATCATAGGATTTAGTCATTGACTGAAGTTTAGGACCAGGAACAAAGTATATATATATATATATAAACACACCAACAATTAAGTTTGATTCAAATTTTATCTATTTTGATCCAATGGTACAAAATCCATCCCCAAATTTGTTTTCCCACTAAAAACATCATCTTCTCAGCACGGCCCAATTTTAGACAACTCGACTAATACACTCTTCAATGTCAAATAATCTCATCAATCCATACCTATCTCTCTCTTCTCTCTTCCCTACCACTATCTTATTTTCTTTCTGTTCACTTTAATTTTAAATTATATAATTAAAAAAATAAAAGTAAAAATAAATTGTTATATAAAATATAAATATCGCAAGATTAATGTTCAATTTTTGATATTATAGAGTATCTTCAGGTACAAGATTATTGCTAATATATATACATATATGTCCACCTCGGAAAAAACATCTTTACCTTGAGAATTCTATATTCGATGTTACTACTGCAATTGGGCATCATCCAATTATCTTCCTCTAGCTAGGAGGTGCAGCCATATTTAAGATGTGTGTTGCTGCTGCTAATTCTGCCTCTTCTTCAGAGAGTGGCTACTAAGTTTATCTACTATTTATTAAGGAGGAAGCTGATTCTGAACTCATCACATGAAAGTCCATTCACAAAGATTTGGATAACAACCAATGTTTGTCCGTAATTTGAACAATCACCAGTGGGCTACGCTTCTACTTTGCTTCATTTTAGATGAATTCACAGATCATACACTTGAACAACTTATGAGTGGCCACTTTCACCGGAGTAACAGTACATGTTTGTTA
This sequence comes from Ilex paraguariensis, assembly GCA_963454935.2. NCBI lineage: Eukaryota > Viridiplantae > Streptophyta > Magnoliopsida > Aquifoliales > Aquifoliaceae > Ilex > Ilex paraguariensis. The sequence continues at coordinate 504,184 of CAUOFW020001602.1, forward strand.
GGCAACATATAGCTGTTAATGTTAAAGAAACTTTTTGACATGGTAGCTACAGCTTATTTGACTTAACTAAAGCAGAAAATTGCTTAGATAACCCTTAAAAAGCACTATTTAGAAAGTTGTTCAGTAGATGCTTTTGACAAGCTGCTTTAGGTTCTTTTTTTTTGATGAAAAAAAAACAGCAGCAAGCATGACCACAATCACCTTAAGAGTTAAGACCTCGACCTCTTCTACAAGACACAAACACTAATATCCAATCATAACAGATGAGACATTGCAATACCAACATCCTTCACAATGTGGTCTGGAAACCTTCACTTTGTCCAAAACCTTTATTGCCCTGCTTTAAAACTGTCTTCAAATCCAGACGTTTTTCATTTCTTAAACTATCAATTCAGCTAAATTGAGCAGAAAATCCTCCATTTGAACGTCTACACCCTTCTTTTCCCCCAGTATATATATGTGTGTGTGTGGATCCTAATTTCATGCTTCAAATAATAATATTTTGAAGGCGCCTGTTTGGGATAAATCAGATGAAATCCTGAATCTGGAATCTCCAGTGTTAACTGTACCCCAATAATGAAGATCATTCAAAAAGACTAAGCCGAGAGATATATTTTCCAGTGCAATATTACTATGAGTGATGAAAAATGGCACATGCAATAATTTCAATTCCTTCAAGAAATTTTTATCAACAAATACAAACCAGGCAATTGCAAATGTATGCTTAGTTTAGGGAAGCCAAAATACCAAAACTGACTATTCCTTAGCTAGAAATCCTTAATTTCTAGAAAGATCTATATTTTCTTTATAATCCATTCATCCATTGTACAAAATGAATCCACCAATTCCTAGTACACCTGATTGCAATAGAGGCTCTCAACATGTGATAATAATGAGCATTCTCAGTAAATGAATTTCTCTATGTATCGTTCCATTGTTTACTTTTGGAGGTGGGTTCCATATACAGATTCCGATTTTTCATTTTTGGGGAATCATATCATCCTTTTTTATCAGATCCCAAAAAAAAGAGATTCAACAAAATAAACACATAGTACAGCTCCTTTTATTTGGGGGTAAAAGTAGATTATAACATAAAATCCTTATTTGCTAGAATGATCTATACTTCAGTTTATAAACCATTATACAAAATCAATCCACCAATTTCCTAATATGCCTGATTGCAATAGAGGTCTCAACATTTAATAGTGACACTGAGCGTATTCTCAATAAAATGGATTACTCTATTTATCGCTTCATGTGTACTTTTGGATGTTGGAAGAACGAACTCAGAATTCTATTCCATTTACAGATAGTGCAATAATTTCATTTTAGGGAAATCAGGAATCCTTTTTACCAGATCCCAAAACACAGAGATTCAAACAATAAACACACAGGATTGCTCCTTAAAACTATGTTAAAAGTACATTAGAAGATTTACTCCGATAACAGGTTGTATAAATGTGAGAATCTGATCATTTGGCATAATGAATTAAAGCTGAGGCTACTAACAATCGGACGCTGTGTCCGGTAACATTCTAAGGTATGATTAGGTAAGAGTTTTAGTTCTCATTGCTAAAAAACGAAGAGAGAAAAAAAAAATTACCAGACTCGTCCGAGGCAGAAGAGGAGCATTGGCCTTTCGCTTTCTCCGTATTCTTTGGTTTCTCAACTTTCTCTCTCTCCAGTCTTCTTCTTTGCCCTTTGGACTTCTTGTCCAACCAGCAAAGCCAGTGAGAGAAAATCGACCATGGAGACAAACACCCGAAGCTTCCTGTCACTTTCCTTCTTTGTTTAGCCATATCAGCGACGATGGGGTCGCCGGAGTAATCGTGGCCGTCCATTAAGACGTCTCCGTTGTGGTGATTGTGTCTCTGGCCGAAGCTAGACGGCTTTTGGATGGTTTTTTGACAGCAAAGATGAGCAGAAAATCTTCATATATTTGTTCACAGAGAGAGAGAGAGAGAGAGAGAGAGAGAGAGAGAGAGAGATAAATGTGATGTTTCACAGATCATAAGCGTTGGAATCTGGAGAGTATTTCAAATGGGAAGGTAGATAAATATTGGAGGGAAAACTTGAAAGGGTATGCACGGTTACCTAGATTTGGCATTTATGATTGCCGATTCAAAACACAAGGAATTAATTTAAAACTTATCAATTTATATCTATATTTATATTACTTAAAAAATGAGATACATAAAAAATATTTATATTTCATTTTTACCTTTAACTATCGATGCATTGTTCAACAAGCAATGTCAGTGTACGATCATCTGATTATATTTAATTTTCTTAAATTAATATATTGATTATATTTAATTTCTTTAAATTAACCCTAAAACGTTTATAACTCATTGTCTCTCACAACAAATAAATCTTTCTCAGTTGATACAAAAAGTGTTGTTCTTGATCATCTTTTCTGTCTTCCATTCACTCATTTATCTGCTTTGTTATATTTCAAAATTTTGGCTCTTTGTTGTATCAATTTATGGGCNAGTCTTCCATTCACTCATTTCTCTGCTTTGTTATATTTCAAAATTTTGGCTCTTTGTTGTATCAATTTATGGGCATTTGTCCACAATCTTATCGATCCTCCAATTACTTTCAACTCACTAAAATTTTAGACTTTGTGTGAATAGAATGAAAACGAAGAAAGAAGAAGAAGAGAATAAAATAGTCGAGGACTCCAAGAGACATAAGCTTGTTTCATGAGCTTACTGAATTTATTTTTGAGAACATCTTATAAAAATTCGGATAAAATTGAACTTTTTATGAAAAAAGACAAAACGGTAATTTGTCATTATAGTGGTTGAAATGGGTAGGTAGTTAGATATATTAACAATTGCCTAATGTGGTAGAAAATGTGGAGATGGGTATTGGAAATGGGTAGAAATTAATCTTAGCTTGAATTGGTGTATAGAAATTGCTAGCTTATAATTTCTTGAAAATTGGTGTTATGTGAGCATGCTATGTGTTTATAATGTGCCCTTGTGGTTTAAGTATATTATTGGCATGAAATTGTAAAATGACATGCTTGGGACTTATGTTGGATATAAATATTAATATGTGCTAGTTGATGTATTGACATTGTGATGGGTTATGGTAATTATATGCATTAGATATAAATTGTCATAGTATATGTTGAAATATGTGGTTAAATTGGTCCATATGACATTCATAGCATGTTGGACATGATTGTTGTATTGTAATAGTTCATTACATTGTATTTGCACAAAGACATCACATTATGTAGGTGTGTGTGCACGTATGTCGTCAAAACACCACTTTTGGTGAATGATGGGTAGGCTTGGGAAAGTTAGATTGAATATCTAGCTGAGTTGCACAGTTTGCATTGAAAATTAGGGTCGGGGTTTACAAGAAGGCTAGTGTGGCTTCCTGGGAATGACAGATGCTAGTAACTATGGGACAGTTTGGGTTGCACTACAAGGGTCAGGTTCATGGTACCTTGGGGAGTTTGGTGGCTACGCGTTCCCTACTGAGCAGATTGATTGAGTCCCAGAGACAAGACACAAAGATATTGTCCATCAGAGATTGGGTACATGCGGGTATAGGTGACGATGGTTGGGTTATTCATGCAGATGGTAGTTTTCGGTATAGGGGAAGAGTTGTGGTTCTCCAGTCGATGGATCTGAGAAAGGAGGTCCTCAGGGAGTTCCATTGCTCCCATTTTGCTATATATCTAGGTGGCAGGAAGATGTACAATGATCTTCGTTGCCAGTATTATTGGAGCGGGATGAAGAGGCATGTCAGAGATTTCGTTAGTCGATGTCTCACGTGTCAGCAGGTCAAGGCTGAGCACTGGAGACCCGTTGGGTTGCTCTAACCTTTGGAGGTGGCTGAGTGGAAGTGAGAACATGTCATAATGGATTTTGTGACTCACTTACCAAAGACATCGCGAGGACATGACGCAGTGTGGGTGATAGTGGACCGACTTACGAAGTCGACACACTTTTTGGCAGTGCAAGTGACCTTCACATTAGAGGAATTTTGCAGGTTGTATATACGGGAGATTGTCCAGTTGCATGGAGTACCCGTATTACATCATCTAAAAGAATATGTCAAACAATGACAATTATGCCCAAAAGAATATGCCCAAACTAGTATCTCATGGCGGAATAAGGAAAGTATCAACATGAGCATTATCTCAACATGAAACTTCTAGTCTACTACATAAAAATAGCAATTCTAGACATCTCCCTCTGGATCCACATGCCCATCCACTTGAACTTCCCAATTTACCTACTTGTCAACTCCGAGCTCTTCTTCTAAACCGAAATCTGAAAAGAAATATTGTATCTAGGGGCTGAGCACTAAGCTTTGTAGGAAAATTCTCTCAAACTTGGACAAGGTTTTGAAAACATATAAAATAAGTCGGTCNGCTTGTCAACTCCGAGCTCTTCCTCTAAACCGAAATCTGAAAAGAAATATTGTATCTAGGGGCTGAGCACTAAGCTTTGTAGGAAAATTCTCCCAAACTTGGACAAGGTTTTGAAAACATATAAAATAAGTCGGTCTCATTTCACAAATATCATATATAACTTTTGAAAGAAAACAGTGACAGTTCATCCGATCTCAATTTTAAGCAATATCCATAAATTAAAAGAAGAGGTAAAACCAATTCTCAAAAATAAGTCATTTCCAATCATAAACCATTTCCACAACAACAAACACTAACCACAATTTGTACCATTTCCAACAATGTATATCAAACCACAACTTGTATCTCAAGTATGATGTATGATATCGCATGAATAAACACATCGAGAATATCCTGTCCTACACACACATACCCAATCCTCGCAAGGATATCAAACTTNAAATAAGTCATTTCCAATCATAAACCATTTCCACAACAACAAACACTAACCACAATTTGTACTATTTCCAACAATGTATATCAAACCACAACTTGTATCTCAGGTATGATGTATGATATCACATGAATAAACATATCGAGAATATCCTGTCCTACACACACATACCCAATCCTCGCAAGGATATCAAACTTTAGGAAGGGCGTATACCAATGCATTGGCAGTGACGAATCTAACTCAGGAATAATATACTAACCCTCATCCATGGTACCCATGAGCGAATAGTGGTTTGGTCCTCACAAGACACCTACCCCACTACAAGTGGTAGGAAAAATTCAAACCTGAACGAAGTAAGAAACGCATCTACCTACTCTACGATACCCGATCAACGGCCACCCATAGTCATCCAAACATCCATAAGAGATATAATTCCCAACAAATTTATCAAATAACAAGCAAATCTAAAATCCTCAAATTTCACATGCAGTATTACCATANTCAAGGTAGGAAAAATTCAAACCCGAACGAAATAAGAAACGCATCTACCTACTCTACGATACCCGATCAACGGCCACCCATAGTCATCCAAACATCCATAAGAGATATAATTCCCAACAAATTTATCAAATAACAAGCAAATCTAAAATCCTCAAATTTCACATGCAGTATTACCATAGAACAATTTAAGAAAATAAGCAAGAGATCATCAACAATACCATTTTATTGTTTAATACAAAGCACTAAAGTTTTGAAATCAAGAACAAAGAAAACATCAAGAGAAAAATCCATTTTTCTTGAAAATTAGGGTTTCATGACAAGAAAAAGGGATTTCATGGCTATCTAACATGGCTTTGTTTAAAACGTGGTAATATTTGTAAGTATATCAAGAATCAATGATTTATATATATATATATATAGGATCTTGAAGCAAAACATATATAGATATAACCCTAGCCTCAATGCATAAGAGTAGAAGAAAACCCTTACCTTTCTTCCTTAGCTCTGAGTGAAGAACTAGAAGATTTGATCTTTCTTCAACTTGAATCAACACTTTAATCTCTTTGTTTTTTCCTTTCTTTCTTCCTCTCTAAGCCTCCCTAGGGTTAGAAATGTTGAAATGAGGCAAATGGGGGTGTCCTTATGTCTTTATAAGGTGAGAAGTGGCCTCTTATGCACGATTTTGAAGGTCTGAATTCGTAACTCACGTTCGAACGTCATTGGCATTCAAATGTCATTTGCTCTTCGTACTTTTGTTTTTCCATCAGACAAAAAGTACTAGAACACACTGTCGTTCGAACGGACTTTCACGTTCGAACGTACTTCCTGTTTCTGCTGAAACTTCTAGTGAAGTGTTGGCCTATTTTAGNCAGAAATGTTGAAATGAGGCAAATGGGGGTGTCCTTATGTCTTTATAAGATGAGAAGTGGCCTCTTATGCACGATTTTGAAGGTCTGAATTCGTAACTCATGTTCAAACGTCATTGGCATTCAAATGTCATTTGCTCTTCGTACTTTTGTTTTTCCATCAGACAGAAAGTACTAGAACACACTGTCGTTCGAACGGACTTTCACATTCGAACGTACTTCCTGTTTCTGCTGAAACTTCTAGTGAAGTGTTGGCCTATTTTAGAGGTTGATTTGGAAAATTTTCATGAAATACACTTTGGTAGCCCAAGAAGTATACTATCTACTGTAAACATTTCAACTCAAACAGACATAAGGGTAAAAAGTTGTGGTTCAAATACTAAACAGTGTCTAAAATTCTTTCTACCAAAATTTTATCTAAAATGTGTTTGAACTCCGGACTACTTCCTAACTTCCAATCCATACCCTATTACCTCGCCTAACATTTTTATTTCTACTTTTACAATCCATGCAGTTCATGCATACATTATCACATATATTAGTATTTCAAAAATAATTATATTGCTATATTAAGATAAGCATGTGGGGGTTTACACATACCCTTATCAGAATTTGAAAGAAGATAAAATATGACCATTTGATCTTTACGAGCAAATCGTCTTTGTGCTTGTGTAAAATGTGGTCGTACAAAACATTTGAGACAATATAATAAATGCGCGGAGCCAATTTCAGGACGAGCGTTAGATAGTTTATGGGGGATTAGGTATGGGCAGAGTAAGGATTATCTTGAGGCGCCATCCTATTCTACCCCAATGTTAACCAGATACGTAAGAAATAAAGTTGGCTGTGTCAATAATGTTATTGAACCAGATAGTTTTGACGCTGACTAAAAATGATCAACTAATGTACAGTTTTGGGAATAAATATGTATATAGCTGTAAATAAATGTAAATAACTATAGATGAAGTAGGAAAAATTAGTAAATATAAAAATAACGAATAAAAAAAATAATAAACCCAATTCTTTTGAAAAAAAGGAGTAGTTAGCAAAGTTTTGTAGAATGAATATTTAATTTTGTAAAATGCAGGAAATACAGGAAAAAGAGCAGAATTCTAGAAAATCAGAGAAGCAGTTTGCAGTTACAAATTAGGAACCAGTCAAGAAAAAAATATGGATTCAAGAAGACAAACAAGAAGGTCTACAAGCCAAGCACGAAGGGATCGATCTTCGCAACCTGAGGCACCTCCACAACAACCTCAACCGGGAAATATTTTCAATGAGGTGATATTTGAAAATTTTGAACAACAACTTTGGTATGATATTAATTTTCTGACTAAAACTATTATTTCTAAAAGAACAGTAATATATGAAGATTTTGAGAACATAGGAATAAAAAAAATTCTCCATGCAAGATGATGGTTACATTATATTAGGTTATTTGTTCCTGCTTATGACTGCTTAGTTCGGGAATTTTACAATAATGCTAAAATTAAAGGGAAGAAACAATTGAGTGTATTTGTTTGGGGAATAGTTTTTCAAGTTACACCAGCTACTATAGCCAATTTCTTTAAACCCATGCAAAGACCACCCAACCCACAATATCCGTACACTGAACTACCTGATTTGCATGAGGTAGAAAAAGAATTAACAGAAAATTCAAACTTTATTTGGGGACACCCAAATAATTACATTAAACAAGGAGATCTAATAGACAAGTACTGAATTCTGAAAATGATAACAGTGTATAGTTTGTTACCCCAAGCCCAAAAGAATCAAATTTTTATTGAGCAGACTTATTTCTTATATGCATTTGGGATGAGACACACAATTGACCTGTCAAAATTGATCATAGACCAAATGATACTCGTTGTGGATAGAAAGAAACTCACACTCCCATATGCTATGTTAGTTTCTCAGCTATGCAAGAATGAGGGCGTGATCATTAATCCAATATGGACGACAGTAAATCATCCCAAAGTATTGGATAAAACTTCATTAAAAAAGAATCATGGAGGACAACTAGAAAACCAACAAGTAATACCTTTACCACAAGAAGAGGAACCATTTTGGGTACCTGAAGAATTCATATCACAAGAGAGTCAACNGCGTATTGGATAAAACTTCATTAAAAAAGAATCATGGAGGACAACTAGAAAACCAACAAATAATACCTTCACCACAAGAAGAGGAACCATTTTGGGTACCTGAAGAATTCATATCACAAGAGAGTCAACCATACATCCCAATGGATGACAAAACTGATAGATGCATCTTGCTAGAGGTGGAGAACAGTATTACTCAGATCAACCAATGCATAGATGAATATGAACAAAACCAAGCTAAGATTTTGAAGCTACTTCGAGATCGTTTTGGAGAAGGATCTTCTACTTCCTAAACAGACTGGAAATTCTACAAAACAATTTATTTTCTTTCACTCATCTTTTACATTATGCACTTTTATTTATGCAATTGAGCTTTAAATTATTTTATGTTTTGAACATATTTGTGTTTTAAATTTGTTTGTGTTTTAAACTAGTTTATTTATGGAAATTTTAAGTTAGGAAGACTAGTTCATATGATTCATAGTTAAATTAAGTTAATATTCCTATGTTTTGTGAAAATAGCCTTAATTTGATCACGCGAGATTTTCATACTTTAGTTGTATATTATCTTAATATTTTTGTTTAAACTTACTCTTATAAAGCACGATTAGATTTCTTTATTTCAGAAACCTTGTGAAATATTACACTCTTTACATATTTAGTGGATATGAATAACCAATTGGAGAATTTGAGCCAATCTTCCTTGGAGAGATATTCTACATTTACTCAAATAAACATCTTCGATTCTACGGTAAACTTTCTTTGAATAATCTCATTAATTTTGTTTTGATTAACACTTGTTAGATTATATTATTAGCATTATCCTTGAAATTATTTTATGTAGGAATAATAAAGATGAATAACTTCTAGAAAATGATCTTAGGTTATGTTTGATTAATCTTGAGTCTTAACCATTTCTTTTACAAAATTATATCCTTAGTCAACCATGATTGAACCTAAAAAAGTATAAAGTCTTTTTATGAAACCTGAAAAATACTAGAGCCAAATGAAAATATATCAAACCTACCCTTGCTATCTAATTTTCTAACACCTTCTTTTAAATCAGCAAGATACGAAAAAAAAAGAAGAAAAAGGTAGAAAAGAACAAAGAAAGGGGAAAAGAACAAAAAAAGGGCAAAAGAATGATCCCGATTCAAAGAAAATATGTCTTAAAAAAAAATCAAGAAAGTGAAAAATGAAAAAATGAACATGCAAAGTCTTAGAGAAGAAAGAGGTGTGTTACAATATTAAAGATAGCGTTTGAATCCCACTAATGTCATTTCATACACCCTAAACCTATGACCACATTACAATCCGAAGAAAGCCCTTTTTGATTCCAGAAATTATGCATCTGTATTAATTCTACCTTATAAAAGGAGAATGTTGATGATATGTCTGATTTAGTGTTGATATCCACTCATGAGATTATATCAAATTCAAATTTTATTCAAATATTCGTTCTTCAAATACTTACATGTGATATTATTTGCTTTTTTAGCAATATTCCAATCACATGTAACTCACGAGAATAGTCACTATAATGAATATGTATTATTTGCTGAGTATATTCCCAGAAAGGATTGACATCAAGACTAATATGAAAGATGGTAATATTTCTTGAGTAATTTTTGAAACAAAAGAAATCATCACACACACACAAATTTTTATAAAAATATATGGATAATGTTACAACTAACGTGTGTTACTCTTATAGTGATAAAAAAGGAACTATTTTAGCAAGACGGAAAGAATATTGATTTAATTATTTTTGTGAAAAGTATGAATTATAAACTCCTAACTACTGAAGTTTGTAGGTAGCTTTACTGAAAACCTTCACGAGACAAAACTCGTCCACTAGGGATCACCTAGAGGTTTAACGGCTAATTGCATATGCTAAATGTAATCGTGAAAAAATCTATGAAAATAATTTTACTTCTGTTTATGTTTTATTTTGTGAAATAGTTTTTATAATCTATATTTACTAGAGACTAGTAAAGTTTAAGTTGGGGGTGTGATTAACCCTAATTAGTGTGTAAATAAAATAATTAAGTAATCAATTTTGTAAGATAAAACAACTAAACATTATGAATTATAGTTTGTGCATAAATTATATTTATATGTTTAAATTTCAGGGTCAAATGCAGGAATACCAGAAAATACAGGGTAATTTTGTAAGACTTGAAACTATGAAGGACTAAAGTGTAATAAAAAAATATGGACAAATCAAAAGGCGACACTTGGTAGGCCCAAAGCACGACACCTAGCACCACTGCAAGACATAACCTTTTGGAAGGTGGAGGTGGGGGTTAGGACCCCTCTCTTGGCCATGAGTTTCCCTTCCCCTATAAATAGGGGTGCTTTCGCCATTCCATGAAGATAGTCCATTCCAAGACCAATTCTCCTCCCTTTCAAAATCCAGCCGGCCACTAAGACTCCATACAGAGAAAAGAAAGAAAAGAAAAGAAAGAAAAAGAGAGAGAGAAATCTGAAACCGGTCCGTGATACACTTTTACCATTACTCTATATTTCTACTTTTCTGTAGTATCTTTTCATTCGGATAGTTGAACTGCCGCCACTTTTTTTGTCTTGAATGATAATAAAAGTGGTTGTGTTTCAATTGTTCCTTGTGAAAGAAGTTTTATTTTTATTTGTAATGAATATTACCCACACTCCTTGCTTGTCTGTAGCAATGGAGCGTGAGTAGTGGTTTATACCCTCTAGTGCGAGGGGAACATATGTATATTATTGTTTAGATTATGAAAATGTTGATGTCTTATTTATATTTTATCTATCTATTTATTAGATGCATAATGCGTGATACAGTGATGTGAATAATTTTGGTGCTGTGCCTTCAATTATGTCATCAGTGTATCATAAGATCCGCAGGTGAAAGATCTACGGTGTTCCTACCGGTATGGCTTGTCCTCCATTGGAACGCTGAGGATTTTCTATTGATGTGTGGTACAGAACCTAAATGTTCCTCATAAATGGCTTGTCCTTCTAGGTTATTAGGGTTATTTAAATACTATATATAACTATATTGCTAGTCTAACAACCAAGGTGTTTCTACCAGTATGGCTTGTCCTCCACCGGAATGCTGAGGATGTTTAATTGGTATATATATATATATATATATCACAGATGACCTATTGGGTAATTCAAGTATTCCTCATGAATGGCTCGGCCTTCTGGTTTACTTGAATTAGTCAATTGGCACGTCTATAACCAGCTTTCCTAAGAAGTTGCTGTGTTATGCTATAATACCACCAGTTAACCTAAGACGTGGCTGTGTTATGGTTTATTATGTACGCATTTATAATCATGAGATCAAGTAAATAACTCAAGTATTTTTCATGAATGGCTTGTCCTTCTAGTTTGCTTGGGTTAATCAATTGACGTGGATATAACCAGTTAGCCTAAGAAGCGACTGTGTTATGATTTATTACCCTCAGTTAGCCTAAGAAGCGGTTGTGCTATGGTTTATATATATCAGACCAACCGGTTGACTTGCCAATAAAATGGATGTTAATCTTGGTACGGTAGCATTTTCAGTATCTAACCAATATAATGCATATGAGACCCTTAAACTGAAGGGTATCTTTTATACTATTGTTATTAATGCATTTACTTACGCACTTTATTTGTTTACTTATCCACTTTATTTAAGTTAAACTAGCTGTCAAGCTAAGTTCACATCACAAGCTATCAAACATCATATAACCTCAAACAATAACTTTACTATTTTTTTATTTTAACTACTAAATTACTAAACTCTTCGTGAGATCGATACTTGGACATAAAACCGAGAAAACTACAATTTGACCACTTATACTTGGGTGTATAACATAATATAATTTAGACCACTAAAAAGTGTGAATTAGCGATGTTCAACGCAATTGACGACGCGAGGCATAGTCGCATAGTCCCTAGTGCTTTGCAATCCAAAACATCCCACTTTGCTTACTCCATATCCACTAGCTTCGTGCCATCGATAGGTTGATACAGATTCTTCTGATATAAAACATCCTTCATCTGCATTTTTCAAAACGCGTAGTTTGTGCCATTGAATTTCTAAATCTTGACTTTGTTTTCAGCCATTGTGTAAACCCTTGACCTCTTAACTCGGAACTCTGATACCATTTGTTGGGATTTAATGCGATTTAAACCCACAAACGAACACACAAAATCGAAGAACAAATCAAAAACATAAAGTAATGAGAAACCAGAAAGAACAAGACACGTATATTTTACGTAGTTTGACAATTTGCCTACATCCACGAAGCTGCAAAAATTTCACTATTGAGAGAAAAGAATACAGAGGGCCGTGGTACAATGCACATAAAACCCTTATCACCAAAATAACAGGTTTTATATGTCCTGCGCACCGAGCTACAAAACAGGCCCATGGACTAAGCCTCAGAATATTTTCCATTAAAAATCACGCAACATTATTTCAGGTCGAGTCATCATCCGGATCAACACAACCTAGACTCCACAAAAAAATCCAACAGTTAAAGTAAGAAATTCATAATTATGTTAATTGAAGCCATAGAGAAGAAGGGATAAAAGAAAGGGGGACTTGTCTAAAAGAAAAATCATTAGTATACTCTATAACCGATCATGTATTCACTTAGATAATGCATTAGGATTTCATGTAAAGCTTATTAATGATTTGAACTAAGTGAAATTGTAATTTTGTCGAAGTTTAGTTTCACACACATTGCACTTGAATTAGTCCAAGTCGAACAAAATTTGACCATTTTAAGTCGGTCGCTATTTTTGTAAAAAACAAAAAACAAAATTTGATGACCCATTCTTATTCTTAACGCTTATATATTCATCTCAAGCCTCCTGAATTCCAAAACCCTTATTCCTAAGCACTCTCGAACTTGCTTTACACACCTTTTAGGGTTAATTCACAACTTTCATACGTAAAATCTAGATTCTTAGTTTGTTGAGATGGCTCCCCGTAGAGAGAAAAAGCCTATGGTTACGGAAAGACAAGTAGAGATCGAGGTTGATTTCGATGAGAACACCCTATTTTGGACACCAAAATTTGAGGGGGGATATAGAATCAACTATGCTCTCAGAATGGTTATGATTGAGCAAATGGTGGACCAAATGCATGTAAATCCATCTATCTCTGAAAACTTCTCCAATTGTGGGTGGACATAGCTATTTGAGTACCCTGAGGTTTCGAATGACAGCATCATGAGAGATTTTTATATTCACATCTGTGATCCCTAGGATGATCACTTTGGTACCTATGTTCAAGGGGTTGAGTTCGTATTTTATGTCGATCTCATAGATACCACTCTTCGCCTGCCTAGGGTAGAGCATGATGCCCTCAGTAGAATACTAGTTGAGGATTTTCCTCCTATCCATATTTTGGCTAAAGAACTGTATGGTGTAGAACATCCTAAAATTTGGCTATCTTGAACTTTTTCAGAAATATATAACCCCAAAATATAGGATGTTTAATATTATAGCCAACTACAATATAGAACCAAAATCCCACATCTCAAATGTCCAGGTTGGACATAATATCTGTTATATGCTATAGAAACAGGTTTAGATATAGATTTGCCTTCAATTATATTTAGGTTTATTCGGCAATCCTGGTTAGAGGGGAGAGTATCAGAAGTTCTATCTTTTTGGATCATTGATAAGTCATATCTAAAAGGGCAGAGGAGTTGTTGTCCTGCCACAAGATCAATCAAAGTACCATATGAGGCCCTTGAACAAGAGTTCTATGAAGAAAAACAAGGCCCAGGCTGATTATGTTGTGGTAGTTAAAGAGAGGGAAGTAGCTATAGGAGATCCAATGTAACACCCCAACCCTGGGTTCGGTATTTGTCTCAAACGATAAAAAGAACTCGATAACAACCATAAATCCCTACCACTTTTCTATACATAAATACAAGCATATAAACATTCACCATAACTCATTAGTGGAATGGCTCACCATGAGCCCAACTTATTGTTAGACTGTGATATTGATCTCAAAACTATGACACATATACATTAAAAAAATACACTTTAAGTTTAAAGGACATATAGACAAGGCCCCCAACGATGACATCTCATTCGACCCTCTAGACTTGGCAGTAGACTCCTTGCATCTTTACGATTTTTCCTGAAAAATCATTAATATCATTAGTGAGAGCAAGAAAGTGATCATTAATCATGAGCAAAATTAAAAAAAAAACTTTATTAATTCAAGAACAACCTTAACAATGCCGCAATTACGAACTTTCAAATTACACTTTACCACATAGATGTTGTTCATGGACATCACATAGACATAACTTGTATATACCACATAGACAAAATATACTGCACAAATCATTACTTTCATATATTTAAATGAAGCCACAAAACAAATGCCTTTCACGCACACATCCCTGGCCACACAAAAAAAATTCCAATCACTTAGAAAACTCGAACCACATAACTAATCTTCCATCACGTAGACAACTTGAACCACATAACTAATCTTCTGTCATGTATACATACAAATTATGTTTAAAGTACAGAAAAAAAAAATCCCACGATTATAGCCCAATCAACCCTCTAAACTCGGTAGCGGACTCTTTGCGTGATGACCATTAGCTAGATGACTGTCTTTAGGGTTTTTCCTAAAAAGTTATTGAGACCATTAGTGAGAGCAAGGATGCAATCAATAACCATGAGCACAACAAGAGATAAAGAAAACACTTTATTTATTTAGGAACAACCTTAACCACGTTACAATTATCAACATTCAAATTACACTTCACCACTTACATGTTGTTCGGATACATCACATAGACATAACTTGTATAAATTACATAGGCAAAATTTACAGCTAAAATAGTTACTTTCACATAATTAAATTATGCCAGACAATGAATACGCTCATGCATACCTCCGGTCACACAGGAAATTCAAGCTACACAAATAATTTCCATCACTTAGACGACATATACCACATAAATAATTCTCATCACTTAGATGACTCAAGTCAGATAGATTCTCCTCATTCTTGTCACTTAGACGACTTAAATATTAATTTAATTCCATCATGTAGACGCCATTGTTTATCAACTTGAATCACAAGGCTAATTTCGGTCACCTAGATGACTTGTATCAAGCAATTAATTATTGTATTACAGGTGGCTCACAATCACTTAATATTTCATGTCAGATAGACGACACGCAACTACTTGGTAATTCCCGTCACATAGATGTTACACAATCACTTAAGATTTTCCCATCACGAAGATGACACACAAATTTAATATTTCCCATCACATAGACATCACACAATCATTTAATATTTCCCGTCACCAAGAAGACTCATATGCTTAATATTTTCCCATCACGTAGATGACACACAAACTTAAAATTCCCTGTCATGTAGATGTTACACAATGACTTAATATTTCCCGTCATGAAGACGACACACAAATTTAGTATTTTTGGTCACAAAGACAGCACACAAACTTAGTATTTACCGTCAAGTAAACTTCACACAATCACTTAATATTTCCTGTCATGAAGATGACTCATATACTTAATATTTTCCAATACATAGATGACACAAAAAATTAATATTTTTCATCACGTGACGACACACAACTACTTAATAATTCCCGTCATGTAGACATTTCACAGTCACTTAACATTTTCTATCACAAAGATGATACACAAACTTAATATTTTCCATCATGAAGAAGATTCATATAACACTTTTATTGTATGGACAAGTTGTGTATTTATAATATTCCCAATCAACTGTACGACCCACGCTCTCATCATAATTCTTGCCATTTTGATGGCTCACACCTACATTATGAATTGGTTACTACAAAACATTAGTTTTTGTGTGTTATATGGCCATAGTAGCGGAAAACAAGCACATTCAAAAGATATGAGAAAAGTATAATCTATAATGTTACCAAATAATTGATAAAATGGAGAATTATTTTGCAACACTAGGGCGGGTAACCGATTTATCAAAAAAATGGATGTGGGGAAGGCCAGTATTTGTAAAAGGAGAGGGTACATGTCTCCTTCACTTGTTCCCTGGAGCAGCAGTCGGCCCGTCTGTGATTCATGAACAGAATAATGAGAGGCAGTGAGAATTAAAAAACAGTGATTGTCATGACAAAATTGATTAATCGAGAGCAAGTTTGTAGAAGTTTGAGGACTATGTAACACATTGGACATGACAAGAGGCAAGGAATCCGAGTTAAAACAAATGGAACTATGTGGACAATCTTCAGATTAGAACCATTACCAAGAGCAATATTATCTTTTCTAGTACAGGACTATGGAAGAAAGAATTGTTCAAGATGAGCAGTGATGAGTTGATTTGCGCCACTGTCTTCATACCATGTGTGTTTATTAGCAGTAGAATAAACCATAGCCATGAGAATAGTATTGACTTGAACAACCATCACAACTAATTGTGGAGGAGAATGACGACCTTGATAGGAGTAATCAAACTGATGAAAATAATCCAGGGCTTTGTGACTTAATTTGCCACAAATTTGACAAGGTGCACAAGTATGAAGATCAGTGGTCAAAGATGAATGCAAAGGTGCAGATGGTGATTGAGACAAATTACTACTTGGGCCAGAGTTGGAGTTTGGCTTTGAGTAATTTTTGGCCTTGGAATGGTGCTGGTATTGGGACAAATTTTGGCAAGCAACCAAGGCAAATGAATTTTCAGGAGGACCCGATCATTGGTGAGACTCAAGTAGGAGTTTGAAAGAGGTAAGTTCAGCATGAAAATCTACAAAAGACATACTGTTGTCCCTGGAAGCAATAGTGATTGAATTCATAAAAGGAATGAAGCTGAGTTAAGTCTGCCCAAAAGAGTAGAAACTAGATCATCGTCATCAATTGATTTTCCAGTAGAAGCAAGCTAATTGACAATGTTTTTAGCATAGGCAAGGTACTCAAAATAGGATTTTTGTTGTTGTCACAAGCTACGAAGTTACTGTTGGAGAAGGTTAATTTGATAACGGGACTGAGATGCAAATTTGGTGAATAGAGAATTCCATGCTTGCTGGGCAGTGTGAGTCCATACACAGTGGAGAGGACTTTTGGAGACATGGTAGCATTTGATCCAAGAAAGAATGATTTAGTCTTTCTTGTTCCATAGTAGTTAAGCAGGGTTAACATCACCAGTAGTTTTGTCAACCGTAGGAGCAAGTAATTGATCTGGGCACAGTTCAGAACCATCCATGAAACCCATGACATCATTGGACTTCAAGACTAGGTGTGACGCCCCTAAAACCGAGGGTCCCGTTGACCACCGTCAACCTGCGAAAATATCTGTGAGTGTCGCATAATCCGACATCACGTAATAGTATCTCTTTACCTGGGATTTTAACTCACACGTGTAACCTGTGTGTGTTTTATCATTTAATTTAATCGTGGTTCACAGTACCACAAATCATGCCACTTTATTGTCCAAACACATCATTAGAACCAAGGAACCAAAGTCTAACGGCATAGCACTTTAGTTTTAAAATTTGGAAAATTTGAAAAATCGTACTGGTACGGTTTGCCCTCTAGACAAACAATACCGGTACACTGTCTTTTGGACCATACGGTATCGGTACACAGTACCGGTACACTCTGTCCAGTTTTGTCCGTTTCACCTGTTTTTCATCTCCAATCCATTCTAAACCACCTCAACATCATTTCAAACATATATAATGATGTTTATCGCATAAAACTTGATATCTACGAGTTCTATTACAAACCATTTACACGATTACATATCAAAATAGAAATTAAACCTAAGTTTTACAAAAACTTGTCTCCAAAAGTCATAAACCGGCTTTTCTTTACCCTCGAGGCCCCGAGTGCGAGTCCTCCGCCGGTGCTAACCCCGCACCTGAAACGTTTCCCTTATAAGGTGAGCCAACGCCCAGTAGAATATTTCTTACAGAGACTACTCTTCACCTAAGTGCATATGCAATGTTCATGCACCACATTTGCAACCATTGAATCATTCCAATCAATAACATATATGTTTCATGTTGGAATCTACCATGCAATGCTATGAATGAAATGAAATTCACTTACGCACCTCAACCCGAGCCTTCACTGGCTCTCACCACACTATGCAATGCAAGTGTAAAACATTTATCTTTGATGAAATATATCCAAAGATCATTTTGAAAACAAACTCATATGTTCATAAAAACCAATTCATTTCTGGATGTTTCCCATCAAATGAATCCTTTATTTAATCAAAACCATGTGTCTTTCTTTGGGTAGTGGACTGTTAGTGTTGCACTGCCGGCTCCACATGTCGATACACTTTTTTTGGACTTACACCGTCGAAAGTGTATTAACCAATAGCTGGGTCTTGCACCCGAAGGGGGATTTATNAGTACACAGTACTGGTACACTCTGTCCAGTTTTGTCCATTTCACCTGTTTTTCATGTCCAATCCATTCTAAACCACCTCAACATCATTTCAAACATATATAATGATGTTTATCGCATAAAACTTGATATCTACGAGTTCTATTACAAACCATTTACATGATTACATATCAAAATAGAAATTAAACCTAAGTTTTACAAAAACTTGTCTCCAAAAGTCATAAACCGGCTTTTCTTTACCCTCGAGGCCCCGAGTGCGAGTCCTCCGCCGGTGCTAACCCCGCACCTGAAACGTTTCCCTTATAAGGTGAGCCAACGCCCAGTAGAATATTTCTTACAGAGACTACTCTCCACCTAAGTGCATATGCAACGTTCATGCACCACATTTGCAACCATTGAATCATTCCAATCAATAACATATATGTTTCATGTTGGAATCTACCATGCAATGCTATGAATGAAATGAAATTCACTTACACACCTCAACCCGAGCCTTCACCGGCTCTCACCACACTATGCAATGCAAGTGTAAAACATTTATCTTTGATGAAATATATCCAAAGATCATTTTGAAAACAAACTCATATGTTCATAAAAACCAATTCATTTCTGGATGTTTCCCATCAAATGAATCCTTTATTTAATCAAAACCATGTGTCTTTTTTTGGGTAGTGGACTGTTAGTGTTGCATTGCCGGCTCCACATGCCGATACACTTTTTTTGGACTTACACCGTCGAAAGTGTATTAACCAATAGCTGGGTTTTGCACCCGAAGGGGGATTTATCCCTTCTTGCTATACCCGACACAAGTTTTTCCATGTATGCAACCGTGCGACTCAATAGGATTTTCCACCCTAATTTTCCGAGCCCACCCATCAAAACACCAAATGTGGTGATTGATCCAATCATACACTCACACACCCACACTCATGGTCATGGATGCATTCTCTCGTGCAAATGCAATGTGATGCACCATTGCAATACCAATGTCATGCTCAAATGTAATGCATGCCAAATGAGCTATTTAACCACACATTTCAACATGTGTCAAGGCAATTTACATCATATGTATAAATTCACCAATCCCATTTTCATGTCAATACATCAACAAACATATATTAACATTTATATCCAACAATCCTTCACAAGCATATTATACACAACTCATGCCATAATACATTTCATTTACAAGCACTATAAAACACATAGCATGCTCAAGATATCAAATTTTTCAAAGAATTTCACAAGTGTTTTTCCTTATACCAAACTTAGCTAGGATTTGGTCTAGGCCAATTCCATACCTATTTCCTTTATTCCTTAACCATAATCAAGTGACTTAGGTTATTCCAAACTCTTACCCTATTCATAATACACCCTAGGTAAGAAAATGAACCAAGGTAAGAGAAACCCTACCTCTTGGAGCGTATAAGAAAGAGTGGAAGCCTCAAGACACCCTTCTAGCCCCCAAAACCTTGACTTCCCCAAAATCCTCCTCTTGGATCTTTGATGAAACTCTTCGTTCTTGGTAAGTACGCGTAGTCCTCGCCGTGTAGATGAAGTTTAGTTCTTGGTCCAAGCGATTCCGACCGACGGAACACCTTGGATCGTAGAAGAAAGGTAGAAAGATGAATTTTTTTTCTTTTCTCTCTCTTTTCTCTCTTTAACACTTGAAGTAGCCAGCCAAATGGGTGTAAAAAATATCTGATTTTTCAGATATTAACTCCTATTTATACTTTTTAATTGCGCAGTCCACATTGTCCCGCTTGTTTATCACTTTTAAGTCCGTTTTTAACCCAAAACGACTTAATTAAATTTCGATTTTAATTCAAATTAATTTTACTTAAAATTTTATTCAATTATAAGGAAATTTTATAATTTTTGGGGACCTTTAAAAGTTCATCATCACCCAATCGTCTCGAAAAATGTATAAAATTCGATTATCTCAAAATTTGGCAAAATTTGACGTGGTAACTCAATTTCGCGATACAAATCCAACGGTGAAGTCCATTGTGTCATACGAGCTCTAGAGAATGCATATTTCAATTCTATATTATAGTGATAAATTACAATTTTACCATTTGTTGGAAGAAGTTCAAATTTTCCCGGGTTTCACATTCCCCGGGTTTCCTTGAAATTCACATATACATACACATTCAATCACATGCACATGTAACAGTCACATAATACTAAATGACTATAGCAATGTACCTCCATCCTCGAATAAGAAGGGATAACTGGCACAGATAGTATCATCACGTTCCCACGTTGCCTCCTTCACTCCTCGGTGTTGCCACAACACCTTAACTAGCCTCGCTGTCTTGCCTCGCAAAACCTATTGTCAGCTGTTCGTGATGCACACCGGTTCCTCCTCAAAGGTCCCATCAGCATCAACCACAAGCTCTTCCTAATCCACCACATGAGTCGGATTTGGGGTGTATTTCCGGAGCATAGAGACATAGAATACCACGTGAACACTTGATAGATTTGGCGGTAAAGCCAACCGATAAGCAATAGTACCCACCCTCTTGAGTACTTCGAAGGGCCCGATGTACCTTGGTGACAGCTTTCCCCGCTTGCCAAACCTGACCACTCTTTTTTTAGGCATCACCTTCAAGAAGACATGATCTCCCACCTCAAACTCCAAAGGTCGCCTCTATTTGTCGGCGTAGCTCTTCTGTCGGCTCTGAGCCTTGAGAAGACGATTCCGTATAAGATCCACCTTCTTCGAAGTGTCTCTAACCAAATTCGGACCCGTAGAGGGTCTCTCTCCCACCTCCGTCCAACATACCGAATATCGACAAGGTCTCCCATATAATGCCTCATAGGGTACCATCTATATGCTCACCTAGTAACTATTGTTGTAGGCGAACTCTACCAAGGGTAAGTGATCTTCCCAACTACCTCTGAGATCTAGGATGCATGCCCGTAGCATGTACTCTAATGTTTGAATAGTCCTCTCTAACTGACTGTCCGTCTGGGGATGAAAAGCAGTGCTCATCATTAACTATGTCCCCATAGCTCGCTGGAAACTCTCCTAAAAACGAGCCGTGAACCTGAGATCTCGATCCGATACTATAGATACGGGTAACCCATGCAATCGGATAATCTCTCATATATACAACTTGCAAAATTCCTCCAATGTGAAGGTCATCTACACCGGCAAAAAGTGTGCTGACTTTGTAAGTCGGTCCATTATCACCTACACCGCGTCATGTCCCCGCGATGTCTGTGGCAAGTGAGTCACAAAATCCATCGTGATAGCTCCCACTTCCACTCAGCTACCTCCAAAGGCTGGAGTAATCCCGTTGGTCTCTGGTGCTCAACCTTCACTTGCTGACGCGTGAGACATCTACTAACAAAATCCCCAACGTGTTTCTTCATCCCGCTCCAGTAGTATTGGTGACAAAGATCGTGATACATCTTCATGCCACCTGGATGCACAGCAAAACGGGAGCAATGTAAATCTCTAAGAATCTCTTCTCTAAGCTCCACAGACTGGGGAACTACAATCCTTTCCCTAAATTGAAGACTACCATCCGAGTGAATGGCCCAACCCTTGTCACCTGTACCTGTCTGTACTCAGCCCCTGATGGACACTAATTCTATGTCTTGTCCCTAGGACTCGATCACTCTACTCAGTAGGGAAAGTGTAGCCACCAAAATCCCTAAAGTACCCTGAGCCTGCCCCATGTAACGTAGCCCAAACTGTCCTATAGTCTCGAGCATCTGCCACTCCTGGGAAACTACACTAGCCAAGACTCCCTGTGACTTTCGGCTGAGTGTATCAGCCACCACATTTGTCTTATCGGGATGGTGATGCAAAGTGAAGTCATAGTCCTCTAGGAACTCCATTCACCTGCGCTGCCTCATGTTGAGGTCCTGTTGTGTGAAAATGTACTTCAGACTTTTGTGGTTTGAAAATACCTCAAACTATTCACCATACAGGTAGTGGCGCCAAGCCTTCAAGGCAAAGACAATGGTCGCCAACTCCATGTCGTGCGTGGGATAATTCTGCTCGTGATTCTTTAATTGTCGAGAACCACAAGCTACCACCCTCCCGGATTGTATCAATACACAAACGAGTCCATCCTTCGAGGCATCACAATACACCGTGTACCTTTGTCCCCTTTCCAAAACTATCAGAATAGGAGTTGATGTAAGTCTCCGCTTCAACTCTTGGAATGCCTTCTCACAAGCATCATTCCACTCAAACTTAACCTCTTTCTGGGCCAACTTGGTCATTGGAGCAGCTAATCGAGAGAAGTCCTCAATGAACCTTCTGTAGTACCTAGCCAATCCTAAGAAACTGCGTATCTCGAAGACTGACTTCGGCCTCTCCCAATTCATCACTACTTTAACCTTATCTGGGTCCGTGGATACACCCGAAGTTGACACTATGTATCCCAAAAACTTTACCTCAGTAAGACAAAATTCACACTTGCTAAACTTGGCGTACAACTGATGATCTCTCAACATCTGGAGAACAGTCCTCAAGTGACCCTCATGCTCTTCCTCAGACTTGGAGTAGATCAAGATGTCATCAACAAAGACTATAACAAACTGATCTAGGTAGGGTTGAAACACCCTATACATGAGATCCATGAATACCACTAGAGCATTCGTCAATCTGAAAGGCATGACTGTAAACTCGAAATACCCATACCACGTTCAAAATGTCGTCTTAGGGATATCAGCCTCCCTAACCCTCAACTGACGGTAACCGGTGCAGAGATCTATATTAGAGTAGACTTGCGCCTCTCTCAGCTGATCAAATAAGTCGTCAATCCTCAGCAAGGGATATCTATTCTTGATAGTAATCCTATTCAACTACCGATAGTCTATGCATAGTCGAAGGATTTTGTCCTTCCTCTTGGCAAACAACACCGGAGCGCCCCAAGGTGAAGTGATCGGTCTAATGAAGCCCTTGTCCAATAATTTTTGCAATTGGACCTTGAGTTCCTGTAACTCAGCTGGTGCCATCCTATGCAGAGTCATAGAAATAGGTGACATACCGGGATGCAATTCAATGTTGAAGTCTATATCTCTATGTGGAGGTTATCCTGGTAATTCATCCGAAAAGGCATCCTTATACTCACATACCACCCAAGGTAGACTCAACTCCTGTCTCGCCTTATCCTCTAGGGTAAGGGTTGCAAGCTAATCCATCAACTGTCCGTGCCATCTCGAGTTATACATGGCTAGGGGTAAAACATCATGCTTTTCTCCCTGGAACTTAAAACAAACACCACTAGGTGTGTAAGCAGTGACCTTCTTCCTATCACAATTAATGATGACCCAATGTGCCGCTAACTAATCCATCCTGAGGATCACATCAAACTCTGACATGTCCATGACGCTAAGGTCCACAGTGAGTAGAATCTCTGAGATCTTTAACTCACAACCCCGACATATCTGGTCCACCCTCACCCTAGCTCCTAGGGGAGAACTCACATACATTGGCTTTTCCAAGGTTCCAATCTCTAAGCCTAAGTTTTTCATAGAAGATGCAATAATAAATGAATGTAATGCACCAGAATCAAATAACACTCTAGCCCATAAGCGAGAGAGTAAGAATATACCCTGTATTACCGAAAGATCTACCAGCTCAGTCTGTGGCACCATGGCGTAGACACGCCCTTGGGTTCCTGAAGTACCGATTTGTGAGCCTTGTCCTCGAACTCGACCCATGCCTTGGCCTACTTACGGAGTTCTTACATGTAAAGTAGTAGGGGCCTGTGTAGCACCCTGAAACTGGTACTGGCTCCCTTGGCCCATAGCGGGGTAGTAAGGAGTATAATGCGTCTGTGGTTACCCCACTAAAGTCTGGGACTAGATGACCCGTAACCCTAGGATCCCTGCCTCTGAGGGCAATCCCGTTTCATGTGACTCAGTTGGTGGCAATGAAAATATGCCCGTGAGCCTGCTTGGCTGGAAGCCCTGAAGTGTCTCCCGCCTTGGGAGGATTGATCATGGCCTTGGCCTTGATGACCGCATCCCTATCCTTGGAATCCTTTAAGAGTAGAAATCCTCTACTTCTTCCCCGAGCTAGAAGAAGAGGATTGACCCTCATTCTTCTTGTCTTTAACACCCGCTTCCCAAATGTTTCGTGCATCTTCTACCTCTCTCTTAATGGCCATAGCTATCATGGCCATCGAGTCCAAGTCTTGCAGAAGAAGACCCACAATCTTGCCTCGGATGGACAACTTTAAGCCATCCTCAAACTTCCTCACCTTGGCCATGTCAGTGGCCACATAGTTATCGGTGAAACGTGCTAATTCGGTGATCCTAGTCACGTATTCCATCACCGTCATCGTCCCTTATCGTAAGTCCAAGAACTCCCGGGCCTTTGCATGTCTTGAGGCTGCCGGGAAATACTTGCCCATGAAGAGCTCCTTGAACTCTACCCAAGTTATAGCCTCCAAATTCTTAGAGTCCTTCACCCAATCCCACTATAGTTGGGATTCTCCCTCTAGCTGAAATGTTGCTAGGGTTATCTTGGTAACGTCGGAGGTGATCTCCATAGCCCTCAATACCTTATCAACTTGTCGGAACCAATGGTCAGTCACCATAGGATCCGCCCCTCCCATGAAGATCGGAGGCTGATGTGCCTTGAACTTCTGGAGGTGACTTGTGCCTCCTTGGCTCCCAATTGCACTAGCCTGTGCAATGGTAGCCGCCGCCACACCAATAGCCTCTACAAAGGCTTGTTAGTCAAAGGCCAATGGTGGTTGGTTATTCCACCCACTACCTCTACATCCTCTTCCTCGATTTGTCATCTGCACACATGCCAGATAGCAATAGAGCATTTATTAAGTATCCTATGATAGGGACCAAACTTGAAACATTGAGATTTATCTCCTTGTTTCTCTAGTATAGTCTATGCCACCCATTAGTAGACATTTATACCTTGAACTATCCCGTTCATTTCTTTTTCGACTCCCAAGGTTATGTTTTCTAACCCTAGTATCCCTTTCCATAAACATTTTACCATGTATATCCTTCACATAATCACATAGCACGTAATCATGTAACAAAATGTAAGCACATAAGATGAAATGTACAATGCATGCAATGGTCTAGACCACCATGCACTCTAAACCCTTTTCACCCTTGCAATGGAAGATGATAGACTCATTTCCCACAAGGCCAATCTAAAATCTATGACCTAAGCTCTGATACCAAGCTATGACGCCCTTAAAACTGGGGGTCCCATTGACCACCGTCAACCTGCGTAAATATCCGTGAGTATCGCATAATCCGACATCACGTAATAATATCCCTTTACCTGGGATTTTAACTCACACGTGTCACTCGTGTGTGTTTTATCATTTAATGTAACCCTTGCTCACAGTACCACAATCATGCCACTTTATTATCCAAACACATCATTGGAACCAAGGAACCAAAGTCCAAAGGCATAACACTTCAGTTTTAAAATTTGGAAAATTTGGAAAAGCGTACGGGTACTACGTACCGATATGATTTGCCCTCTGGACAGACAATACCGGTATGCTATGTCTTCTGGACCATACCGTATCGGCACACAGTACCAGTACACTCTGTCCAGTTTTGTCCGTTTCACCTATTTTTCATGTCCAATCCATTCCAAATCACCCCAACATCATTTCAAATATATATAATGATGTTTATCGCATAAAACTTGATATCTATGAGTTCTATCACAAACCATTTTCACGATTACATATCAAAATGGAAATTAAACTTAAGTTTTACAAAAACTTGTCTCCAAAAGCCATAAACCGGCTTTTCTTTACTCTTGAGGCCTCGAGTGCGAGTCCTTTGCCGGTGCTAACCCCACACCTAAAATGTTTCCCGAATAGGGTGAGCCAACGCCCAGTAGAATATTTCCTACAGAGGCTACTCTCCACCTAAGTGCATATGCAATGTTCATGCACCACATTTGCAACCATTGAATCATTCCAATTAATAACATATATGTTTTATGTTGGAATCTACCATCCCATGCCATGAATGAAATAAAATTCACTCACGCACCTCAACCCGAGCCTTCATCGGCTCTCACCACACTATGCAATGCAAGTGTAAAACATTTATCTTTGATTAATTACATCCAAAGATCATTTTGAAAACAAATTCATATGTTCATAAAAACCAATTCATTTATGGATGTTTTCCATCAAATGAATCCTTTATTTAATCAAAACCATGTGTCTTTCTTTGGGTAGTGGACTTTTGGTGTTGCACTGGCGGCTCCACACACTGATACACTTTTTTTGGACTTACACAGTCGAAAGTGTATAAACCAATAGTCGGGTCTTGCACTCGAGGGGGGATTTATCCCTTCTTGCTATACCCGACACAAGTTTTCCCATGTATGCAACCGTACGACTCAGTAGGATTTTCAACCCCACTTTCTCGAACCCACCCATTAAAACACCAAATGTGGTGATTGATCCAATCATGCACCCACACACCCACACTCATGGTCATGGATGCATTCTCCCATGCAAATGTAATGTGATGTACCATTGCAATACCAATGTCATGCTCAAATGTAATGCATGCCAAATGAGCTATTTAACCACTCATTTCAACATGTGTCAAGACAATTTACATTATATGTATAAATTCACCAATTCCATTTTCATGTCAATACATCAACAAGTATATATTAACATTTATATCCAACAATCCTTCACAAACATATTATACACAAGTCATGCCATAATACACTTCATTTACAAGCACTATAAAACACATAGCATGCTCAAGATATCAAATTTTTCAAAGAATTTCACAAGTGTTTTTCCTTATACCAAACTTAGCTAGGATTTGGTGTAGGCCAATTCCATATCCATTTCCTTTATTCCTTAACCATAATCAAGTGACTTAGGTTATTCCAAACCCTTACCCCAATCATAATACACCCTAGGTAAGAAAATGAACCAAGGTAGGAGAAACCCTACCTCTTGGAGCATATAAGAAAGAGTAGAAGCCTCAAGACACCCTTCTAGCCCTTAAAACCTTGACTTCCCCAAAATCCTCCTCTCGAATCTTCGGTGACACTCTTCATTCTTGGTAAGTACACGTAGCCCTCGTCACATAGATGAAATTTAGTTCTTAGTCCAAGCGATTCCGACCGACGGAACACCTTGGATTGTAGAAGAAAGGTAGAAAGATGAATTTTTTTTCTTTTCTCTCTTTAATGCCTGAATTAGCCGGTCAAATGGGTGTGAAAAATATATGATTTTTCAGATATTAAACCCTATTTATACTATTTAATTGCGCGGTCCACATTATCCCGCTCGTTTATCACTTCCGAGTCTATTTTTAACCCGAAACGATTTAATTAAATTCTGATTTTAGTTCAAATAAATTTTATTTGAACTTTTATTCAATTATAAGGAAATTTTATAATTTTTATTTTTGGGGACCTTTAAAAGTCCATTCGTCACCCAATCGTCTCAAAAAACGTGTAAAATTCAACTATGTCAGATTTCGACGAAATTTGACGTAGTAACTCAATTTTGCAATACGAATTCAAAGGTGAAGTCCATTGTATCATATGAGCTCTAGAGAATGCATATTTCAATTCCATATTATAGTGGTAAATTACCATTTTACCCTTTGTTGGAAAAAGGGCAAATTTCCCCGGGTTTCACGCTAGGATAAACCAAGGTAGCCATTGAAGAAAATTGTCACCGTCCAACTTGACTGAGATAAGTTGGCCAATATTAGGAACAATGAAAATAGATGCGGAAGCATTATTAGAGGAAGCCATGAGAGACAAAAGAAAAATGATCGAAGGAAGAAGCGCGAGCTTTTAAAAATGCTCTGATACCAGGAAAGAATATGTGAAAATGTTTGCAAGAATGTATTTCATATTTAGTACTTTCATTCTATCATTCATTATATATTTATAGATACAAGGCTGCTATGTTGTTATGAGTTTAAGCCTAAAAAATCTGAACATAAAATAAAATATAATCCACCTAATATGGACTCAATCAAGAATGTATTGTGGAGGAGGTTGTGGAGCTTTGATCAACTTCAAAGACCTAGTCTTTTGGTTGGTTAACACAGATATATATATATATATTTATAATTAACTTCTACTTTTAAAAATCACTATTCATTTTCTTCTAATTTCCTCTTCTCACTCCCTCGATACCTCTTTGCAAGTCCCCGTGGCCAAAACCCTTCATTTAGCCATTTCCTCTCTTGACGTCGACGTTGACACCGACAATATATTCTCTCATCTCGCCAACCACACTACCTTTACTGTGGCCAACTACCAATGATGCCGGAGCCGTCTTCTTTGTCACCGATCTTTGTTTTATGCTGGTCTAACCAAATCCCTTCAAACGAGGTACAATATCTTCTTTATTGTGGGTTGATGTATTTTGGTTTGCAATTTTTTTTTTGATGATAAAATTTCTGGAGATCAAGTAGCTATCTACGGTATCAATTTTTGATGTACTTGGAAAAACTATTTTTTATTGTTTTAATCCATGATTACTATGAAAATTACTACATTATTTTACTTCCATAATTCATTGCTCTTTCTCACATTTAATTTTTAGTAAAACTGGACAATTTGATAGAATGCCCACCGATTGTTTGATAAAATGACTTACATGTGATATGCATTTTTTCTTATGCTTGGGGCTGTTANTTTTTAGTAAAACTGGACAATTTGATAGAATGCCCACCGACTGTTTGATAAAATGACTTACATGTGATATGCATTTTTTCTTATGCTTGGGGCTGTTAGATTTCTACTCCAAGGTTATTCGTCGTTTTCATAATGTAATAGTTTATGAGTGGAAGAGATGAGTGGAACAAATCTGGGAGATATGGCCGAGATTCTAGTTCTTCAATCTATAGTGGTTCTGTGGTTCGTTTGTGTGTGTTCTTGCTTATGCCGTCTTTAGTATTTTTAAGTGTTGCTCTAAGAATGTCCTAATGTCTTAAATTGGAATAAGTTCAATGTTTTGTTATAAATAATTTGCATTAATGTGCTTTTATGCTTCAGAGAAGTCCTAGAATCCTTGTGTTTTCGTTGGAAAATTTTTCCTAGAACAAATGAATAAAGTCGAGGGTAGATCTGATTGTTTAGCAAATTTGAGCCAAAATATTTCTTTATAGGAAGGAATATATATCTTATTGGAGCACTGTTGCTCTATTCACTTTTGGTATAGGGAACTTTGAAGTTATGAGGATAAACTACTGTGAATATAGATCCAATCCAATCCAGACCAGTATAATGTTTTAACAGCAAGAAGGCATTCACTGCATAATGATTATTTGCATGTCTTCAGGATAGTTTTGACAATGATTATTTGCAAATCAAATCAATAAGGTTTACAGAATATGAATATTCATGTTGAATCAAACACATATAGCTTTGAATGGTTAAATGAAGTTAGTTAATTGGACCTCTTATTTCCTTTAATATTGCTTTGTTCCAACGTCTAGGATCTTGCCTGAGTAGAAAAATTAGTACTTATTGATACGATAACATTTGCATTGTCTTCACAATTGGTGGAATTGTTACTCATTTTATAGGAAATGTCGGTTACTATATGCATTTGCTCATCTAGCTACTCTAATGCTTTTGGGCCAGTTTGCCTTATTTTATAATTAGCATAATTTTGCATCAAATAAAAATGTAATCATTATGAGAACCCCCCCTATATAGGTTTGATGCAAGTAAAGAAAATGATTCTTCATTATAAACTAGTTTCATCCTTTTCTGAAATGATGAAACAAAACTTTTTCTAATGTGTGCTTGTAAATCTTTTTGATTATGTATAGATTGCTGCTTGAAATTTCTAATGTGTGCCTCTTTTAGCTTGATGTCAACTCTTCTTTGTGCCTATCATGCCCATGTTGTAGAAGAAAATATATATGGAATTTATACAAGGTTTTGTTCAGGTTAATTATTATTATACGTGTTGTGCTAATAACTTATGTATTTTGTGATGTTACTTTAGATGGCTTCTAGTAGTTCTAGGAATGAAAAAGATAAAGCAAATTGGACTGTGGAGAGACATAAGATTTTTTTTGAGTTATGTGTTAAAGAGGTGGATAAAGGAAATTGACCCACTACTAGTTTTAACAAGCGAGGTTGGAAGAATATTATAGATGGGTTTGCAGCAAAGGAAAATGTCATGTATGACCAAAAACAATTGAAGAATCACTTTGCTATTACTAAGAATACATGGAAGTTATGTCACAAATTGACTAACCATACAGGAGTGACTATTGAGCCTATAACAGGAGGTGTCTTGTGTGATGACCATAAATGAAATATATTTGTTGAGGTAACATCTAATTAGGTCAATTTAAATATTTTAGGANCGACATTTCAATGATGTTTTAGGGATGACCAAACTTTCAATAGAAATCATCAAGCCTCTTCAAAATTTCAATTGTATCCCTCAAGAGATCAGATTGAATCCTAAATACTATCCATATTTCAAAGATTGTTTTGGGGCAATTGATGGCACACATGTTAGCGCTCATGTTCCTACTTCAAAATATATTCCTTTTAGAGGTAGGAAAATAGTATGCACANGTTTACCATAGGCAAACCTTGATTGCAAAGAATTTCGTGGGAAACCACTCCCATTTGTTGACATGCTAGATATAGTTTTTGGCAGTAGAATCGCAACCGAGGAGCATTCATGGGCTCCTTCACAAGGAACCCACCCTACGTTTGCTCATACAACCAGTGGTGATGACTATCATGACTTAGATTTGGACACACCTTGTGAAAGTCAGATTCCCGATAAGGTTGGACCAACAAAAAAGGAAGGTAGTGACTCAAATGGTCAAGTACATGTCAGACATGATGGGTCTACATCCTCAAAGCGCAGTCGAAAAGTGAGTGGGGGAGAACAATTGGATAAACAACTATCAGAGTTGTGCAAGGCAATACATAGCACTATTGCACCAACGTCGTCCACAATCAAGGAATGCATGCAAGAGCTTAACAAAATGTGTGACCTTATTCCATACGGTAGCCCGTTGTATTGGCATGCTCTTGTTCTTTTTCGGGATGTTATCAATAAGGAAACATGGATGAATTTGCTTTAACCTAGTGTTTGAGCTGCATGGTTAGAGTATATGAGGGACAGAGGTAACACTAGTCAGTAGAGTGTCTTTTCAAAAGTGGACTTGTTTAGGTGTTTTTTTTAGATAAAGTTTCAAATGTTTTATTTGTTTTGAAGATTACTCTTTACTATTACTATTCGGTTACTTGAGCTTATTTGAACACTAAGTTTTACTGTTATGGTAATACTTGAGCTTTTGTTTTGATGACTTTTGGATTTTTATTATATTCATGTATATGTTGGACATATGGTATTAGAATTTATCTAAATGTCAATGATTATATTTTTTTTCATTGCTTTGGATTTGTTGTGTAGAATGAATCAGAAAACTATATGCCTTACCATACTTGCCATACAACTTTTGAGAAAACGGGCTGCAATGCGCAAGAGTAAAATGCCATGTAGGACTTTTGCCCTAACCGGTCATCAATATGTGTTAGAGATTCTTAATGGCCATGATCGTGTATCCCTTGAACAATTTTGAATGGAAAAACATGTGTTTATTTCAATATGCGAGTTAATGAAAGAAAATAACTTGTTGTGTGATAGCAAATATGAGTCAAGTCAAGAGAAGCTAGCTATATTTTTAATCACTATTGGTCACAACGAGCGAAATAGAATGATGCAAGAGCGATTTCAACATTTTGGGGAGACAATAAGTTGACATTTCAATGATGTTTTATTAGGGATGACCAAACTTTCAATGGAAATCATCAAGCCTCTTCAAAATTTCAATTGTATCCCTCAAGAGATTAGATTGAATCCTAAATACTATCCATATTTCAAAGATTGTTTTGGGGCAATTGATGGCACACATGTTAGTGCTCATGTTCCTACTTCAAAATATATTCCTTTTAGAGGTAGGAAAATAGTATGCACACAGACTGTCTTGGCAACATGTTCTATTAACATGATTTTCACATTTGTCAATGTTGGGTGGGAAGGAATGGCTCAAGACTCTAGAGTGCTATTACATTGCATTTGTAACAAGCATTTTAACTTTCCAAAACCACCTCCAGGTATGAGTAAAGACTGCGTTGATTAATTTTTTTTGCATTCTTAACTACATAGAATAACTAATGATTTTGTTGTTTTTTTAGGAAAATTGTATGTGGTAGATGCTGGCTTCCCTAATATGGATGGTTATCTTACTCCTTATAAGGAAATGAGATATCATCTACCAGAATTTTGTAGAGGGGGAAGGCCTCATGGGAAGGAGGAGTTGTTCAATCATGCACATTCTTCATTAAGGAATGTGATTGAACGATGTTTTGGAGTATTAAAGAAAAGATTTCCAATGTTACAGCAAATGCCAAGTTTTGATTTCACTAAGCAAATGTTTATTTTTGTTGCTTGCATGACTTGCCACAATTACTATGACGCCCCTAAAATCGGGGGTCATTTATTAACTGTTGACCAACCGTCAACCTGTGGAAATACCCGTGATAGTCGCACAACTCGACTCCACACTAATAACATCCCCTTTACAGGGATTATGAATCACACGTAAAACCATGTTCATTTTGTCCTTTGATCCAACCGTGGTGCAATGTACCACGATTCATACTTTATTATAGTCTATTTATATCCTTGGAACCCAAGAATCCATAGCCCAAAAACTTGGCAAAGTAGTTTTAAAATTTCAAAATTTTGGAAAGAATACCAGTACTGTGAACCTTTTGAAAAATCAGTACCGGTACGCTTTGCCTTCTAGACCAGACTGTACCGGTACTGTCACATCTACACCAGTACCGTTAACTCACTAGACCCCGTGGTACAGGTACTCTCTGCCCATTTTTGCCCATTTCACATATTTATCATTTCCAATCCATTCAAAACCACTCCAACACCATCCAAAATATTTATAATGATGTTTATATAATAAAACTTGATATGTACAAGTTCTATTACAATTCATTTTTATGATTACATGCTCAAAAGCATAATTTTTNGTTTATATCATAAAACTTGATATGTACAAGTTCTATTACAATCCATTTTTATGATTACATGCTCAAAAGCATAATTTTTTACAAAAATTATACAAAATGTGCTACAAAAGCCACAAGTCGGTTTTTCTTCATCTTTGAGGCCCTGAATGTGAGCCATTCACCGAAATATATCCCGTACCTGAAACGTTTTCCTGTATAGGGTGAGCCAAGCCCAATAAAGTATTTTCTACAAAGGCTGCTCCCCCCTATATGCATATGAAATATGTACATGCAACATTTAACAATCATAACCCATTCCATACAAGAATATGCCATTCAAGATGAAAATTTTTACAATGCCATGTCATGATATGAGATAACACTCACTCATGCACCTTAAACTCGAGTCCTCACCGACTCCTACATCATAAAGCAATGCACATGTGAAGTAAATCTATCATTGATGAATTTCATCCAGTAATCATTTTGAAATAAAGGTCATATGTTTTTAAAACCAAATCTTGTTGGATGATACACATTTAATGACCCTTTGTAAAACAAAATTATATGTCTTTGTTAGGTATCGGATTTTGGAATCACACCACTGGCTCCGTACGCCATTATACTTTTCTAAAATTTCACCACAAGGGAGTGTATGAACTAAGTAGTCGGGTCTTTCACCTGAGACAGGATTTATCCCTTCTTGCTATACCCGACATAAGTTTTTCTTTCATTCAACCATGCGACTCAATCGGATCATCAGTCCAACTTTTTCGAGCCCATCATCAATCACCAAGCATGATGATTGATCTAACCATGCACACACACACCCACACTCATGGCCATGGATGTATTTTCTCTGTGCAAATACAATGTAATGCACCATTGCAATATCATGTCATGCTCCATATATATGAAAGCCATATGAGCTAATCTAATCGTATATTTTAACATATGTCATGGCAATTCATATCAATTTCATATAATTACCATAAGTTATCATGATGTTAATGTATTAACAACATATCTTTACTCGTTCATCCTTAACAAAATTCATAGAATGTTATACAAAACTCATGCCATAACAACTTAATTCAACATAGGCATTTAGCAAACACCTTCAAAGCAAATAATTTATGTTATCACATAAATTGGTCCACATCATTCACAAGGCACAATAGAAATACATAGTATGTCTTACAATATCAAATTTCAAGGGATTACACAAGTGGATTCCCCATGCCAAACTCAACTAGGAATTAGTCCAAGCCAATTCCATACCCATTTCCTCATTTTCATAGCCATAGTCAAGTGACCTAGGTTATTATATACCCTTCACCCACTCCATAGGACATCCTAGGTAAGAAATTAACCAAAATAGGAGGAACCCTACCTCTTGAAGCGTAAATGAAAAGGAGAAAGCTTCAAGACACCTCCCTAGCCCCAAAACTCTTGACTTCACAAAATCCTCCCCTTGGATCTTTGGTGAAATTCTTTGTTCTTGGTACGTAGATGTAGCCCTCGTCACATAGACCAACTTTAACTCTTGGTCCAAGCAATTCCGACCGATAGAACTTTGTGGATCGAAGAAAGAAAGGTAGAAATTTAGGTTTTTCTTTTCTCTCCCTTCTCTTCTCTTTCAACGTGTGAGATCTGATGCAAAATTGGGAGAAAATCAGATATTTCTCCCTATTTATACACTTTAATTGTGCGGTCCATATTGTACTGCACGTTTCTTATTTTTGAGTCCATTTTTGTCCCGAAATGACTTAATTTTGTCCCAATTTAAATTTGAATTAATTTTATTGAAAATTTTCTTTAATTTTAAGGAAATTTTATAAATTTTATTTTTGGGGACGTTTGAGAGTCCATTCGACCCCCAGTTGTCTCGAAAAATGTGAAAAATCTGACTATCTCGGAATTCGATAAAAATTGACTAGGCAACTCGATTTCGCGATACGAATCCAATGGTGAGGTCTGTTGTGCCATCCGAGTTCTAGAAAAATACAGATTTTAATCTCACATTATAGTAGAAAATTACCATTTTCTCATTTTTCAGAAAAAAATTCAAATTTTTTCGGGTTTTACATTCTTGCCCCCTTAAAAGTATTTTGTCCCCGAAATTCACACACACATGCACATTGAACCACATGTATATGCAACAGTTATATAATACTAAACGACTATAGTAATGTACCTCCATCCCCAAATAAGAAAGGATAACTGGTACAGATAGTGTCCTCGCACTCCCATGTCGCATCCTCTACTTCTTGGTGCTGTCATAGCACCTTTATTAGCCGCACGGTCTTGCCTCACAAAATCTGCTCCCGGCTATCCATGATGCTCACCGGTCCCACCTTGAAGGTCCCATCCGCATCAACAACAAGCTCATCCCAATCCACCACATGAGTCAGATCTGGGTTGTATTTCTGAAACATGGAAACATGGAATACCGGATGAACACCTGATAGATTTGGCGATAACTGATAGTGGATTTTATAACTACGAATTGAGTACTTTCGGTTGATGAAATTGCAACTTTTTAATTATTTTATGTTTCTTTTTATTTGTTTTGTGTGTTTTGATGTTATTTGGTAGGAATCATCATTTGGAAGCAAACAAGATCATTTGAAAGGAAACAATGTCAATTTGGAGCCTAATTGGAGGATTTTTGAAGGCTAAGCAACAAGGGAGCTGAAGGCTTAAAAAAGGCCAGCGCCGTTCCAGCGCAAAATCAGCACCCCTACGTCCACATTCAGTGCCTTTGAAGTGCCTTTTCAGCGCCCCCACGCTTGTGTTGGNACCGTTCCAGCGCAAAATCAACACCCCTGCGTCCACATTCAGCGCCTTTGAAGTGCCTTTTCAGCGCCCCCACGCTTGTGTTGGTCCGTGACGCAAATTTTGACTCCTTTTTAACCCAAAATTGGACTCTAAAGCTACATATATGATAGGGTTTGTGTGGGGATCATATATTCTGACTTTTGGGGGCTGAAAACATCTGGAAAAACCAAAGAATTGAAAGAAAATTGAAGACAAGAATCGAATAAATTGACACGAAGAAGATTGGACTTGAAGGCTAGAGAAGGATTGAAGATTACACCTAAGTTTTCATTCTTTTCTCTTACTTTTACTTCTTGATTTTCTAAGATGTTGTTCAATTTTAGAATAATATTCTTCAATTACATTATGAACTAAATTCTTATTAAGGTTGCAACGGAACCTAATGACTAGTTAAATTAATCTACTCTCGTTTCTAGTTCTGTTGATCTTATATGAGTTGTTTGTCATATTTTGTGCTTAATACATGATTGTGTGGCCAACAATTAATTTGATTCCTTAGATGAAATTGAGAGATGAATTCTAGGGATAGATCTGAATATGATGACATGCATCTAGTTATTCTTCTTAGGATTGAATAGCTGGGTTTGTGTATAGGATATGAATATACCTATATGCCGTGTGTAACTTTTATGAGAATTTGAACTTAATGAATCTGTTNGATATAAAGGTCAGGAGCTACTACTGTACGCCAACGAAATCGAGAGAAGATGCCGAAACTTGCGAAAACAACATCAAGAAGAAAACAACCAAGAAACTATGGCTGAAGAAGAACAAAAATCGCTAAGGGATTATGCTATGCCGCTTGTTACAGAAATACAATCAAGCATTCAAAGGCTCGCAATTCAAGCAAATAGTTTTGAAATCAAGCTAGGTACCATTCAAATGATTCAAAATTCAGTTCAGTTTGGGGGTTTGCCTAACGATGACCCAAATGATCATTTGGTGAGTTTTCTAAAAATTTACGACACGTTCAAATACAATGGGGTTTTCGAAGATGCAATTAGACTCTGACTTTTTCCTTTCACACTTCGTGATAAGGTGAAATGTTGGTTGCATTCATTGCCACTGGGTTCTATTACCACATGGACAGATTTAGCTCAAAAATTCTTAGCTAAATTCTTTTCACCAGCGAAAATTACAAGGATGAGGAACGACATCACATTATTCACACAACATGATTCTGAGACTCTTTATGAAGCTTGGGAGCGATTCAAAGACTAACTTCGAAAATGTCCTCACCATGGTATTCTTAAGTGGTTACAAGTTCAGACATTCTACAATGGGTTGTTTAGTGCTACTCGGACTAGTATCGATGCAACTGTAGGTGGGGCATTAATGGGAAAAAAGTTTGAGGAAGCTTATGAGTTGTTGGAGACGATGACTGCTAACAATTATTAGTGGCCCTCTGAGAGGATCAATCAACCAAAGGTAGCAGGGATTTATGAAGTTGATGCGGTTACTACATTGGCTACACAGGTTGCCACATTGATAAAGAAGATTGAAGCTTTAGGAGTGCAGCCTATTTAGAGTGTGACAGCTATTTGTGAACTGTATACCGTGAACCATCTGAACAATCAATGTGCAATTAGTTTTGAGTTGGTGCAATACATTGGTAACCACAACAGGCAGCAATATAACAATAATTCCAACAATTACAACCCTGGTTGGAGGAATCATCCGCGCTTTTCATGGAATAATAATCAAGCCCAAACTTCTGGTCCAACACAATCATACCCACCAGGCTTTCTAAATCAAGCTCCACCATAGCAAGAAAAGAAGTCAAATTTGGAGGATCTGCTTTCTAGGTACATAGCACAGAGTGAGACAAGGATGAATAGTATGGAAGTATCAATCTGAACCCTAGAAAACCAAATGGGTCAACTTGCTACTGCCATTAACAACCGACCTCAAGGCACTCTACCCAGTGATACAGAGATCAATCCTAAGAGGGAAGGTAAGGAGTATTGCAATGCTATTACATTACAAAGCGGAAAAGAGTTACTTGAGGCTGTTGGTGAAACTCCAAAACAATCATATGAAGATGATACTGAAGGTAAAAAAAAAAAAGATAGCAAGAATGTGGAACATGAAAAGAAAAAAGAAGATCGAGTTGCATGTTCTAATAGAGGTAATATGAGACTTATTGTGCCTCCCGTGCCGTTTCCACAACGTCTATAGAAACAGAAGTGGGATAAGAAGTTCTCTAAATTCATGGAAGTGTTTAAGAAGCTCCAAATAAATATCCCTTTCGTAGAAGCAGTGGAGAAAATGCCTAACTATGTGAAATTTTTGAAAGAAATTTTGTCAAAGAAGAGAAAACTAGGCGATTTTGAGACAGTGACACTTACAGAGGAGTGCAGTTTTCAAAAGAAGTTACCACAAAAGTTCAAAGATCCGAGTAACTTGACAATTCCATGCACAATAGACAATTAATTTTTCGGGAAAGCATTGTGTGACTTGGGAGCTAGTATTACCTTGATGTCATTCTCAATCTACNTGAACCCTAGAAAACCAAATGGGTCAACTTGCTACTGCCATTAACAACCGACCTCAAGGCACTCTACCCAGTGATACAGAGATCAATCCTAAGAGGGAAGGTAAGGAGTATTGCAATGCTATTACATTACAAAGCGGAAAAGAGTTACTTGAGGCTGTTGGTGAAACTCCAAAACAATCATATGAAGATGATACTGAAGGTAAAAAAAAAAAAGATAGCAAGAATGTGGAACATGAAAAGAAAAAAGAAGATCGAGTTGCATGTTCTAATAGAGGTAATATGAGACTTATTGTGCCTCCCGTGCCGTTTCCACAACGTCTATAGAAACAGAAGTGGGATAAGAAGTTCTCTAAATTCATGGAAGTGTTTAAGAAGCTCCAAATAAATATCCCTTTTGTAGAAGCAGTGGAGAAAATGCCTAACTATGTGAAATTTTTGAAAGAAATTTTGTCAAAGAAGAGAAAACTAGGCGATTTTGAGACAGTGACACTTACAGAGGAGTGCAGTTTTCAAAAGAAGTTACCACAAAAGTTCAAAGATCCGAGTAACTTGACAATTCCATGCACAATAGACAATTAATTTTTCGGGAAAGCATTGTGTGACTTGGGAGCTAGTATTACCTTGATGTCATTCTCAATCTACCAGCAATTGGGTTTGAAAGAAGCGAAGCCTACTAATGTTACATTGCAGCCTGCAAATAGATCACTCACTTATCTAAGGGGCATAGTTGAGGGTGTTCTAGTTAAAGTGGATAAGTTCATTTTTCTAGATGATTTCATAGTCTTGGATTTTGAGGAAGACAAGGA
Source organism: Ilex paraguariensis (assembly GCA_963454935.2). NCBI lineage: Eukaryota > Viridiplantae > Streptophyta > Magnoliopsida > Aquifoliales > Aquifoliaceae > Ilex > Ilex paraguariensis. The sequence goes on from CAUOFW020001602.1 coordinate 544,046, forward strand.
AAGACCTATTATTCTTGGGCGACCATTCTTAGCAACGGGGAGAACACTCATTGATGTACAGAAAGGTGAGCTAACTATGCGAGTCCAAGATCAAGAGGTTAAATTCAATGTATTTTTAGCTATGAAATTTTCAAAGGATCCGGAAGAATGTTTTCAGGTTGATGTGGTTGAAAAGGCAGTGAATGAGGTATTCGGTCAAAGCTGTATTTCAGATCCCCTTGAGAACGCCAAGCTATATAAAGATGAGGTGTTCCTGCATGGAGCGGTTAAAGTTGCAGTTGGGGAAGCCAATTCAAAAAGAACTTTCAAGGTGAACGGGCAGAGACTGAAGTAATATTGGGGTGACAACATTGATCATGAAATGACCTCAATTACCCTTGCCGACCCAGGATGAAACAAGAACTAGTCAGACTGATGACTATAAAACAAGCGCTAATTGGGAGGCAACCCAAAATTTTAGTTTCTAAGTTTTATTTCATTTCATTTTAATTTAGTTTTTTATAAGAAATAATGTAGTTAGTTAGTTAGAGCATTTAAATTGGTATGTCAATTGCTTGCAGGTCCCAAGGATTGAACATAAAGTTGGAGCTCACACAAAGCCTTACTAGTAGCCAAGAACAACCCACCTATGTTTTCTGAATACATTCCCGACTCAGCGGACGATGAGGACGCTAACGATGATGCCAACTAGCGAAGTCTCAGGGAAGTCATCTGTCTTAATTTTTTCTACCTTATACATTGAGGACAATGTTTAGTTTAAGTTTGAGGGTGTTTTCTTATTTGCATTTGCATTATTAGGTATGCATTTAGATAGCATGTTTTGCACTTAAATAACATGTTTTAAAACAACTTGAGCAATGAATTGATTGAATTTGATTATGGCCAATGATGNTGCTAACGATGATGCCAACTAGCGAAGTCTCAGGGAAGTCCTCTGTCTTAATTTTTTCTACCTTATACATTGAAGACAATGTTTAGTTTAAGTTTGGGGGTGTTTTCTTATTTGCATTTGCATTATTAGGTATGCATTTAGATAACATGTTTTGCACTTAAATAACATGTTTTAAAACAACTTGAGCAATGAATTGATTGAATTTGATTATGGCCAATGATGAATGAGATTAATTGTCAATTCAAGGAAAATTGATGAATATGTTGAGTCTATAGTTTGACATACTAGTTGATTTTACACTGTTTGTGATCCTTTCATTCATGAGCACATATCTATCTGTTTGGTTAGTTATTATTTAGAGAATTTATTTGGTGTTCATATAAGTTTGGGGGAAACATTGGTTATGATGGGTTAGTTTAAAAGTAAAAGGAAAAAAAAAGAATGAAAATTGTGAAAATTATTTTGATTTGATCCTTTATGAGTTCGAAGAAAAAAAATATAGGAAGACAAGAAACAAGAAAGGGGGCATGTGGTGAGTAGAGATGGAGCGTAAAACGCACTCACTCATAAACACATGTTGAGAACGAGATGGAGCGTAAAACGCACTCGTTCAAGAAAAGGCGAGATGAAGCGTAAAAAACACTCGCTCAAAAAGGAGGAAAGATAGAGCATAAAATGCACTCACCAAACGAAAAGAAAAAAAAAGAGAGAGAGATAAAAAAAAATCTTTGGTTCTTCTATTTATATGTTTGCCTTAATGAGTGGAGGTTGATGTGAAACGTAAGTTCATAGAATTGATATTGAGTATCTCCTATGAAGTATTTAATTACGTAAATGTATTTGGGTGATGACTAGCTTGATAGTCCGGATATATCCAAATATTTAAAGGGTCATGACCGAAGATAAAATTAAGGAGTATGTTGAATTAATAGACTTTGCACTGTTTTGAAGTTTCCCATGAATTATTATTTGTAGTGACTTTTTTGGGGCCATTGTTCAGATTTATATTGATCCATTGGTTGAGTAGTTGGTTGATTAATTTTTATAGTTGTTGTTTTTAGTATTTTGCTTGAGGACAAGCAAATATTTAAGTTTGGGGATATTTGATAAGTGGGTTTTATACCTACGAATTGAGTACTTTCGGTTGATGAAATTGCAAGTTTTTAATTATTTTATGTTTCTTTTTATTTGTTTTTGTGTGTTTTGATGTTATTTGGTAGGAATCATCATTTGAAAGCAAACAAGATGATTTGAAAGGAAACGATGTCAATTTGGAGCCTAATTGGGGGATTTTTGAAGGCTAAGCAACAAGGGAGCTGAAGGCTTAAAAAAGGCCAGTGCTGTTCCAGCGTAGAATCAGCGCCCCTGCGCCCACATTCAGCGCCTTTGCAGCGCCTTTTCAGCGCCCCGTGCTTGTGTTGGTTCGTGACGCAAATTTTGACTCGTTTTTAACCCGAAATTGGACTCTATAGCTACAGATATGCTAGGGTTTGTGTGAGGATGATATATTCTGAATTTTGGGGGCTGAAAACATTTGAAAAAACTAGGAAATTGGAAAAAAATTGAAGACAAGAATCGAAGAAATCGACACAAAGAAGATTGGACTTGAAGGCTAGAGAAGGATTGAAGATTGCACCTAAGTTTTCATTATTTTCTCTTACTTTTACTTCTTTATTTTCTAAGATGTTCAATTTTAGAATGATGTTCTTCAATTATAGTATGAACTAAATTCTTATTATGGTTGCAACGGAACCTAATGACTGGTTAAATTAATCTACTCTCGTTTCTAGTTCTATTGATCTTATATGAGTTGTTTGTCATATTTTGTGCTCAATATATGATTGTGTGACCAACAATTAATTTGATTCCTTAGATGAGATGAAATTGGGAGATGAATTCTAGGGATAGATCTGAATATGATGACATGCGTCTAGTTCTTCTTCTTTGGATTGAATAGCTGGGTTTGTGTATAGGATAGGAATATACCTATATGCCGTATGTAACTTTTATGAGAATTTGAACTTAATAAATCTATTCCAACTTATTTTACATAGAAAAATAGTAATTTAATTGGGAGAGATAATTTTATCTAACTATCAGAAGAGGTTTGATAAATAACTTTGAGTTCTCAGTTAACAATTTATTTTGATCAATTAACTAGAAAGAGAGTTAGAAAGGTTTATACGAAGCATTAGGGGAAGTTGTAATCTTAACTTCTTTTCTCTTGTTAATTCAACACNGTGACCAACAATTAATTTGATTCCTTAGATGAGATGAAATTGGGAGATGAATTCTAGGGATAGATCTGAATATGATGACATGCGTCTAGTTCTTCTTCTTTGGATTGAATAGCTGGGTTTGTATATAGGATAGGAATATACCTATATGCTGTATGTAACTTTTATGAGAATTTGAACTTAATAAATCTATTCCAACTTATTTTACATAGAAAAATTGTAATTTAATTGGGAGAGATAATTTTATCTAACTATCAGAAGAGGTTTGATAAATAACTTTGAGTTCTCAGTTAACAATTTATTTTGATCAATTAACTAGAAAGAGAGTTAGAAAGGTTTATATGAAGCATTAGGGGAAGTTGTAATCTTAACTTCTTTTCTCTTGTTAATTCAACAGTTGATTGTTAAGTTTAAATTTAGTTTTTAATTTAGTCATTCCATAGTTCAAGTCCAATTGTTTAAATAAAATTGAATTGATACAAAGTTAGTAGTTGGATATTATTAGCAATATTTCTCCGTGAGAACGATATTCTACTTATCACTTTATTACTTCTTGATCTTGTATACTTGCACGTAAATTGTCAATATGAAATTCGGACAGCAGTAACGCCAATTGATACGCAACTGTGACAACCCTCTCAAGTACTTTGAAGGGCCCGATATACCTCAGCGACAGTTTTCCCGCTTGCCAAAGTTGACCACTCCTCTCTTAGGCATCACTTTCAAGAAGACATGATCTCCCACCTCAAACTGTAGAGATCGCCATTGCCTGNTGTTAATTCAACAGTTGATTGTTAAGTTTAAATTTAGTTTTTAATTTAGTCATTCCATAGTTCAAGTCCAATTGTTTAAATAAAATTGAATTGATACAAAGTTAGTAGTTGGATATTATTAGCAATATTTCTCCGTGAGAACGATACTCTACTTATCACTTTATTACTTATTGATCGTGTATACTTGCACGTAAATTGTCAATATGAAATTCGGACAGCAGTAACGCCAATTGATACGCAACTGTGACAACCCTCTCAAGTACTTTGAAGGGCCCGATATACCTCAGCGACAGTTTTTCCGCTTGCCAAAGTTGACCACTCCTCTCTTAGGCATCACTTTCAAGAAGACATGATCTCCCACCTCAAACTGTAGAGATCGCCATTGCCTGTCGACATTGCTCTTGTGTCGGCTCTGAGCCGTAAGAAGACATTTCTATATCAAATCCACCTTTTCTGAGGTGTCTTTAACCAACTCCGGACCCGTAGAGGGTTTCTCTCCTACCTCTGTCCAACAATCCGGAGAATGACAAGACCTCCCATTTAATGCCTCATAGGGTGCTATCTATATGCTCGCCTGATAACTATTGTTGTAGGCAAACTCCACTAAGNTGGAGAATGACAAGGCCTCCAATTTAATGCCTCATAGGGTGCTATCTATATGCTCACCTGATAACTATTGTTGTAGGCAAACTCCACTAAGGGTAAGTGCTCTTCCCAACTACTCTTGAGATCTAGAATGCATNCGGAGAATGACAAGACCTCCCATTTAATGCCTCATAGGGTGCTATCTATATGCTCGCCTGATAACTATTGTTGTAGGCAAACTCCACTAAGGGTAAGTGCTCTTCCCAACTACTCTTGAGATCTAGAATGCATGCCCGTAGCATGTCCTCTAAAGTCTGGATAGTCCTCTCTGACTGGCCGTCCGTTTTGGGGATGAAAAACAGTGCTCATCAACAATTGTGTGCCCATGGCTTGCTGAAAACTCTCCCAACAGTGAGCCATAAACTTGAGATCCTGGTCCGATACTATAGATACAGGTACGCCATGCAACCGGACGATCTCCCGTATATACAACCTGCAGAATTCCTCTAGTGGGAAGGTTATCCGCACAGCCAAAAAGTGTGCCGACTTCATAAACCGGTCCACTATCACCCATACTATGTCATGCCTTCGCGATGTTCGTGGCAAGTGGGTCACAAAATCTATCGTGACATGTTCCCATTTCCACTTAGCTACCTCCAAAGGCTGGAGTAACCTTTTTGGTCTCTAGTATTCAGCCTTCACCTACTGACATGTGAGACATCGACTAACAAAATTCCCGACGTGTTTCTTCATCCTACTCCAATAATACTGGTGACGAAGATTATGGTACATCTTCGTGCCACCTAGTTACACCACAAATCAAGAACAATGGAATTTCCTAAGGATCTCCTCTCTCAAACCTGCTAATTAGGGAACCACAACCCTTCCCCAATACCAAAGACTGCCATCTGAGTGAATGGCCCAGCCCTTGTCACCGGCACCTTTCTGTACCCGGCTCCTGATGGACACTAACTCTGGATCCTGTTCCTGGGACTCGATCACTTTGCTCAGTTTAGAAGGTGTAGCCACTAAGCTTCCTAAAACACCTTGAGCTTGACCCCAATAATGCAGCTTAAATTGTCTCATAGTCTCGAGCATCTTCCATTCTCAGGAAGTCACACTAGCCACAACTCTCAGTGACTTTCAGCTGAGTGCATTAGCCACCACATTCGCCTTATCGGGATGGTAATGCAAGGTGAAGTCGTAGTCTTTCAAATACTTCATCCACCAGTGTTGCCTCACGTTGAGGTCCTTCTGTGTAAAGATATACTTGAAACTTTTGTGATCCGAAAATACCTTAAACTGCTCACGATATAAATAGTGGCACTAAGCCTTCAAGGCAAAGACAATGGCCGCCAACTCCATGTCATGTGCAGGATAATTCTACTCATGGTTCAGCCACCACCCTTCTGAATTGCATCAAAACACAACCAAGTCCATCCTTGGAAACATCACAATATACTGTGTACCTCTGTCCCCTCTCCAAAACTATCAAAATAGGAGCGAAAGTAAGCCTCCTTTTCAACTCCTGGAATGCCTTCTCACACGAATCATTCCACTCAAACTTGACCTCCTTCCGGGTCAATCTCGTCATAGGTGTAGCTAGTCGAGAGAAGTCCTTGATAAACCTCCTGTAGTACCCTATCAATCCCAAAAAACTACGTATCTTGAAGACTGACTTCGGCTTCTCCTAATTCATAACTGTCTTAACCTTCTCCAGGTCCACGGATACACCTGAAATCGACACCACGTGTCCCAAAAATTTTACCTCCATAAGCCAAAATTCACATTTACTGAACTTGGCTTACAATTGGTAGTCTCTCATGGTCTAGAGAACAATTCTCAAGTGACCCTAATGCTCCTCCTCAGACTTGGAGAAGATCAAGATGTCGTTAACAAAGACCACGATGAACTAATCTAAGTAGGGTTGAGACACCCTATGCATGAGATCCATGAATGCAACTGGAGCATTCGTCAATCCGAATGACATCACAGTGAATTCAAAATGCCCAGCTTAGGGATATCTGCCTCCCTAATCCTCAACTGATGGTAGCCGGTATAGAGATCTATCTTAGAGTAGACCCACGCCCCTCTCAACTGATCAAACAAATCATCAATCCTCGACAAAGGGTATCTATTTTTGATAGTAACCTGATTCAACTACCGGTAGTCTATACACAATTGAAGGGTCTTGTCCTTTTTCTTAACAAACAATACCAGAGCACCCCATGGTGAAGTGCTCGGTCTGATAAAGCCCCTGTCCAACAATTCCTGCAATTGGACCTTAAGTTCTTGTAACTCAGCTGACGCCATCCTATGTAGAGTCATAGAAACAGGTGACGTACCCGAATGCAACTCAATGCTGAAGTCTACATCCCTATGAGGAGGTAATCCCGGTAGTTCTTCCAAAAAAATATCCTCATACTCACACATAACCCGAGGTAGACCCAACTCCCATCTCACCTCGACCTCCAAGGTAAGGCTTATAAGCCATCCCATTAACTACCCATGCCAATGGGAGTCATACATTATTTGGGATAAAGCGTCATGTTTTTCACCCTGGAACTTGAAACAAAAACCCTCCGGGGTGTAGGTAGTGATACTCTTTCGATCACAATCAATGATGACTCGGTGTGCCACCAACCAATCCATCCCGCGGATAACATCGAACTCCAACATGTCCATGACCCTAAGGTCCACGATGAGTAGAATCCCCGTGATCTCTGACTCACAGTCTTGACATATCCGATCAAAAACATACCCTAGCTCCTAGGGGAGAACTCATATGCAATGGCTCTTCCAAGGTCTTAACCTCTAAGCCCAAATCTTTCATACATGATTCAGCAATAAAAGAATGAGATGCACCAGAGTCAAATAATACTCTTACCCATAAGTGAGAGAGTAAAAATATACCTTGGATGAATGACTGATCCATTATCTCAGCCTGAGGTGTGATGGCGTAGACACGCCCTTGGGTCCCTAAAGTCCCAGCTTGTGAGCCCTATCCTCGACCTTGACCTCAACCCATGTTCTGGCCCACCTAGACTGATTGCAGAGTCCCCACTCACGAAGTGGTAGGGGCCTGAGTAGCGCCCTAGAACTGGTACTGGCTTCCCTGACTCATGGTGGGGTAGTGAGGAGCAAAGTGTGTCTATGGCTGCCCCACCAAAGACTTGGACAAGGATGACCCATAGCTTTGGATCCCTATCATTGAGGAAAGTTCGGCTTTATATGCCCCGGTTGATTGCAATGGTAGTATGTCCTTTGGCCTATCTGGTAGAAAGGCCTTTGATTTCTCTCACCTTGGGAGGATTGACCTTGCTCTTGGCCTTGATAGTTGCGGCCCTGTGGAGTTGAAGTCCTTTGCTTCTTCCCCGAACTTGAAGAAGATTGGCCCTCCTTTTTATTGTCTACACCGGCTTCCCGGATGTTCCGTGCATCCTCAACTTCTCTCTCAATGGTCATAGCTGTCGTGACCATCGAATCCAAGTTTTGTAGGCAGTGACCCATAATTTTACCCTAGAAGGATAATTTCAAACCATCCTTAAACTTCCTTACCTTGGCTATATCCGTGGCCACGTAATCATAAGCAAAATGGGGCTAATTCTGTGAACTTAGCCACATATTCCATCACTGTCATCGTTCCTTGTCTCAAATCCAAGAATTCCCGGGCTTTTGCATGCCTTGCGATAGCTGAAAAGTACTTGCCCATGAAGAGCTCCCGAAATTCTCTCCATGTCATTTCTTCCAAATTCTTGGAATCCTTTATCCAATCCCACCACAATTGAGATTCTCCTTCTAGCTGAAATGTAGCTAGCGTTATCTTAGTGGCATCGGAGGTGATCTCCATAGCCCTTAAGATCTTGTCAACTTGCCAGAACCAATGGTTAACGACTATCGAATCCACTCCTCCCACAAAAGTCGGCGGCTAGTGTGCCTTAAACTTCTAAAGGTTACTTGAGCCTCCTTAGCCCACATGTGCACCAGTCTGTGCAATGGTAGCAGCTGCAGCATTAGCCTGTGCAATGGTAGCAACCACAACACCAATTGCCTCCACAAAGGCTTGATGGTCGAAAGCCAGTGGTAGTTGATCATTGTTCCACCCACTGTCTCGGAGTCCTCTTCCCCTATTTGCCATTTACACACATGGAAGATAACAATAGAACCTCACATACTATCCCAAGCTAAGGATTTAGTTTAAAATTTGAGATTTCTCTCCTTGCCTCCCTAGTAGAGCGTGTGCCACCACTAGTAGATAACTACATTTTGAACTATCCCATTCATCTCTTTTTCCAAATCCCAAGGTTATGTTTTCCAACCCTAGTGTTTCTCCTTTCCATATAAATGTTACCATGTATGTACTTCACATAACACATAACACATAACATGTAGCAATTAGTAACTTAAGCATATAACATGGAATGCATAATGAATGCAATAGTCTAAACCCATTCCCAATAACCCTAGGTAAATCGCATACCTAGGCTCTGATATCAAGCTGACGCCTCTAAAATCGGGGGTCATTTATTAACCGTTGACCAACCGTCAACCTGCGAAAATACCTGTGATAGTCGCACAACTCGACTCCACACTAATAACATCCCCTTTACAGGGATTATGAATCACACGTAAAACCATGTTCATTTTATCCTTTGATCCAATTTTGGTGCAATGTACCACGATTCATACTCTATTATAGTCCATTTATATCCTTGGAACCCAAGAACCCTTAGCCCAAAAACTAGGCAAAGTAGTTTTAACATTTCAAAATTTTGGACAGAGTATTGGTATTGTGAACCTTCTGGAAAATCAGTACCGGTATGCTTTGCCTTCTAAACCAAACTGTATCGGTACTGTCACATCTATACCAGTACCGTTAACTCACTAGACCCCATGGTACCGGTACTCAGTACTAGTACTCTCTGCCCATTTTTGCCCATTTCACCTATTTCTCATTTCCAATCCATTCAAAACCACTCCAACACCATCCAAAACATGTATAATGATGTTTATATCATAAAACTTGATATGTACACGTTCTATTACAATCTATTTTTACGATTACATGCTCACAAGCATAATTTTTTACAAAATTACACAAAATGTGCAACAAAAGCCACAAGTTGACTTTTCTTCATCCTTGAGGCCCAGATTGCGAGCCATCCACCGGAATATATCTCGCATCTGAAATATTTTCCCGTATAGGGTGAGCCAAGCCAACTAGAGTATTTTCTACAGAGACTACTCCCCCTAGATGCTTATGAAATGTGTACATGCAACATTTAACAATCATAACCCATTCTATATAAGAACATGTCACTCAAGATAGAAATTTCTACAATGTCATGTCATGATATGAGATGATACTCATTCATGCACCTTAAACCCGAGTCCTCACAGACTCCCACAGCACAATGCAANCACCTTGGTGTTCTTGAAAAATTAGGGTTTTGATCCAATCCAATGTGCAACTCCCCTTTGATTTTGTGTTTTTCCCTCTCTTTCTTCCTCTCTAAGGTTTCCTAGGTTAGAGATGTTGAAATGGGGCTAAAGGAGTTGTCCTTAAGTATTTATAGTGGAAGGAAGGTCTGCTGCTTATGACTTAAAATTTTAGATTTTTTGAAAACCTTCCGGAAGGTTTTTCATTGACCTTCTGGAAGGTTTGTCTACTGGACAACCATTTACATTAACCTTCTGGAAGATTTTCATCGACCTTCCGGAAGGTTTTTCCTGCTGGATAAAAATTTACATTAACCTTCCGGAAGGTTTTGCCTATTTTTCTACAAATCATTCCTTCTTCATTTCTAACCCATTCCAATCTGTTCCGCAACCATCCAAAACTAACCCAAACTTATACAACATATATTTATACATCAAACATAGTTGACACAAGTTCTATTACAAAGGATTTCATACATTTACCCGGATTATTACAATATTAGCATTTCTACGGTTATAACCTATATGGTTCATTCTTACGCCATTACATACATTAAAATTACTAACGCTTTTATCATTATATTTATATCAACATGTGGGGGTTTACAATCCACCTCTCTTAAAGAAAGTTTNCCAATGTGTCTGTTCATCTACTCCGAGATCCTCCTCTAGCACATAATTTGAAAAATATTTTGTTGTAGGAGGTGAGCACAAAGCTTTGTACCAACATCCTCCCAAACTCAGAGAAGGTTTAGCAAACATATAAAACAGTTCGGTCTCATTTTATAAATATCATAGATAACTTTTGAAGGAAAACAAGGACATTTCAATGGATCTCAAGTTTACACAATAGCAATAAGTTAAATGAAAGGAATAAACATATGAAGAAATCAATTAATCATTCAATAGCATCATTTCATATTCTCATGTATGTTGGTTGCATCCCATGAATCTACACTACGATTTTACCTCGTTCATCCACCACAATTACACAATCCCAAACATTTTAGGAAGGACGTATACCGTCTTTTACAGCATTGACGATTCATTCCTAGGAAAAGGTATACCAACCCTCAGCCTCGAACTTACATGAACAATAGTGGTTGTTCTCACAAATAACAATCCACTACAAGTGTTAGGAAACCATCTCACCCCCACTGGGATAGACTAACTTCTAACACTCTACGGCAGTACTCGAATGCAATTCAAATCCATCACAACAACCGTACAAGAGATGCAATAACAAAAATTTTCTTAAATCACAAGGAAATCCAAAATCCCCAAATTTTANTGACCTACGTTGTATTTGATTGATATTTCCTTAACATTGACACATGGAACACGTTATGTACCAAGGTTGATATGTCAGCTTGCCCACCACTTTGATCACTTCAAATGGTCCGATGTACCTTGGAGCTAATTTTCCCTTCTTGCCAAATCTAAACACTCCCTTCTTGGGTGACACCTTGAGGAACACATAGTCCCCCTCTTGGAATTCTAAGGGTCTTCGTCTTCTATCCGCATAGCTTTTTCTGTCTACTTTGAGCCGTGCGTAGTCTCTCCTGGATGAGTTAAATTTTCTCTGTAGTCTCCNGAACAAGAGATCATCAACAATCCATTTTTTTATTCATTACGAAGCACTAAGGTTTTAAAANTACAATTTGTATTACAAGAGAACAATTTAAGAAAATGAGCAAGAGATCATCAACAATCCATTTTTTTATTCATTACGAAGCACTAAGGTTTTAAAATCAAGAACAAGGAAAAAATCAAGAGAAAAATCCCTTTCTCTTGGAAACTAGGGTTTTGAGTCAAGAAAAAGAGTTTTTATGGTTGTCTAACCCTAACTTTGTTTAAAACATGACAATCTTTGCAAAAATAACAAGAAAGGGTGATTTCATAGCATATATATCTAAATGAGAGTGAAAACATACATATACATATAAGCCCTAGCCTTAATGGACAAGAATGGAAGAAACCCCTACCTTGGTGTTCTTGAAAAATTAGGGCTTTGATCCAATCCAACGTGCAATTCCCCTTTGATTTTGTGTTTTTCCCTCTCTTTCTTCCTCTGTAAGGTTTCCTAGGTTAGAGATGTTGAAATGGGGCTAAAGGAGTTGNGGCTTGTTGTAGACTTGGCTAGAATTGCGCCATAAAGAAAGAATCACGATCCTAAACAATAGATAACAGAACTCCATGTAATCTAACAATCTCATGAATATACAGCTTGCTCAAGGTCTCTAATGTGTCTGTGGTCTTCATACTCAAGAAATGAGCAGACTTGGTGAGTCTATCAACAATGACATATACGACATTATGCCCTCGTGAAGTCTGTGGAAAGTCAGACACGAAATCTATGATGATGTGATCCCACTTCCATTCTGGAATAGGCAAAGACTATAGTAGTCCTCCGGGTTTTTGATGCTCAATCTTCACCTGCTGACACACCGTGCACTTTGAAACGTACTGAGCCACATCTTGTTTTATTCCTTTCCACCAATTTTGACGCTTCATGTCTCTATACATTTTAGTACTACCCGGATGTATGGAGAATTTTGAACGATGATACTCACCCAACACTTCTTCCCTCACTTGGTCATTATTTGGTACACATAGTCTCCCATGAAACTGTTACTCATCATCTTGTATCGACCAATTTTCAATAATCTCATTTCTCTCCAATCTACCCCGGATAGCTTCCAACTTGGTATCTAGTCATTGCAACTCCACAATCCTTTGTCGAAGAATTGGTTGAGCTACAAGATTAAATAAGCATGGTCGATCCCCCTGTCTATCCACCCATAGATCAAATTCCTCCAACGTATCAATCATCTTCCACCTTTGAACAACAATAACATTGATTTCATTTTGAAACTTTTTGCTAAGTGCATCTACTACTACATTAGCCTTTCCTAGATAGTAGTTGAGTGTGAAATCGTAGTCTTCCAGATACTCAATCCACCTTCTTTGTCGAAGATTTAAGTCTTTCTGTGTGAATATATACTTGAGGCTCTTATGATTAGAAAAAACTTGAAACTTTTCTCCATATAGGTAACACCTCCACAACTTAAGAGCAAAACCTACAACAACAAGCTCTAAGTTATGGGTAGGATAATTTTACTCATGGATCTTTAGTTGTCTCGAGCCATAAACAACTACCTTACCCCCTACATGAGCACACATACCAAGCCTCGTAAAGAAACATCAGTGTAAACATCATATCCTGCCCCATTGCTCGGAATAATGAGGGCAGACACTGTTGTTAACCTTTCCTTCAAGGTGCAAAAATCTTGTTCACACACTTTAGTCCACACGAATTTCTCTCCTTTCCTCGTAAGGCGTGTCATGGGTCTCGCTAGCTTGGAGAACCCTTCCACAAACCTCCGATAATAGCCTGCTAAGCCCAAGAAACTATGTACCTCGGTCACATTCTTCGGTGGTTCTTATTTCATCACAACTTCAATCTTTGCAGGGTCAACAGCTACACCTTGTTCCAATACGACATGGCCTAGGAATTTCACTTTCTTCATCCAGAACTCGCATTTACTCATTTTGGCATATTGTTTATGCTCTCTCAATGTCTGTAGCACAATGGAGAGATGGCGTGCATGTTCCTCTTGTGACTGTGAGTAGATTAATATGTCATTAACAAACACGATGACAAATAGATCTAGATACGGCCGAAATACCCTATGCATCAAGTCTATAAAGGCTACAAGAGCATTAGTCAGTCCAAATGACATTACCGTATATTTGAAATGACCATACTGGGTACGAAAAGCTATCTTAGGAATATCCACCTCTTTGATCCGTAGTTGATGATAACTAGTGCGAAGATCAATCTTGGAGTAATACTTAGAACCTTTCAACTGATCGAATAAATCATCAATTCGTGGCAATGGGTATTTATTCTTCACTGTCACTCGATTCAACCTTCGATAATCCGTGCATAATCCAAGCGTTTCGTCATGCTTCTTCACAAAAAGAACCGGGGCTCCCCCAAGGTGAAGTGCTTAAACGGATAAACCCAATAGCTAAAGTTGGTCCAATTGTTTCCTTAGTTCCTTTAACTCCAAAGGTGCCATGCGATATGGAGTAATGGATATGGGTTCGATTCCCGGATATAGATCAATTGTAAACTCAATCTCTCTGTGTGGGGGTAACCCTGGTAGTTCATCTAGGAAGACATTCGAAAATTCTAACATTATCAATACCATATCTGGTTGGGATCTATCCCGATCATCTCCCATCAAGCTAGCCAAGAAACTTAAATTGTTCCCTGCCTTAGCTTTCAAGAATCTACTACCCGTAGTAGGAAATGAATGTGAAGAATTTCGATAATTCATGAAACTGAAAACTACACCTCCCGGTAATTGAAAGTAAATCTGTTTACGAAAATAATCCATTACCGCCCGTAAGGTAGACAACAAATTCATCCCAAATATTATCTCATACCCCTTCTTGTCTAACGCAACCAAATCTATGATTAATTCTTGCTCCCCAATTCGAAGCACACACCCTTCTAGTATCCAACCGTTCTGCCGTAGGCATGTCAATACTCAAGGCTTGTTCTAGCTTCCCAAAGTCCAATCCCAAATTAAGAACATATGTAGTGCGTATGAATGAATGAGTAACACTGGGATCAAATAAAATTCAGGCCCAAGAATTGTAGAAAAGAACAATACCTTCCACAACGGCATTGGAAACATCTTCCTCTGATTGAGTCAAAGCGAACACTCTCCCTTGATTGGCGCCGCTTGGGGTCTGAGCTGCTAAAGGTCTCTGTTGTAGTGGCTTCGATGGTGGCGGCTTGTTTGCTTGATTGGTCTTTGGTGGCAACGATGGGTAGTTATTTTTGAAGTGCCCGACACCTCCATATGAGAAGCATTACCATGGGTCAGTGCTTGCTCTATTCTAAGTAACCCCATCTCCTCGAAGTGTCTGAGGTCTCTATCCAGTCATCTAGTCTTGGGGATGGTATGGTGCCGCGCTCTGCCCTCCATTGGTGCTAGCACCGGTCCGGATCAGACCTCCCCTCACAAAATTTTGACGCTGCTGGTTGTCCTTCATGTCTCTCTCCACCAGTGCAGCTCCGTCCACAAGATCCCCATAGTCTCGGATCTTGTGAGTCACAAGCTTCTCTTGGATGGCAGGCCTCAAGCCCTGCTCAAAGAGTTTGGCCCTCTTGGCCTCAGTGGATATGAACTCCGTAGCACAGCGGGATAGCTCGTCAAACTTCCTCTCATACTTGACTACCGTCATACTACCCTATCGTAGAGCAAGAAAATTGGCACTCATCTTGTCCCTGACGAATTCAGGAAAATATTTATCTTGGAAGATCTGATAAAATTCCTCCCATGTAAGAGCATCAGTGTTCCTCCTTCTCTTCATTGAGTCCCACCAATGGTCTGTCTCCCCCTCTAACAGGTATGTAGCCAAGCCAAATCATAAATCCTCGATAACTCCCATGCCATCACACAACTTCTTGATCCAGTGAATCCACTTATCTGTATCCAAGGGGTTAGAGCGTCCTTGGAAAGTAGGTGGGTGTTGCTGCAAGAATTCTCAAAGAACTACCATCCTTTGATTTTTGTTCCCGTTGCCCAGGACTTGAGCTAATGGATGAACCCTACCGTTGTGGTTGTTGTTTCCATTCTGGTGTCGTACTAGAGTGGTTAGCTCCCATAGGCATTGGTATATGCTGTTTATAGCATTGGGAGGTGGTGGTGGTTGTGGTGGTGGTGGGTTGGCTTGACCCCCACGTCCACGTCCACCGTCCATCGTACACATCAATTCACAATTCAGTTTCTTTGATGTACAAGACATCCTACCTATCACTTTAACCTAAAGTATAAGACGTGCGTAAAATTTATAACAACAATTTCATTCAACCTAGTCCTAACTTTCTAGTGGTAATCCATAACCTATAGCTCCCATGTAAGACCTAAAGCCTAAGCTCTGATACCAAAACTTGTAACACCCCAAAATCTCCCTTGGACGGCATTACAATCTAAAATCATTCACATCATGAGAGCAACTAATAAAATCCATAAATGAAGATAATTTCATTCATCATCCATAATGTACACAACATCATCCCAAAAGAATATGCCAAACACGGCCCTTGTATCCAAAAGAATATGATAAACTATGGCAATTACATCTATCAAAATCGAATTTGAACTTTGCAGCGGAATGAATTTTTTTTGACTTTACATAGTCTCAAAAAGGAATGTCCTAGTCTATCATAAAAGAGAATATAATTCTAGAAGTCCATCTCGGGATCCATGTTTCCCTTTGTTGGAGCTTCCCAATGTGTTTGTTCATCTACTTCGAGATCTTCCTATAGCACATAATCTAAAAAATATGTTGTTGTAGGGGGTGAGCACAAAGCTTTGTAGCAACATCCTCCCAAAGTCGGACAAGGTTTAGCAAACATATAAAAACAGTTCGGTCTCATTTTATAAATATCATATATAGCTTTTGAAGGAAAACAAGGACATTTCAATGGATCTCAAGTTTACACAATAGCAATAAGTTAAATGAAAGGAATAAACATATGAAGAAATCAATTAATCATTCAATAGCATCATTTCATATTCTCATGTATGTTGGTTGCTTCCCATGAATCTACACTACGATTCTACCTCGTTCACCCACTACAATCACACAATCCCAAACATTTTAGGAAGGGTGTATACCGTCTCTCNTCTCGTTCACCCACTAAAATCACACAATCTCAAACATTTTAGGAAGGGTGTATACCGTCTCTCACAACATTGACGAATCCTTCCCAGAAAAAGGTATACCAACCCTCAGCCACGAACTTACATGAACAATAGTGGTTGTTCGCACAAACAACAATCCACTACAAGTGTTAGGAAACTATCTCACCCCCACTGGGATAGACTAACCTCTAACACTCTATGGCAGTGCTTGAATGCAATTCAAGTCCATCACAACAACCATATAAGAGATGCAATAACAAACATTTTCTCAAATCACAAGGAAATCCAAAATTTCTAAATTTCACAATTTGTATTACAAGAGAACAATTTAAGAAAATGAACAAGAGATCATCAACAATCCATTATTTTTTTGTTCATTATAAGGCACTAAGGTTTTTAAATCAAGAACAAGGGAAAAATCGAGAGAAAAATCCCTTTTTCTTGGAAACTAGGGTTTTGAGTAAGGAAAAAGAGTTTTCATGGTTGTCTAACCCTAGCTTTGTTTAAAACATGACAATCTTTGCAAAAATAACAAAAAAGGGTGATTTCATAGCATATATATCTAAATGAGAGTGAAAACATACATATACATATAAGTCCTAGCCTCAATGGACAAGAATGGAAGAAACCCCTACCTTGGTGTTCTTGAAAATTAGGGCTTTGATCCAATCCAATGTGCAACTCCCCTTTGACCTTGTATTTTTCCCTCTCCTTCTTCCTCTCTAAGGTTTCCTAGGGTTAGAGATGTTGAAATGGGGCTAAAGGAGTTGTCCTTAAGTATTTGTAGTGGAAGGAAGACCGGCTGTTGGCGACTTAAAATTTTAGATTTTTCGAAAACCTTACGGAAGGTTTTTCATCGACCTTCCGGAAGGTTTGCCTTCTGGACAACCATTTACATTAACATTTCGGAAGGGTTTTCATAGATCTTCCAGAAGGTTTTGCCTACTGGATAAACATTTACATTAACCTTTCGGAAGGTTTTCATCGACCTTCTAGAAGGTTTTGCTTGCTGGATAAAAATTTACATTAACCTTCCGGAAGGTTTTGCCTATTTTTCTACAAATCCTTCATTCTTCATTTCCAACCCATTCCAATCCGTTCCACAACCATCCAAAATTAACCCAAACTTATACAACATACATTTGTACATCAAACATAGTTAACACAAGGTCTATTACAAAGTATTTCATACATTTACCCAAATTTTTACAATATTAGCATTTCTACGGTTATAGCCTACATGGTTCATTCCTACGCCATTACATACATTAAAATTACTAACGCTTTCATTATTATATTTATACCAACATGTGGGGGTTTACAGGTCATACATTTTTAAAACCAAATCTTGTTGAATGATACAAATCGAATGATCCTTTGTAAAACAAAATCATGTGTCTTTGTTGGGTATTAGATTTTGGAATCACACCATTGGCTCTGTACGCTATTACACTTTTCTGGAATTTCACCACAGATGAGTGTATGAACCAAGTAGTCGGGTCTTTCACCCGAGGGAGGATTTACCCCTTCTTGCTATACCCGACACAAGTTTTTCTTTCATGCAACCATGCGACTTAATCGAATCTTCAGTCCAACTTTTTCGAGTCCATCATCAATCACCAAGCATGATGATTGATTCAACCTTGCACACACACACACCCATACTCATGGCCATGAATGTATATCCTCCGTGCAAATGCAATGTAATGCACCATTGCAATATCATGTCATGCTCCATATTTAATGAAAGCCATATGAGCTAATCTAACCACATATTTTAACATATGTCATAGCAATTCATATCAATTTCATATACCATATACTTACCATAAGTTATCCTGATGTTAATGTATTAACAACATATCTTTACTCCTTTATGCTTAACAAAATTCATTGCATGTTACACAAAACTCATGCCATAGCAACTTAATTCCACATAGACATTTAGCAAACACCTTCAAAGCAAACAATTCATGTAATCACATAAATTGGTCCACATCATTCACAAGGTACAATAAAAATACATAGTATGTCCTACAATATCAAATTTCAAGGGATTACACAAGTGGATTCACCATGCCAAAATCAACTAGGAATTAGTCCAGGCCAATTCCATACCCATTTCCTCATTTTCATAATCATAGTGACCTAGGTTTTTATATACCCTTCACCCACTCCATAGGACATCCTAGGTAAGAAATCAACCAAAGGAGGAGGAACCCTACCTCTTGGAACGTAAATAAAAGGGAGAAAGCTTCAAGACACCTCCCTAGCCCCAAAACTCTTGACTTCACAAAATTCTCTCCTTAGATCTTCAGTGAAATCTTTCGTTCTTGATACGTAGATGTAGCCCTCATCGCGTAGACTAACTTTAACTCTTGGTCCAAGCAATTTCGACCGATAGAACTCCGTGAATCGAAGAAAGAAAGGTAGAAATTTAGGTTTTTCTCTTTTTTCCTTTCTCTTCTCTTTCAATGTGTGAGATCTGATGAATAATAGGGAGAAAATCAGATATTTCTCCCTATTTATATCTTTTAATTTTGCGGTCCATATTGCATCACACGTTTCTTATTTTCGGGTCCGTTTTTGTCCCTAAATGACTTAATTTTGTCCTGGTTTAAATTCAAATTAATTTTATTGAAACTTTCTTTCAATTTTAAGGAAATTTTATAAATTTTATTTTTGGGGACGTTTGAGAGTCCATCCGACCCCTAGGTGTCTCAAAAAATGTGAAAAATATGACTATCTCGAAATTCGATAAAAATTGACTGGACAACTCGATTTCGCGATATGAATCCAATGGTGAGGTCCGTTGCGTCATCCGAGTTTTAGAAAAATATGGATTTTAATCTCGCATTATAGTGACAAATTACCATTTTACCCTTTTTTCAGAAAAAGTTCAAATTTTTCTCGGGTTTTACAATTACATAAGACTTCATGGCATCAGAGACGTATTATTTGCAAGGTATGCTAATGAAGACGTGGAGTTAGAGGAAGACAATGTAAACCAAAATACTTTTGAAGAGGATATTGATTTGTCAAATACAAATCCAAAGAATAGGAAGAGAGAACGTATTGCTTCAACAACTCTAAGGGACAATCAAGCATGATTTTTGATTGTATTTACCATTAACATGTGTTTTGCAACTTTAATATGTCATTTAGATAGTTGGACTATGTAATTTTTTCGTATGATACCTTTATTAATATAATTTTTTTGTGTATGATTTTTTTTTTGTGTACCATTATATGTGTAGTATATGTATGTATATGTGCATTAAATGCTATTATCAATTGAGACACAAATAAGTTTTTTCACATCCAAACGTGCTTTTCATAAAACACATTAATTTAAGTATTTTAAATTTTGAGTATCCGAACAATACTGATTTTATAAAAGTGTTTTTCTTATAAATATTTTGATAAAAATTTATTAAAAAAAGTACTTTTTGGATTTCGTAAGTTATCCCAAACACACTCTAAATCCCACTAATCCTCATACATTATTCATAAGCTCTCTCTAAATATTAAAATATCCATCGCACGGGTTTAGGTCTCTATAACGCCCCAAAATCCACCCTACAAGGCATTACTATCTAAAACTATCAAATCATGAGAGTAACTACAATAACCATTAAATAATAAACAATCCATTAATCTGACAAAGAATAAATACTAAAGCCAATAACACATGGTAACTTCTCCAACTTACAATTCAAAACCAAATATTATCTAGCAGTGCAATAATTAAACTAGCTAAAATATTGTTTCATAAAAATTTCTCAAACACTAAACCAAAATTAAAACAACTCTATTCCTCTAAGACATGGTCCACATCTTGATTCTCCAATAGCATGTAATCATCCTACTCATCTACATAGTCACCCTCTTCGATGCCAAAATATGTAAATGTGTTGTAAGGGGTGAGAAAAATTTAGTAGGAAATTCCTCTCAAATACCAACGAAGTTTTAAAACAATAAAACAAGGCAAGTCTCTTTTGGAAAATAACATATATATCGTTTTGAAGGTAAAACAATGACAATTGTAATGATCTCAAGTGTACAGAATACAATAAATCAATGACAGAAATTAAAATTCTAGAAATTAAAGCAATCAATAATTAACTCATTAACATCATCCCATATTTTCATGTATGTTGGTTCATCCTCATTCTCTTGTATGTTAGTTCATCCCCATTCTCATATATGTTAATTCATCCTTATTCTTATGTATAATGGTTGTTTCTCAGGAATCTACACAACGATTCTACCTCATTCACCCATAACAACCAATCAATCTCAATCATAACCCGCAGGGCCAAATCACAAACCACTTTAGAAAGGGCGTATATCGTCTCCCACGACATTGATGAATCCTTCTCAAGAAAGGTATACTATCCCTTAGCCTCGAACCTATGCAAATAATATTGGTTGCACTCACAAACAATAATCCACTACTAGTGTTAGGCAACCATCTCATCCCCACTGGAATAGACTAACCTCTAACACTCTACGGCAGCTCTCGAAGGCAATTCAAGTGCGTCACAACAAACCACACAAGAGATGAGACCACAACTTTATCAACAACCACAAACTTAACCAATCATAATTTTCGTTAACAATTTAAGTATCACAATTGTAAAATTCTAAATATACTACAGTAATAAAGGAATTGAAATATGCAAGAGATCATTTCAAAAAAAAAAACCTTCATAATTTCGATATCCAAACTCTAGGGTTTTGCCAAAAATCATGATTTCTTAGAACAAGAACAAATATTAGATAAAAACATGATTTAATCAAGATTAGGAATTTAGAAATCAAGAATCCATCTATTTTTCATAACCAAACATGTAATTAGTAAAACTAGGATTTTGGAAATTCAAGAACAAATATTCTTTGAACCCAAACATGTATTTGTTCAAAACTATGTTTCAATGATAAAGAAACCAAGAAATCATAAATATTTATCATATAACTATCAAGAAAATTGAAAACATACATAGATAATAACCTTTTTTTATTATATTTATTTATTTATTTTGGGTGAGGGAAAGGGGGAGGTGGAGGGGGACTTGAACCCTTGACCTCAAAAAGGTAAATCCTTCACAAGGCAAGGAGTACCGTTAGACCAAAGGCCCATTGGTACATAGATAATAACCTAAGTCTCAATGAAAGAACTCAAGAAGAATCCCCTACCTTCAATTCGATGATTGAAGATAACCCTAATGTGTTTGAATCAATCCTGAAGTGAGAATCCTCCCCATGTTTCCTCTCTTTCTTCCTCTCAATCTTTCTAGGGTTTTCTTGGATGAAAAATCGTTGAATATAGGCCCAAGGGGCATTACCTGGATATTTATAATACCAAAAGTGGAGAAAATGCTCAACAAAGATCATCCAACTTCTCCCAAGTGCGTCCGGACACGTGTTTCTCCCGTCCGGACATGTTTGATAATATATCCCCGACTTCCAGCTTGATTCTGACTTATTTACAAGTTGATTCTGGAAATTTTCATAAAACAAAATTTTGTAGCCTTTGAAGTCTAGTTTCTAATTTTCAAAAATATGCTCAATAGAAATTCATAATAAAAAGTTATGACTAAAATACTAAGGTAGTGCCAAATTCTTTTCTTCCCAAATCATCTCCAAAATAAGTCTTAATTCCAGAATACTTCTAATATATATCTCATATACCATCTTCCAATGTTTTTCAACCTTTCGAATTCGTTGGAAACCTTATTTTGTCCTAAAATTTTTTACAAAATTACTTGGCCACCATTTTCAAACTTAAACACCTTCAAAACTAAGTTTTGACCCGAAAGTCAATTTGCCAAAAACTCAAACTTCATGATTAATTTTTCAACAATAATTCGAGATTTCTATAATAATTTTATTCATTCTAGGACAAATATTAAGATGATATTATTCTTATTTAATTCTAGTACGGGGTCTGACAGTCTCATATCACTATTCCTAATTAAATCATGGTTATATGTGATGCACATGCATATCACATGTGAATATGATTATAACAAATATTATATGTTCGTCGTCATGCGTGTTTGGGGCTTACAATTTCCAGGCCTAGCACACCCAATATTCGAAATTCCACTCGAGCATTAATACGTAATAATGCTCAAGTTTAAAATAGTTTATTTGAATCAAGTTCAATTATTAATTTGAGTCGAATTAAATAATCCATTCACATTGAGTAAAATTATCTATTCAAATCAATTAAGCTAGTAGTTTAATAATCAATTCGAGTCAAATTAAATAATTCATTCACATATAGTAAAATTATCTACTCGAATTGATTGAGTTAGTCTTCTCGAATCTGTTAAAATAATATTAATTTAAACCAATTAAACCAAATTAAACATTTCCCATATAATTGAAAATACAAAAGTATACTTGAATTTTCTCCATTTTCTATATAACCATAAAATTACATACTTTCTTTCAATTAAATTATATCCATGGATTTATAAAAGTTCAAGAACAATTCACAAGATTTACTAATTACCCACAAAACTACAATCTTTCTTAACCAAAGTTCAACCCGCATACAACATTTCCACTCATTTATTTTTCATGCAACAACTTTAAATTAATTCATAAACCCACAAATATTAAGGTGAATCATTCATGCATTAAATCAAAACTCATGCTAAACATCATACATACATACATTTCTTCTTCTCTCCTCTTTCTCTCTCTCTTCCTTTCTTTCTTTCTTCCCTTGGTTTCTAATTCTTTCATTTTGGTTCTCTTGCTCATACCGAAATTTAAGTTCAAGGCTTCCTTTTTTTTTTTGCATGCAAGACATGCCTTGCATGCCTTCCTAAGTGGAATCTTTCATCGTTGCTTTGTATTTTTTATACATATATATGTATATACATGTATTCCTTACACATAATTGTCACACACACACACATATATGTATAACCCATGCCAGAAGGCACGATATAACAAAAAATTTGAACCCCCAAAAATTGATCTCATTATATTAAATAATAATTTTTTCCTTCATTTCGTTGATTCCATCATTTAAAACTTATTTTTACCCATTATTTTTTAAAAAATTTTGAGAAAATTTTCTCAAAATGCATAATTTGATAAAATTTTCTCATATGTGATAGAAATAGGTGATGTGATGGTTTTGGAAAAAAATGTGTAGGAGATAAAATTCAACTTCATATATGTTTTATATATATATATCCAAAAAAATTGATAAACTATTAAATTCATATTTTGAACCCTTAATCACTCCTTGTACATACTAACACATTTTATTTTTATATCAATAAATTGATGTCACATGCCTGTCACCCAATTAATTCCGCATGCGGTAACGTATATAAAATAATAAAGTCATGTCACATGTCAATGTTCATATTTAACTTTTCACACTTTAAATAAAATAATTCTGCCTATAATCATTCTTTATAAAATTATCTTTGATTATTAAAATAATCATCATTCAGGTTCAGGTCTCATATCATTACTCATAATTAAATACTGGTTATCAATCCTACACATACATGTCACATGTGAATATGTTTATTACAAATATTATATGTTTGTCATGCATGTTCGGGTCCTACAATTATAAATAAACGGATACTTCCATACATATTTGTATATCCACCTCAACTTTAATTTTTTTTTTCAAAAATTAAACCCAAATTTTATATCGAGACCTATACCCAATATCTCGTATTCCTGAGAGCTTACTTTCTAATCATTGAACCAAAATTCCTATTCACATAAAATTAACATACACTGTGATGCTCCTGAAATCGGGGATTCTTTGTCAACCCATTAATCCGCGAAAGCACCCGTGAATATCGCGTAACCCGACACCGCGGTATAACATCCCCTTCATGGGAATCTTAAACAACACAGAGTTTGGACAGAGTTCTCTTTGTACCGGGCACTCCTAAACGTATAACCAATGTATATTTCAATCACTTGACCATTCTAAGGTCCAATATACATCAATTTATCCTTAATATTACTCCATTTACATACTTCAAACAAAAGGACTCAAGGCCTGAAGACTTGACAATAATATTTCAAGTTTCAAAAAATTAAGAGGACATGCTGGTAGATAATCAACGTTCTACCGGTAGAAGAGCTCGCTGGAATTTTTCTACCGGTAAGTAATCAATGTTCTCCCTGTGGAAGTGCCCACTAAAATTGTTGTACCGGTAGGTAATCAATGTTCTACCGGTAGAAGTGTCCACTGGAAATCGTCTACCAATAGATAACCAATTTTTTATCGGTAGAAGTGCTCAATTTGCCCTCGATTCAATAATTTTCAATTCTAACTCACCCAATCTAATGCAACATCCACCCAAACTCATATAACATTAATTTTACACAAAATAGAGTTCATATGAGTTCATTTTACAATCCTTTAAATAATATTACATGTCCAAAAACTAATTACACATTTTTTACAAAGATGTAATTCAAAGCCACAACTTGGACTTTTTCATCAATGAAGTGTAAACCTCCACATGTTTATAGTAATATAATGATACAAATTGGTTGGTAATTTAATATATGTGATGGATAGGAATGAACCATATAGTTTATAACCATAGAAAATGTTAATAGTGTAGAATCGGGTAAATATTTAGTTTAAACTTAGTTTTGACTTGTAAATATACGAAACTGTTTGCAATAGAACTTGTACCAACTATGTTTGATGTACAAATGTGTGTTGTAAAAGTTTGAGTTGGTTTTGGAATTGAAATGGATTTGAAATGAAAAACAGAGGAAGAGGGCAAAACTAGACAAACCGTACCGGTACGCTGCTGTCCAGAGGTTATACTGTACCAGTACTGCGTATCGGTACACTCTGTAAGTCCCAGACATTTTAAGTTGCGATCTAGGGTCCATTTTTCACCCTATAAATACAAAATGATGCCTCCATTAGCTCCATTTCAACCTTTCTAACCCTAGAAAACCTTAGAGGAAGAAAGGAAGAGAAAAACAAAAGATCAAAGGGAATTTCCACTTCAAAGGAGATCAAAACCCTAGTTTTTCAAGAACACCAAGATAGGGGTTTTATTTCATTCTTGTCCATTGATGCTAGGGCTAATATATATGTATTCTTTGACTCTAAATCTTATATATTTACTATGAAATCATCTTTTCTTGGTCTTTTTGCAAAGATTACATGTTTTGAACAAAATTAGGGTTGAATACCCATGAAATCTCTTTTCTTGCTTTAAAATCCTAGTTTTTGGAGAGTGATGGATTTTCTTCTTAAATTCTTTCTTTATTATTGATTTCAAAACTATAGTGCTTTGTGTTGAGTAATAAAATGATGTTGTTGTGATCTCTTGTATTTTTCTTAATTGGTTTTGGAATTAGCACATGATAAATTTGGCAATTTTTGAGATATGCTTGTAAATTGAGAAATTTAGTTTGGTATTGTATCTCTCATGAGTGTGGGATGACCATGGGTGGCCTTTGATGAGATATCGTAGAGTGGGTAGACATTCTTCACACTCCGTGTGGGTTTGAATTTTTCTTACCACTCAAGTGGGGTTAGTACTTTAGTAAGACTAAACCGCTATTGCTCACAGGTATCGAGGCGGAGGGTTAATATACTAATGCCTGGGTTGGATACGTCACTGTCATTGGTATGGTATACGCCCTTCCTAAAGGTTGGATATCTTTGAGAAGATTTATGTGTGTGTGTGTGTGGGCTAGATGTTACTCAATGCGTTGATTCATGTGGATGCCTTGCATCATGGTTGAGATACATGTATATATTATTGTGAAATGTTCAAGTTATGAGTTATTATTTATTCTACCAGAAATGGTTTCTACAAAAATCTTGGAAAGTATGGGATTCCGCAAGAACTTGTGAGAAACGGTTTATGGTGAAATGGATTATTAATTGTATATTGAGTTCTTTTATTCATTAAATTATTGTTATTACTTAAACTTGAGATCTGTTTCAAATGTCCCTATTTTCTTCAAAAGTTATATATGCTATTTATAAAATGAGACCGACCATTTTATATGCTTTTCTAAACCTTGTTTGGGTTTGGAAAAATTTTCCTACAGAGCTTCGTGCTCACCCCCTACTTAACAACCTTTTCAGATTATCCTTTCGAGGAAGAGCTGGGAGTCGAGGAGCCCGAATACTGGGAGACTCCGATAGACGGGAGCGTGAATCTTGAGGTGGACATTTAGAGCGACACTTTCTTTTGTTTTAGACTAGGATATTTATTCTGAATATTGTGAAGTCTAATATTTCTTTTGTTATTTCGCTGCACTACGATAGTTAAATTTTTGAGATGTAAATGTCCTGGTTGGGCAAATTCTTTTGGATAATGTTGTAAATTTTATGGATGAAAAATAAATTCTTATTTATTTATGGATCATATTAGTACTCTCATGATGTGAATAATTTTTAGATTGTAATGGCGTCCAAGGTGGTTTTTGGGGCGTTACAAGTTTGGTATCAGAGCCTAGGCTTTAGGTCTTACATGAGAGCTGTAGGTTATGGATTACCACTAGAGAGGTAGGATTAGGTTGAACAAAATTGTTGGTCTATATTTTATGTAAGTCTTAGGCATTAGATTAAAGTGGTAATTAGGATGTCTTGTATATAAATGAAACTAAGTTGTGAATTGATGTGCTGGATGGATGGAGGACGAGGAAGTGGGCGTGGTTGTGGAGGTCAAGCAAATCTACCCCCACCACCACTTCCCGATGCCATGAACGGCATCTACCAATGCTTAAGGGAGCTCACCACTTTGGTACAAAACCAGAATGGAAACAACAACAACCATAACAACCACAATGGGGGAGCTCATCCACTAGCCCAAGTACCGGTCAACAGGGATGAGAATCGAAGAATGGTTGTTCTTCGAGAGTTTCTAAGACAACGCTCACCCACTTTCCAAGCAAGCTCGAATCCCTTGGATATGGATAGATGGATCCACCGAGTGAAGAAGATTTGTGATGACATGGGTGTGGCCGATGACCTTAGGATCGGCTTGGCGACATATCTATTGGAGGGAGAGGTCGACCATTGGTGGGATTCCGTAAAGAGAAGGAGGAACATCGATGCACTCATTTGGGAGGAGTTCGACCAAATCTTCCAAGACAAGTATTTTTCAGAATCAGTTAGAGACAGAATAAAGGTAGATTTTCTTGCTCTACGACAGGGCAGCATGACGGTGGCCGAGTACAAGAGGAGGTTTGATGAACTATCCTGTTATGCTACAGAGTTTATATCTATTGAGGCCAACAGGGCCAAGCGCTTTGAGTAGGGATTAAGGTCTATTATTTGGGAGAAGTTGGTGGCTCTAAAGATTAGGGAGTATGGGGATATGGTTGACAGAGTTGCATTGATGGAGAGAGACACTAAGGACACTCAGAGGCGACAGAGCTTCTCGAGGAGAGGTCCGATCAGGACAGGTGCTAGCAGTAGTGGAGGGCAGAGAGCGGCACCATACCATCACCCAGATCAGGCTGGTGGACAGAGACTTCAGATTGCTCGAGGAGTTGGAGGCATACCAGAGAGAATAGACACTGACCCACACCAATGCTTTGCATGTGGAGGTGTCGGGCACTTCAGAAATAACTGCCCATCGCTTCCACCTAGAACCAATCAAGTAGGTGGGCCAGTAAATGCGACCAAGCCACCACCACCAAAACCACTACAATAGAGACTGTTAGTAGCTCAGGCCACAGGTGGTGCCAATCAAGGGAAGTGTTTGCTTTAACTCAATCGGAGGAAGATGCTTCTAATGCCGTAGTGGAAGGTATTGTTCTTCTTTATAATTCTTGGGCCCGAATCTTATTTGATCTCGGTGCTACACATTCCTTCATACGCACTACATATGCTCTAAGTTTGGGTTTGGACTTTGGAAAGTTAGAATATGCCTTGAGTATTAACATGCCTACGGGAGAACGGTTGGATACTAGAAGGGTGTGTGCTTCGAATTGGGGAACAAGAATTAATCGTAGATTTGGTTGCGTTAGATTTGAAGGGGTATGACATTATATCTGGAATAAACTTGTTGTCTACTTTTCATGTGGTAATGGATTATTTTCGCAAGCGAATTTCATTTCAATCACCGCAAGGAGTAGTTTTCAGTTTCATGAATGATCAAAATTCTTCCCTTCCATTTCCTACTATGAGTAGTAAATTCTGAAAGCTAAGGCATGAAATAGATTGAGTTTCTTGGCTAGCTTAATGGGAGATGATCGGGACAAATCCCAATCGGACATAATATTGGTGGTGTCGGACTTTCTGGATGTTTTTCTTGATGAATTACCTAGGTTACCCCCACAATGAGAGATTGAGTTCAAGATTGATCTTTATCCAAGAACCGAACCCATATTCATTGCTCCTTATAAGATGGCACCTTTGGAGTTGAAGGAGCTAAGGAAGTAATTAGACCATTTATTGGCGATTGGGTTTATCCGTCTAAGTACTTCACCTTAGGGAACCCCGGTCCTCTTCGTGAAGAAGCATGATGAAACACTTCAATTATGTACAGATTACCGAAGATTGAATCGGGTTACCATAAATAATAAATATCCATTGCCAAGGATTGATCATTTATTCGATCAGTTGAGGGATTCCAAGTATTACTCTAAGATTGATTTTCACACGGGGTACCATCAACTGTGGATCAAGGAGGAGGATATTTCTAAGACAACTTTCTGTACCCGGTATGATCTTTTTGAATATACGGCGATGCCATTCGGATTGACTAATGCCCCAGTAGCCTTCATGGATTTAATGCACCGAATATTTTGACCATATCTAGATCAATTTGTCATCATGTTTATTGATGACATACTAATCTATTCCCGGACTCACGAGGAAGATGGACGTCATCTCTCTATTGTGCTACAGACATTGAGAGAACATAAGTTATATGCGAAGATGAGTAAGTGTGAGTTTTCGATGAAGGAAGTGAAATTCCTTGGCCTTGTTGTGTCGGAACAAGGGGTAGCTGTTGACCCCGCAAAGATTGAGGCAGTGATGCAGTGGGAACCACCAAAGAATGTGACCGAAGTACGTAGTTTTCTGGGCTTAGCAGGCTACTACCGGAGGTTTGTGGAAGGGTTCTCAAAGCTAGCAATGCCGATGACAAGTCTCACAAAGAAGGGAGAAAAATTCTTGTGGACTCAAGAGTGTGGACTAGCTTTTCCCACCTTGAAGGAGAAGTTGACAACCGCTCATGTCCTCATTATTCCGAGTAGTGGGAGAAGGATACGATGTGTATACTGATGCCTCGCTANCCACCTTCAAGGAGAAGTTGACAACCGCTCATGTCCTCATTATTCCGAGTAGTGGGAGAAGGATATGATGTGTATACTGATGCCTCGCTACGAGGCTTGGGGTGTGTGTTAATGTAAGGAGGGAAGGTGGTTGCCTATGGCTCAAGGCAACTCAAGGTTCATGAGTAGAATTATCCCACCCATGACTTAGAGCTTGCTGCTGTGGTTTTTGCTCTTAAGTTGTGGAGATGTTACCTGTACGAAGAGAAATTTCAAGTGTTTTCTGATCATAAGAGCCTCAAGTACATATTCACCTAGAAGGACTTGAATCTTCGGTAAAGAAGGTGGATTGAGTATTTAGAAGACTACGATTTCACACTCAATTACCATCCGGGGAAGGCGAATGTAGTAGCGGATGCACTGAGTAGAAAATCTCGGGGCGAAATCAATTCCCTTGTGGTGAATAGGTGGAAGATGATGGATGCTTTGGAGGAATTTAATCTATGGGTGGATAGACAGGACGATCAACCATGCCTATTCAATCTTGTAGCTCAATCGATGCTTCGACAAAGGATTGTGGTGTTGCAACGATTAGACAGCGAGTTGGAGGCTATCCGGAGTAAGTTGGAAAGGAGTGAGATTGTTGAGGATTGGGCGATAAGTGATGATGAGTTA
>CAUOFW020001602.1:579726-613411 GCA_963454935.2 Ilex paraguariensis
ACATTGAATGCATTATTCTTGTTTGGAATGAAAAAGGTGGTTATTTGTTGCATGTGCACATTTCATATGCACTTAAGATGGGGAGTAGCCTCTGTAGGAAATATTCTACTGGACGTTGGCTCACCCTATACGGGAAACATTTCAGGTGCAGGGTGCGCACCGGCAGAGGACTCTTATTCAGGGCCTCAAGGGTGAAAAGGGGCCGACATGTGACCTTTAACCATGATTGTTTTGTAAACTTTTGTTCAAACTATGTTTGGCATGTAATATATGTAAAAGAATTGTAACCTTGAACTTTTATTAACTATGTTAATGCATAACTTATGATGTGGGAGTATGGATAAATGGACCCGGTGTGGTCAACATGGTATGTTGGACCTTGAATGGGTTATATGATTGTATGGTATATTGGTTGTATCTTGGGTGAAGCTCTTCGTACAAAGGAGACTCCACCCGATTTTGTTAAATTATGGATCCCAATAAATGAGACACAACGGTATGGTATCGAGTTATATGATCTCCACAGGTATTCCGCAGGTTGATGGGTGATCAATGGGACCCCTGATTTTTTTTTTTGGGGCGTCACACGTTATATGGAAGACCATGTAGGTCCCCAACTTGTTGGTTGGAAGCTGGCGAGAGTAGCTTGTTTGGGCTGAAAATTGTTCGAGAGAAATTACGCATAGCACAAAGTCGACAGAAAGCTATGCGGATCAAAGACGAAGACCCTTGGAATTCAAGGTGGGAGATTACATGTTTCTTAAAGTATCACTCAAGAAAGGGAGTGCTGCGATTTGGCAAGAAGGGAAAGTTAGGTCCAAGGTACATAGGACCATTTGAAGTGATCAAAGCGGTGGGCAAAGTGGCGTACCAACTTCAATTACCAACTCAGTTTTCTGGAGTACACGACGTGTTTCATGTGTCGAAGTTGCGGAAGTGTCAGTCGGAGACCATACATGTTATAGATTTGGAGGATATTGACGTTCAAGACAGAGCCACCTATGAAGAACAACCAATTAAGATTCTTGATACCAAAGAGAAGGTGCTCCACAACAAAGTCATCAGACTAGTGAAATTTTTGTGGCAACACCATGGAATGGAGGAAGCTACTTGGGAACCAGAGTTGGAGATGCGAGAGAAGTACTCTCATCTGTTCTCTACTTAAGGTAAGTTTGGAGGATGAAACTTTCTTTAAGGGGAGTGGATTGTAAATCCCCACACTCTTATCTTTACATAGCAAGTAATTATTTTTGAAATGCTAATATAGGTGATGAGGTATGCATGAACCCTATAGATTTCAATAGTATGATAGTTAAATTTTTGAGATGTAAATGTCATGGTTGGGCAAATTCTTTTGTATAATGTTGTAAATTTTATGGATGAAAAATAAAGTCTTATTTATTTATGGATCATATTAGTGCTCTCATGATGTGAATAGTTTTTAGATTGTAATGCCATCCAAGGTGGTTTTTGGGGCATTACATGAAGACCCAAGTGAGAGTCATCCACACCGATGCTTATCCCGCACGTGAAATATTGTCCCCGTAAAGGGCGAGCCACGCTCAACAGAATATCTTCTAAAGAGGCTACTCCCCAACCTAGATACATATAAAATGCTCACATGCAATTCAACAATCAAAACAAACATTCATTCAAGGAACATACAAATTCAAGAACGAATGTCAAAATGTCATGTTATGTTATGAGGTGAGACTCACATATGCAATACAACCTAAGTCTTCATTGGCTTCTATAACACATGCATTATCATGCGTATGAATCTGAGCATTCTAAGTCTCTGCCATTGATGTTGCACATCCAATGACTAATTATAAATCCCGGGACTTTCTTGGAGTGGGTATTTATGGACTTTCACCAGCGAGCACCCAACTGACACAACATTTATGGACTTCTACCAATGGCTCCAAATCCGCTGACAAACTTTATGGACTCAATACCAACGAAGTGCGTATCCAAATCACCAGGTCCTGTACCCGAGGGACAATCTAGACCTTCTTACTAATCCTAACCCCATTTTCAATGCAAGTTATTCGATTGAGTCAAACCTTGGTCCAAATTTTCCAAGCCCGTGAATTATCCATCAAGAATAGTGTTTGATCAAAACTATGCACATACCCACACTCTTGTCATATACCCACGAATGTGATGCTTCTCGTACATATGCATTATAATGTACAATTGCATTTAATATCATTATGCAACCAAGATTTCAATTGCAATTACAATACCATGTTCAACATGTCATGAGCACAATATTAACAATTTCCAATTTCTCAATGTAACTTATATCATAAAACATATAATTACATTCCACAATTTCCACCAAACATTTTATAAAATTTTCAATGAAACCAACATAGGCATTTTATCAAACACCGTCAAGGTATAAATGTAAACATATAGCATGCTCAATCAACTCATTTCTCATGAAATTACCAAAACAAACAATTTGACTCAAAACTCAATTCATGCAACAATTGGTTTTAGCACATTTCTATACCATTTTCCATACTCTAGTTACACTAGAATACATTTAGACAAGAGATTTCATCCCAATTCATGCTAGTCATTTCATATGAAACTCTAGGTTGAAAATAAACCTAGTTAAGAAAAGAACTCTATCTCTTGAAGTGTAATACACGTAGTTGAAATATCTCAAGAACTCAAATCAAGTTTCAAGCATTGATTTCCAAAAATTCCATCTTTGAAACTTCGTCAAAATCCACAATTCTTGGTATGTAGATGTAACCGTCATCGAGTAGATGAATTTTTGTTCTTTGTCCGAAGGATTCTGACCAAAAGTTTGCTCTAGATTATAGAGAGAAGCTTGAAGAAGTTTGGTTTTCCCCTTCCTCTCTACCTTCTCTCATTTTCGGAAATCAGCTGGGTATTGGGGAGAAAAATCTGAATTTTCTCTCCTATTTATACCCCTTAGATATTTGGCCCTCGTTGCGCCACACTCCCGCCTTTCTCGGATCAGATTTCATCCCGAATCAATTAAATCTCGTTCTGTTTTAAGTTCAACATATTTTATTTGAACAAATTTTAAATTATTTTTCACTTTTTGCAATTAATTCTCAATCGCGTTTATTTTGGTCATGCAACACTTGATCCCGTTGTAAAACGCAAAAAATCTGACTGTCTCGAAATTTAATGAAAATTGACTAGGTAACTAGATTTTTTGAGAAGAATCCAACGGCGAGATCCGTTTTATCATCAGAGTTCTAGAAAAATTCGGGTTTTCAACCCATACCGTAGCGGTTAATTACTGTTTTGTCATTTTTCATAAAAATTCAAATTTTTCCAAGTTTTACATATACACCCTTATATATTTTTCTCGAGTTGTTTGCCTGACTAAGTTTATCATCGGACCCATACTTATTTCCTTATGTTTTCAACTATTTTAATTTTAAATCCAATAATTAAAATCAGTACTCACATCTATACACCCAACACAAAATAAAATACCTAATTAGTTGTTCGGGTCTCACAACTCATTCCCTCTTAAAAGAATTTAGTCGTTGAAATTCACTTTTCACACTAATTCAAATGAGTACTTTGCCCATATAATCTGTTTCACCAAACTCAAAGAAAACCACATCAACAAATTATCACAAGGCAATTAACGAATTAATTTAGTAAGTTATCTAATATCTAATATTTTTTGTCAGTTTAACACTAGAAATTAAAATCAATATTATTTTTGTTTGCTTTCATGTATAAGTTCTTTTGAGTTAACTCCATACTATCTTTCCTATCTCATTGGTCAAAATTTTCACATAACCTCTTGACAACATAATGTCAGCCAAAGTAATCTACACATTAAGTAAGTATTTAATGTAACATATTACCCTAACCTAACTACATACATAACAATTAAAAGTGCAGTAGTTTGCCATTAAATTGTAGTATCCTTTACAAATTATATACATACAATGAGTCACTCCAGAAACATGATCTCAATAGTATATCATTTCCCATGTTCACAATTACATATTTATTGCTAGTAAGTAGTCTCAGAATCATAGCTAAATGTTTACACTATGATGTCTTTAAAATCTTCCTTTTCTCATACAACATGTCCTCATATAACATTGCAATCAATTGAAAACAAATGGATAGACCTCATTATCCACCCCTCAATCCTCGTGGTTTGAAAATTTCTATTTTCATTATTCATAAGTTAGGTTTACATAACTATCTTCTATACTACCTATAGCTTCCATGTATTATTTATGTGTACAACAATCCACAATTAAATATTCATCACATGCGATACGTTATTACATAATAAAATTTTTTATACCAGGGGTACCTAATATGAACTTTAAGAATTCACTATCAAACAAAAATAAAATCCTTAAATTTTAGCATAATCAACCCCCACCTTAACATGTTTCTACAACATTTTTTTCCCTAAAAGTTCATAAGCATAACAAGATACGCTTAGTGGAATTAAATTTTACAAATGAAACAGAGTTTTAAACTCCAAAAGATAATCATAGAATTGGTATTACTACTATTAATATCATTCCATTTGATCTAACAAATATGCTTTCCTTATATACCCATTATGTACTTCCATACTAGAAAATCAAACTTTCAACACATTTTATACATGTATATACCAACCTCACACTCGTCTTTCAATTGTATACTTGGTCTTATTTTTCTCCCTTATCAATTTTTACTTAAGTTAGATAACCATTTTAAGATTATCTACATATCCAACACGCATCAATATATTCCAGACACCAATCATTTATGTATTCTTCAGAACATTTCATTTGCTTTCTTATGTAAGTTATCTCATTTCTCAAGCACATACTTGTATTAGAACATCATAAATTCAATTTCATAAAATTTTTGTTCTAGTAAAACCTATTCACGGGTTTCCATAGTTATAGATATTACACCACTGAAGCAATTCCGAGGTAAGTGTCGTAATTCCTAATTCATTCACACTCATTCCTATGCACAATTAAATTTATTGTGTAATGATCACCACATCAGTGGTTATGATAACAATTTTAATCAACAACAGTACTGATTTTTAATAATCAACTTAATACGTACTATATAACATAATATAATTACACCATAAGTTATTCTTCCATAATCAAGTTTTATCACAACATCACTGCCTTTATCTTTTACTTCCTTCTTTCCAGCTAAAGTGCTTTACCTTGTAAACTATTATACATAGAAACAAATTCATGATCAAGAAAATTAGATGTTCATTGATAGATGAACATATCAATCTTTTTTTTGGATGTCATGGTATCATGATTCATCCATAGCATCCTAGAAAAATCCCTTGCTATAGGAATTGTATTCATACCACAAAAATCTTATAAATTCGTATATGCTATTAAAGCAATATCATCTTGCCACTAAGGAAACATATTAGCCATCAAGGCTATATTTCTCAATTCTAACATAATCTCATCAACATTTAATAGATAACACTCATAAGTCATCATAGATGGTCTTCACTTGCATATATCTATTTATGAGCCATCATAAATGGCATTCACACATGTATATCAATTAAATATACACATATATAAGCCATTATTTATGGCTATCACATAATTTCACCACTAAGGCCATAGCTTAGCCATTAAGGTTGTTTCTACTTTCTAGCATAACCTGTCACAAAGGCTACATTTGCCATTAAGACATAATAACACCATCAAGATAACACAATTGCCCTTTCTAGTCTATTCTAGCGAATAGGCTCTTTAGACATCAATAAGGCTTTCCTCATTCACATAATCATTCTTAATTAACAACTCATTTACACCTCCAATATCAACAATTTGGTACTAGCCATATAGATTTAATTTACGACCTTGAAGGCCCCATACTCTCCTTAGATCAATAAACATCATGCACAAACACCAATAGTTACATAGGCAAAGTTTAGCAATTATCAATTACATGAAAAAGCACACTCACATGTGTTATTGAGTTAAGCACATAAAATTTAAATCCTTCTCGTGAATAGCAACAGTTTGCCACACAAATGATAATGTAACACCCCAAAAATCGGGGCTCCTTAATTTAACAAAATTCAGGCAAAGTCTCCTTTGTACGGGGAGCTCTACCCAAAACACAACCTGTGCAATTATACTACATTGACCACACCGGGTCCATTTACCAATCAAATAATAAAATTTCATTCACCACATGTAATATCCACAATATCATCTCAAAAGAATAGACCAAGCTATGACACTTATATTCCAAAAGAATTACACTTAAACTTAGCAGCGGAATAAACAAAACACTAGAATATACATGATCGTAAATAAATTTCCTAGTCTAGCACAAAAATAAACTATAACTCTAGATGTCCACCTCGGGATCTAGGTTCCCCTCTGGTGGAACCTCCCAATTTCCCGGCTCGTCAACGCCGGGATCTTCCTCTAGCACAAAATCTGAAAAAAAAAATATTATTGATAGGGGGTGAGTACTAAGCACTGTAGGAAAATCCTCCCAAACTCTAATAAGGTTTGAAAAACGTAGAAAATGGTTGGTTTCATTTCACAAATAGCACACGTAAATTTTGAAAGAAAACATGACATTTTCAAAGATCTCAAGTTTATACATTAACAAGAATTAAGTACAAGAGTAAAGCCAATCCCATCATAAATAATCATTCCAAAGAGTAATTATTCCACAACAATTTCCAAGATAATCATATCCAAAAGATAACGCAATAAACAATAACCACAATGTATCTCAAGTCTGATGTAAGATAATCGCATCAATAAACACATAGAGAATATCCTGGCCCACACACACACAATCCCTCGCAAGGATATTAACTTCGGGAAGGGCATCTACCGATGCATTGTCCCATACCAATGCACCAGCAATAACGAATCTGACCCAGGCATAGTATACCAATCCTCTGACACGGCACCAGTGAGCTAATAGTGGTTTGGTCCTCACAAGACACCAACCCCACTATGAGTGTTAGGAAAAATTCAAACCCACACGGAGTAAGAACCACACACATCTATCCACTCTACGATACCCGGTCAATGGCCACCCATGGTCATCCAAACACCTCCATGAGATACAATCACCAACAAGTTCTCAAATACACTCAATTCCATAAATTCTAATTTTTCACATCCAAATCCACATTTATTTCACAATGGAACAATAAGAAAAATTAACAAGATATTATCATAAATAACATTGTGTTGTTCAATACGAAACACTAAAATTTTGAAATCAAAAATAAATGAGAAATTAAGAGAAAAATCCACTTCTCTTGAAATCTAGGGTTTTGAATATGAGAAAAGAACTTTGATAGTTACCCAACAGTCCCATTGTTTAAAACATGCTAACATTTACAAAAACATCAAGAATTCATGATTTCATAGCATATTAATATGATGTAGAGTCAAAGAAAACATATATGTATAACCCTACCCTCAATGTAAGAAAATGGAAGAAAACTACTACTTGAATCAAAATTTCAAGTAAGAACACAAGCTCTATTGACCTCATTCTTCCCTTTTCTTCCTTCCTTAATCTTCCTCTAACGTTCCAAGAGGTGTGGGGGTGAGAGTGGAGTGAAAAGAATGAGAGTAAATGGGATGAAAATGAGTTTTTAAACACAGCAGCCCCTATTTTTACTGTTCACATGCTGATTTGATTTTCTTCAAAATTACGGTTTTGCCACTAAGAATCTCCAATTTAATCCATATGACTACCTTAAGGTTTTTCGACGTTCCGGATTCATTTTTAATGTTATTTTAACCTAAAAATATTTATTTTTATGAGTTATCTCAAAACTAAAATAAATTTACACTCGAAACAAGCAAATTACTATTTTATTCCTCTGAATCGCTATATGTGCTAAAAGGCTATTCCAAGTATTTCGGATCTCACAGGTTCAATGATAATGTTATTTTGACTTAAAAAAATTTATATTTTTACTTAGTTACCTTTATCAACCTTAAACATCTCCAAAAATTAAATTTCACTATTAATTTGCTTCCTTAGTATTTATTCATACTATTGAAATCTATAGGGTTCATGCATACCTCATCACCTATATTAGCATTTCAAAAATAATTACTTGTTATATAAAGATAAGAGTGTGGGGGTTTACAGATAACCTTATACTTGATTGTAAAACTATATAGTCAACCAATCAAGTTTCAGCTCAATTGTTTACCACAATATATATCAATTTTTTTTAAATTTCCCAACTTATTCCCCCTTTTCGGAACCCGGTGATCACGACAATATCTTTTTCATCTTTACACCTAGCGCATATTATCTCAAATCCCATAAAAATACTCTTCATACATGTTAAAGGTGTTACATATACATGCACAATAGATGAATCAACCCATTTCAAAATCTTTTCCCAAAGAATGTAACACAACTACATAGGCGTTGCTTACTAACCATCCCTTTTTTCCCAAGCTAAGTTTGTATTCAAATTCATAAACCATATATACATGTCAGCTACCAAATCTCAGGAGTCTGTATCTAAACTCAATTGAGTGCTTCAAAGATCTTAGCGATTTAACGAACTAATAATCAAGGCTCTATGCCAAGACAAAAGAAACAGGTAAGATAATAATTTTTTTTAACTCTATTACAAACATCCTCCCTTGAGTCAAAACATAGAAACTATTTCTTATTCATAATGATTTTGTTTAAAGAATATTTAAGTTAGACACTTTGAAAACTCCATAGCACATTAGTTACTACAACCATGTTACTACTTGTGTTTTCAATTATCATTCAATAAATCAAACTCATTATCCTTTCATTCAAACATTTACATTAACAACTCTCAAATTACCCCTTATTGATTTTACTAATCGCTGCCCCTTTTTAACATTGTCCATTCCATCCTTTTCACTAAAAAAGAGATCATAAAAACATTTCATCTCTATCCAACCCAAAGTAATTTGTAAAATTCTTGATTCAGAGAGTTATAAAACTACAAATCAATATTAAATAGATATAACTACATAACGGTAGCATCTCTACAATGCACAGAGACCCTAAACTGTCCGCTATCGACCTAAACACACTTGTCTACATAACCTATAAACCTAAGCTCTGATACCAAAATCTGTAACACCCCAACCCCGGGTTCGTTATCTGTCTTAAATGATAAAGAGAACTCAATAACAACCATAAATCCCTACCACCTTTCTATACATAAATACAAGCACATAAAAATTCACCATAAACCATTAGTGGAATGGCTCATCATGAGCCCTACTTATTATCAGACTGTGATATTAATCTCAAAACTATGACATATATGTAAAAAAAAAAAATACATACTAAGTTTAAAGGACATATAGACAAGACCCCCCACAACGACATCTCATTTGACCTTCTAGACTTGGCAGTAGACTCCTCACATCATTACAATTTTTCTTGAAAATTCATGAATCTCATTAGTGAGATTAGTGAGAGCAAGGATGTGATCATTAATCATGAGCACAACAACAAAAAAAAACTCTTTATTAATTCAGGAACAACCTTAACAACACAGCAGTTACCAACTTTCAAATTACACTTCACCACATAGACGTTGTTCATGTACATCACATAGACATAACTTGTATATACCACATAGATAAAATATACTACACAAATCATTACTTTCATATATTTAAATTAAGCCACACAATTAATACCTTTCATGGACACTTTCCCGGCCACACAAGGAATTCAAGCCACACAAAAAAAATTCTCATCACTTAGACGACTCAAAGAACATAATTAATCTTTCATCATGTAGACAACTCAAAACACATCGCTAATTTCCATCACGTAGATGACCCATACCAAACATTTAGTTCACATCATTTAGATGACTCACAATCACTTTATTTCTTCCTGCCACGTAGACGACACAAGATCGAACACTTAGTTCCTGTCATGTAGACAAGGATGAATCACGTTCACAAGTAAGTTAACCACCCAAACAGTCAAACTCGTGTCGTATGCACATATTCCATTACACAATCAACCCAAGCAATAAAGAATTACTTCGTCGTTTAGTCAATGTCCNCTAAACTGTCCGCTATCGACCTAAACACACTTGTCTACATAACCTATAAACCTAAGCTCTGATACCAAAATCTGTAACACCCCAACCCCGGGTTCGTTATCTGTCTTAAATGATAAAGAGAACTCAATAACAACCATAAATCCCTACCACCTTTCTATACATAAATACAAGCACATAAAAATTCACCATAAACCATTAGTGGAATGGCTCATCATGAGCCCTACTTATTATCAGACTGTGATATTAATCTCAAAACTATGACATATATGTAAAAAAAAAAAATACATACTAAGTTTAAAGGACATATAGACAAGACCCCCCACAACGACATCTCATTTGACCTTCTAGACTTGGCAGTAGACTCCTCACATCATTACAATTTTTCTTGAAAATTCATGAATCTCATTAGTGAGATTAGTGAGAGCAAGGATGTGATCATTAATCATGAGCACAACAACAAAAAAAAACTCTTTATTAATTCAGGAACAACCTTAACAACACAGCAGTTACCAACTTTCAAATTACACTTCACCACATAGACGTTGTTCATGTACATCACATAGACATAACTTGTATATACCACATAGATAAAATATACTACACAAATCATTACTTTCATATATTTAAATTAAGCCACACAATTAATACCTTTCATGGACACTTTCCCGGCCACACAAGGAATTCAAGCCACACAAAAAAAATTCTCATCACTTAGACGACTCAAAGAACATAATTAATCTTTCATCATGTAGACAACTCAAAGCACATCGCTAATTTCCATCACGTAGATGACCCATACCAAACATTTAGTTCACATCATTTAGATGACTCACAATCACTTTATTTCTTCCTGCCACGTAGACGACACAAGATCGAACACTTAGTTCCTGTCATGTAGACAAGGATGAATCACGTTCACAAGTAAGTTAACCACCCAAACAGTCAAACTCGTGTCGTATGCACATATTCCATTACACAATCAACCCAAGCAATAAAGAATTACTTCGTCGTTTAGTCAATGTCCATTACACAACATTATCACATCACTAAGTTGTTAAATCTCAACAAAAACCATCTCCTAAACATTGAAACCAAACATAAATATTTATCAAATAAAAGATGTAGGGTAGTGCACCTACCTTGCTTGGAATTCTACCTCGTAGATGACCCCTCCACTAGAACTTTGAGTACGACGTACTTTAACGTGTTCGCTTCCCAGACCGGTACCCCCAATATTTGCAATTCCACCTTGACATTAATACGTAATAATGCTCAAGTTTGAAATAGTTTATTTGAACCNAGTACTTTAAGGTGTTCGCTTCCCAGCCCGGTACACCCAATATTTGCAATTCCACCTTGACATTAATACGTAATAATGCTCAAGTTTGAAATAGTTTATTTGAACCGAGTTCAATTATTAATTCAAGTCAATTTAAATAATATATTCGCATCGAGTAAAATTATCTACTCAAATTGATTAAGCTAGTAGTCTAATAATCAATTCAAGTCAAATTAAATAATCCATTCACATCGAGTAAAATTATCTACTCGAATCCGTTAAAATAATATTTATTTGAACCAATTACACCAAATTAAACCTTTCCCATATAATTGCAAATACAAAAGTATACTTGAATTTTCTTCATTTTCTATAAAACCATAAAATTACATGCTTTCTTGCAATTAAATTATATCCATGGATTTACGAAAGTTCAAGAACAAGTCACAAGATTTAGTAATTACCCACCAAGCTACAATCTTTCTTAACCAAAGTTCAACCCACATACAACATTTCCACTCATTTATTTTTCATACAACTACTTTAAATTAATTCTATACCCACATAAATATTAAGGTGAATCATTTATGCTTAAATCAAAACTCATGCTAAACATCATACATATATATTTATATACACCATCAAACACATACCAAATACTATAGTTTAAATACATGCAACACTCAAAATGTATAAATTAGAGTTGGATTTCTACATTTTAGAAGAAAAAAATGGATTATGTTTCTTACCTGTGCACGGCGTACTTTAAGGTGTTCGCCTCCCAGCCCGGTACACCCAATATTTGCAATTCCACTTGGACATTAATACGTAATAATGCTCAAGTTTGAAATAGTTTATTCAAACCGAGTTCAATTATTAATTCAACTCAATTTAAATAATCTATTTGTATCGAGTAAAATTATCTACTCGAATTGATTAAGCTAGTAATCTAATAATCAATTCAAGTCAAATTAAATAATCCATTCACATCGAGTAAAATTATCTAGTTGAATCCGTTAAAATAATATTTATTTGAACCAATTACACCAAATTAAACCTTTCCCATATAATTTCAAATACAAAAGTATACTTGAATTTTCTTCATTTTCTATAAAACCATAAAATTACATGCTTTCTTGCAATTAAATTATATCCATGGATTTACGAAAGTTCAAGAACAAGTCACAAGATTTAGTAATTACCCACCAAGCTACAATCTTTCTTAACCAAAGTTCAACCCACATACAACATTTCCACTCATTTATTTTTCATACAACTACTTTAAATTAATTCTATACCCACATAAATATTAAGGTGAATCATTCATGCATTAAATCAAAACTCATGCTAAACATCATACATATATATTTATATACACTATCCAAAAACATACTAAATACCATACTTTAAATACATGCAATACTCAAAATGTATAAATTAGAGTTGGATTTCTACATTTTAGAAGAAAGAAATGGATTATGTTTCTTACCTGTGCACCCACACTTTTTTTCTTCTTTTCTTCTCTTTTTTTCTTCTTTCTTTCTTTCTTCTCTTGGTTTCTACTTCTTTGCTTTTGGTTCTCTTGTCCATACCGAAATTTAAGTGCAAGACTTCCCTTTTTTTCTTTTTTTGCAAGCAACCAAGACATGTCTTGCATGTCTTACTCAGTGGAATCTTCCATCATTGATTTGTATTTTATATACATATATATGTGCACGCGCACACACACACACACACACACACACACACACACATATATATATATATATATTTATACATATATTTATATATCCAAAAAAATTGATAAACTATTAAATTATTATTTCAGACCCTTAACCACTCATTGTACATACTAACAAATTTTATTTTTATATCAATAAATTGATGTCACATGCTTGTCACCCAATTAATTGCTTATGCGCTAACGTACATAAAATAATAAACTCATGTCATATGTCAACGTTCGTATTTGACTTTTCACACTTTAAATAAAATGCTTCCCCATATAATAATTCGTTATAAAATTATCTCTAACTATTAAAATATTCATCGTTCAAGTTTAGGTCTCATATCATTACTCGTAATTAAATACTGGTTGTCAATCCTACGCACACATGTCACATATGAATATGCTTATTACAAATATTATATGTTTTTCATGCATGTTTGGGTCTTATAACTATAAATAATCGAGTCTTATAATTATAAATAAACGGATACTTCAATACGTATTTTTATATCCACCTCAACTTCAAATTTTTTTTTTTCAAATATTACACCCAAATTTTATATTGAGACCTATACTTGATCTTCCGTATTCCTGATATCTTACTTTTTAATCATCAAACCAAAATTGCTATTCACGTAAAATTAACATATTCACCTAATGAGTATAGAATATTGCACATCTTGTATCTCTTTGCACCCATTTTATACTTGCTTTTATGGAGAAATGGTGAAAATTGCTTTTAATCTAACA
Organism: Ilex paraguariensis; assembly: GCA_963454935.2. Taxonomy (NCBI): domain Eukaryota; kingdom Viridiplantae; phylum Streptophyta; class Magnoliopsida; order Aquifoliales; family Aquifoliaceae; genus Ilex; species Ilex paraguariensis. The sequence continues at coordinate 593,575 of CAUOFW020001602.1, forward strand.
ATTAATGGAGTATTGTCTGATTGTAGGTAAAAAGTAGGTAAGGACATGTTTTAAGTCTCCCATCGAGTGCTTAAAGGCAATGGAGAAGAAGGGGAAGTCTAAACGGATGGCTCAAGGATTTCAAGAAATCAAGAAAAAGACAAGATAGGTGATTACCTACTGGTAGATGTTCATCAAAACCTACTGGTAGGTCTAATGCACTGGATTCCTTCTACCACTGCCCCTGCCAAAACCTACCGGTAGATTTTGCCTACTGAAAAAAAATCAACCGGTAGGTTTTATGACGTTCTACTAGTAGGTTTTGCCTAGAAACTCTAGAAGCTTGCAATCTCAACTCCAACTACTTTGTGGGCCCATCTTTGTTTCTCCCACACATACCCTGACACATTTTACTTACAATGAGGGTCTCTTATACCAAAAGCCTGACTTTGGAAGAAAAAGCATGGAAGAGGAAGAAAGTGAAGGATAGTGGTTAGGGGAAGCATGGAAGAGGCAATGTAGGGCCTGTGGTTGCTTGTAGCAATACCCATAATCCTTGCAATCATATCAATTTAGGTCTCACACTCCAAGGGAGGTTATGGACGAATTTTGACCAAGTTTTAAAGAATTTTTTAGATTTTAGAATAAGTTTAGAAAGAGAAGCTCAAGGAAGAAGATGAAGTTTTAGAGAGAGAAAGTTAGGTTTTTGCATTTCCTCCCCCATTTTAGTTGTAGTAAGCTTCAAATCACTTGTAATCCTTACTTCTTGCACTTTAATATCCTTTATTTCAAGTGTATTCAAGTCTAGCTACATGTTTTTGTATTTTCTATGTTTACATGTGGGTTTTTACTTTCCAAGATTTCTATTTGGATATGAAATGAACTTGTCTTTGTAGTTCAACTTCTTTTTGCATTAATACAAGTTTTAATCTTTATTTCATACACCGTAGAATTTTCACAAGGTATGCTTGAGCCTTCACTTCCACATTAATCTCTCACTTCCTATGAATCAATCAAGCACTGAGAGATTCGACCTTCATTCCTTGAGGATACGACCTTGAAATAGTCAATTTCAAGTAAAAAACGACATTGCAAATCTCTCTAAGCTTGGGGAGCACTTTTGCACACACGTACATTTTTATCCACATATACATTTTCCCCATTTCTAGCATCAAACCCGAGGGAGAGTGACAATCACATACTTATATAAGCCATATAAACACATCTGGGCTCGTGTTTGGAGATTAGGGAAACCACAAACCAAGTATTTTTGGTGCCATTATCGAGGAAGGCTAAGCGTTGAATTAGAAGGTGATTTCGGACAACAGAGGTAAGTCCCGTGATTCTCATCACGGGCCGAGGTACGTTGCTCCTTTGTATATACTTTTTATTTCAATTGTAGATAGGGTTTTTGTATTTGGTGACGGGACGACCAAAATAGACTTGTGAGACGTGACATAGGACCAAACATAAATCTATACCAAGACCCACCTAAGGATTCCAGAGACAACTTCGTGGACGATGGTGTTAATATTCCAAAGGGCAGAGGAATGCAAAACCCCTTGATGCAATTCCACCTCCAAAGAATGAGGGAAACAATATCCCAATTGGTCCTCCGGTGAGTTCAATGAGAGATTATCTCCAACCAACCCGAAACACCACTCCCTTGTGCATACTTTTACCGGTCTAAACTCATGCCTTCCTTATTAAACTAGGAATGCTACAAATTCTTCCTCAATTCCATGGAATTGAAAGAGAAAATCCTTATTTCCACATCAAGGAATTTGAGAAAATTATTGCAACATTTCTCATAAATCATGCCATGGAAGACATAGCTTGCATGAAATTATTTCCCTTCTCCCTTAAAGACAAAGCCAAAACATGGTTAAACTCATTGAAACCTCGATAGATATGTTCTTGGGCCCAAATGTTTTCTAAATTTTTAAACAAATTTTTTTCCAGTGCCCAAGACCACTACTCTTAAGAAACAAATTCAAAATTTTTCAAAAAAATCGAATTAGCAGATTTATCAATTTTGGGATTGATACAAGGAATTGGTACAATCCATTCCACATCATGGATTCGAACCATGACAATTGATTAGTTTCTTCTATGAAGGAATTACACCGGCCCATCGACAATTCATAGACATGATGTGTAATGAAGAGTTTCTAAACAAAGATCCTGATGAGGCCCTTGAGTACTTCAACACATTGGCACAAAATACTTAATCATGGGATATCATGAATCCCAATGATGTGCCAAGGTCCTCTTTGGGGAGTCAACCAAGTGGGGGAGGAGTGTATAATTTGTTGGACCAAGAAGAATTGCTTGCCAAAATCACAAATTTGTCCTTAAAGGTGGAGAGTCTAGAGGTGAATAGGAGTCATGAGTTGTTTAACATTTCTAAGGTCGAGGAGTGTTGCTCTATATGTGAAAGTGTTGACTATTATATCTCGGAGTGCCCAAACATTCTGACACTCAAAGAGGTTTATCATGAGCAAGTGAATGCTTTCAACCAAAGTAGGTAATCATTCTCTCCACATTCCAATACATATCATCCGGGTTGGAGAAATCACCCGAACTTTAGTTGGAAGAATGACAACCTTACTCCTTATGGGTCTAGCTCATTGTCGCTTCCCATTCCACCCAAGCAAAACCAATCTTACTATGGTCATTGTCCCTCGTCTAGCTCCCAATAAGCACGGTCCAATCAACAAGATTTTTTCCAAAACCCACCACTTCAACAAGGGTTTGGTCAACAAGGACCATCCAATCCACCCACCTACCAACCTTCTCACAAAAGGAATTTGGAGGATGTCGTGCACCAATTCATTCAAAGCGAAACAACAATCAACAACCAAACTGTTGCCGTTTTTAATGATATTCGAACTTAAATCACTAAAATGACCAATGTTACAGGGTTATCCCAACAAGAGAAAGGGAAATTTCTCGCTCAACCCCAAGAAAATCAAAGGGGTCAACACATGATTGATTCGTCTAAACCAATCAAAGAGAGTTGTGAGCAACTCAAGGCGGTTACCACCCTTAGGAGCGGCAAACAAATTGACAAAATCATTTTGCCAAAAGTCTCACCCAAAGCCACATTGGCAAAAGAAAAAGAGACTATGGGCAACTCCGAGGGGGTGAAACACATGAAAAGGAAAACGTTGTTGATTTGAACGTGTATGCCATATTCCGGTCCTTTTTCCCCCAACGTTTGAATCCATCAGCTAAAAGTGCTAACTATTTGGATATCATTGAATTGTTTTAGTAGGTAAAGATAACTATTTTGTTCCTTGATGCCATCAATCAAATACCTTCGTGTCAAAGATCTTGAAAGACTTGTGCACTATGAAGACGAAGATGAATGTGCATAAGAAGGCATTTCTCACGAAGCATGTGAGTTTCATTTTGATAACCAACACACCACCCAAGTTCAAAGACCCTCGGCTACCCTACCATTGCCATAACCTAGATGAAGTCTTTCACTTTTTGGTCCATTATTTTGGTTAAGGACTTAGTTTCTGCCCACTTTGTAAAGTAGTCAATGGCTACTACCACAAATTTGCTTTGGCCCCAACTCATGGTTAGGGGACCTAAGATGTTGATCCTCCACATGGAGAAGGGCCATGGGCTTAGGATGGTGGTGAGCTCTTCTGGTAGTTGTCTTGGCATTTTTACAAAGCGTTGGCATTTTCCGCACTTCCTTACGAACTCACTGGTGTCTTTGATCATGCTAGGCGAATAGTAGCCTTGTCTCACTACCTTGTGGGCTAGCGCGCAACCTCGTAAGTGATTCCACATATTCCTTGTGGATTTTCCTCAGGGCATAATTGGCTTCCTTTGGGGAGAGGCAGCGGAGTAGAGGCAATGAGTAACTTCTCTTGTAAAGGGTGTCACACAGGTTGAAGTACCTAGATGCTCTTATTCTCAACTTTTTGGCTTCCACTAGATTCTCTAGAAAAGTTCCTTCCTCTAGGTAGGTTCAAATAGGTGTCATCCAATTGGCCTCAAAGGATGCACAATTAACATCACCCTTCTCTACCCAGAGGCTACTTGGCTCAAATTGGTGGTCTGTTAGTGCTAGACCCATGAGTATATTGGCAGATACGAACTTGGCAAGAGCATCTACCATGGTGTTCTCCACTCGAGGCACATGGTGGATTTAGAAGTGGTTAAATTTTCTCATCTAAGCTTGGACCATTGATAGATATTATTGCATCTTTTCTTCCTATGCTTTGAAATCTCCTTTTACCTAGTTGACTATCAGTTGGGAATCACTATAAACCGTTAGGCAAGGGCCTCCATCTCAATTGTGAGCTTCAAGCTTGATATGAGGGCTTCATATTTTTCTTAGTTATTTGATGCCATGAAATGGAGACAAACAGCGTACTTGAGTGGGGTGCCATGGGGACTAATCAGTACCAACCCTTCGCCGCTGCCCTTGCTAGTAGAGGATTCATCTATGTACAATCTCTAGCATGATACCATGCCAGTGGGAGATGCATACTTAGGCATAGTAGGGCACTCAGGCAGGAGTGCGGCTGGCTAAGGTATGGATAGCGAAGGTGCTGAGGACTTTGGAAGAGTAGGTACAAAGGAATTAGGTGTCTCTAGCCTAGAAGTCTAGACTCCATGGGCCTGGGGGCAGTCTCCAAGGCACCAGACTCTCTAGGGATGGTGTTTGGGCCTGNCCTCTAGCCTAGAAGTCTAGACTCCAAGGGCCAGGGGGTAGTCTTCAAGGCACCAGACTCTCTAGGGATGGTGTTTGGGCCTGCCTTATGGTGAATTGAGGTGTTGTGTACTATGCAAATGAGCGTAGGGGTACGGGGCACTCTTTCCTTGGTATATTCTTTAGGTGGCATAGATTCAGCCACAAAGTTTGTAATTGCTTGCGCTCTTATGGCTGCCCTTGGCTGGTAATGCATGTCGAACTCATTTAACTCAATGACCTATTTGAGGATTCCAAGNCTCTTATGGCTGCCCTTGGCTGGTAATGCATGTCGAACTCATTTAACTCAATGACCTATTTGAGGATTCCAAGAATTCCCTTGAGGGTTTGATATGTGATGACCACAATGGTGTGGCTTTAGAAATTATGGCGTATGTGCCTGACGGTGGTGATGAGTGCAAGGGCCAACTTCTCCAATTTTGAGTATCGTACCTCTACTCCTTGATATGCCTTGCTTACCTAGTATACTGGCCTTTGGACTCCTCCATCCTCCCTGACAAGGATGAAGCTCATGATAGAGGATGAACAAGGGAGGTAGATATACAAGGTCTCTCCTAGTACAATATGGGAAAGTAGGAAGGCATAAAAAGGTAGGCCTTTAACTTTTGGAAGGCCTCATCTACTCCTGGTCCCTACTAGAAATATTTGCGAATAACTGCTGATTTCCAGAAAAACTTGCTAAGGGCTAATATTCTTCCATTAAGGAGTTGAACCTCCTTCATAGAAGCAGGGGATCTCTTCTCTAGGATAGCTTTAATCTTGTCTAGATTGGCCTCAATGCCTCTTTTGTTGACCATGTTGTCTAGAAATTTCTCTAAACTAATGCCAAAGGTGCACTTTTCAAGATTTAGCTTCATCTTATAGGTTCTCAAGATGTCAAAGGTCNGTTCATAGAAGCAGGGGATCTCTTCTCTAGGATAGCTTTAATCTTGTCTAGATTGGCCTCAATGCCTCTTTTGTTGACCATGTAGTCTAGAAATTTCTCTAAACTAATGCCGAAGGTGCACTTTTCAAGATTTAGCTTCATCTTATAGGTTCTCAAGATGTCAAAGGTCTCCTGCAGGTGTGCCACGTGGTCTGCTGCAGCCAAACTCTTCACCAACATAACGCCCACATAGACCTCCATGGTCTTCCTGATCTTTGCCTCGAACATTTTTTTCATGAGGTGCTGGTATGTAGCTTCGGATTTCTTGAGTCCGAAAGACATAACCCTATAGCAGTAGGNGCCAAACTCTTCACCAACATAACGCCCACATAGACCTCCATGGTCTTCTTGATCTTTGCCTCGAACATTTTTTTCATGAGGCGCTGGTATGTAGCTTCGGATTTCTTGAGTCCGAAAGACATAACCCTATAGCAGTAGGTCCCTTTCAGAGTGATGATGGAAGTCTTTTCTTGGTTTGGAGATAACATCTAGAAAACTAAGAAGCTCGTGTCCTATAGTGGCATCAATAAGTATGTCGACGCTTGGCAAGGGGTAAATGTCTTTGGGACGAGCTTTTGTTGAGCTTAGTGAAGTCTACGCACAAGCGCCAATTTCCATTTGCTTTTGTTACCATCACTTAGTTTGATAGTTAAACTAGATAGGCTACCTCCCTTACTAATCTGTTTCCTCTACCAACAACGTACTATCATAACTGGCCATGTTGTATGAGCTCTTCGATCTGCCTCTTAAGCTCAAAGCAATCATCAATGTCATGGTTGCGATTACAGTGGAAACTTTCCACTGCAGTATTTGTGTGGGTTCCTATATTTTTGGGGCAAAATTCTTTTTTCCTGGCCACCGCAGCGTAGGTTCGTCATGTATTTGGAACAGGATATGCTCCACCGAAGCATTGACTAGTGTAAAGACTTGCCACTCTCACAGAGGTGCGGGACCAAGGCGGTCCTTGAAAGATACTTTCTCTATCCTCTTCCTCTTGTTCTCCGCTTTCCACTTGTCTTTGCGGGTGCCCTTTCTTTTCTCAACCCCATGGAAGGACTCACCTCGTCTGGATTTGGTGACGTCCTTGACGTTCATATATTTCTGTGCCCTTAACAGTAGCTTGGGTATGCTGGAGGGTGGCTTCTTCTAGACAGATAACATGAAACTTGAGGAGCGTAGACCTACAATAAAGGCAGTCATGGTCACTTTGTCGTCTGGCTCCTTGATCTGGAGAGCCTCCTCATTAAAACAAGTGAGGTAACTCCTTAGTCTTTCATCCCGATCATACTTTTTGGTGAGCAGGTGGGTAACTGGCTTCTGGTATTAACGTCCCCCAATGAAGTAAGAGGCAAAAAATTTACTTTACTCCGCAAAGGAGTGGATGGAATAAGGCTTGAGCTTGGCGAACCACTATCGTGCAGATCCTTTATGGGTGGTAGGGAAGGCTCTACACATGATCTTGTCAGGTACATTGTGGAATTGTATGTNACAAAGGAGTGGATGGAATAAGGCTTGAGCTTGGCGAACCACTATCGTGCAGATCCTTTAAGGGTGGTAGGGAAGGCTCTACACATGATCTTGTCAGGTACATTGTGGAATTGTATGTGTCAAGATGGTCGAGGGGATCCTTAGTACCATCAAAGATCTCTACGGTAGGCATCTTGAATTTTGAGGGTAGAGGATAGTTGATAACAAATAGGGTGCCATACACCTTACCAAGTAATCCATCGTTTCTGGCGCCTGTGCCATGATGGTGTTGAGGGCATCGCCAAGCTGATTTTGTATCTTCTTAATCTTTTTGTCTCATTGGTTAGGGACACCCACTACAAGAATTTAGGATTTTTGCATCACTTTTTTACAACGGAATATTTACAATGGCAAAAATATTTTTTTTGCAACGGTTCTTGATGCTGATGTTTAAAATGGTATATTTGGAATATGAAATCATTATTGTGGAAAAAATTAAAGTTTTTTAAATTTTTTTTATCTTTTTGCATTGATTTTTTTCCTGTTGTAAATACCTAAACCAAAATGATGTTTTATTAGTTCTAATTATCAAAATGACATCATTTAATACAACTGATTATTTAAAAGGGTAAATTACATTAACACTACCTGAAATTTGTCACTAAAACATATTACATTAACATCGCTCAAAGTTTATGCATGCGTAACATATAGATCCCTACCATTAAACTATCACACATGGGTTTTTTGCAATGGAAAATTGCTGATGCAAACAAAAAATGTTGGATCTAAGATTTTTTTTGCAACAGTGCATTTGCATCGAGTTTTTTCGATACAAAAGCTTCTGTGACGGTTAATTGCCGAGGCAAAATCACNGACGGTGCATTTGCATCGAGTTTTTCCGATACAAAAGCTTCTGTGACGGTTAATTGCCGATGCAAAATCACGTTGCCATCGCAAATACTATTTGCGACGGCAACGTGATCTTTTCAGTNAACAGTGCATTTGCATCGAGTTTTTTCGATACAAAAGCTTCTGTGACGGTTAATTGCCGAGGCAAAATCACGTTGCCATCGCAAATACTATTTGCGACGGCAACGTGATCTTTTCAGTTGGCAAATTGCTGATGCAAAAAAATATTTTTCTTGTAGTGACCCTTTGTTGGATCATTATAGTAGCTCTCATGATCCGTATACTGGTTTTCTCCTTCATCCTCCTGCCCAAGAAGGTCAGCATCATCTGGAGGTAGAACAAGCACATGAGGAAGAGAAGCTTATGGGGTGTCTGGGTTCTGAGGAAAAGCTCCCTGGTCTGGGCTTTGTATGGGAGCAACCTGGTGCTGGGGCACTGAGCTAGGGGCGCCTTGAATGGAGAGGTTGTGGTACCTCTCCTATTGGAGGGAGTGCGGCTCCTTTTCCTTATTAAGAGGCGATGCCTCTTGAGGCGAGCAACAATTGAAAATTTTATTTGTTTTGACTCACCAATAACTACATGGTCTCNCAAGCACATGAGGAAGAGAAGCTTATGGGGTGTCTAGGTTCTGAGGAAAAGCTCCCTGGTCTGGGCTTTGTATGGGAGCAACCTGGTGCTGGGGCACTGAGCTAGGGGTGCCTTGAATGGAGAGGTTGTGGTACCTCCCCTATTGGAGGGAGTGCGGCTCCTTTTCCTTATTAAGAGGCGATGCCTCTTGGGGCGAGCAACAATTGAAAATTTTATTTGTTTTGACTCACCAATAACTACATGGTCTCCAAAAGCTGTTGCCCGACCATAGGATTTGCCGCAGTGGATGGTTCCACTAGTGGATTGATTAATATAGGTAATAAATGCAGTAAATATAAAGATGAGACCAACACACGCAACAAAAAGATATAGAGTGGTTCGGTCAGGGTGACCTACTCCACTTTGGAGATTGCAATAGTAGCCGGAGAACTTTATTGATAAAGTAGTAGGTAGGGGAAAGTGAGAGCAAAGGAAAGCTCAAGTTGTTGGGCAGAAGAGATAGCTCTAAGAGAGAGATGTGATGTGTCCCTNTGGTCAGGGTGACCTACTCCACTTTGGAGATGGCAATAGTAGCCGGAGAACTTTATTGATAAAGTAGTAGGTAGGGGAAAGTGAGAGCAAAGGTAAGCTCAAGTTGTTGGGCAGAAGAGATAGCTCTAAGAGAGAGATGTGATGTGTCCCTCATGTGTAAAGGGCTTACAATTTATAGGCACGGAACCTTAGTTAAGGCGGTAACTTAATGGATAGCTTATTAGTCTTTTAGGGAGGATAGCTATAACTAAGGATAAGTACAAGTATAGATAAACACTAACTTCGAGTAATAGATATCCCGATGTTTACTCTCCACGTGCGTTGACCTCCTTAGGACTCTTGAAAGTTGGACTAGGCTAAGGCCATAAGCTGGACCTGACCTGCTTTTCAATAGATTTGGGCATACCTATGAATTGAGCCTGGCCCAATTGGATTTGGGCTCATCAAATCACATGGATTGTTTGCGTGAAATCTCTTATGATTGTAGGATTTTCAAGGTTATTGGAATTGCAATAATTGGACTGTTGAATCGGTCAAAGGAGAAGGTGCATATAATCTATGTTTTCTCCACTTTGACTTTTGGAGATTTCTAGAAATTGTGAAAATTCATCAAAGAAATAAGGTGTTTCTCTATCTTAATAAAACGGTAATGGCTATTGCACATTTAAGTGGGTTGCCCTCTACAATTTTGTCAATGTTGTAAAATATGCAATTAAGGTACTCTTAACTACTTCAATTTGATTATTTACAATCTGTTTGAAGTTGATTTGGAAATATATTGAACTTTGTTTTGGTGATAAAGCATGTTTTGATCTTGATTTCATACACTTGATAATGCTATTTTTTTTCTTAACGCTCTTTATAATGCTATTGGATTTAATTTAGAAATGTTCTCTTTGGTTTTCAGGGTTTGGATTGCACTCAGTATGACTACACATTTTGTTTTGTGCTTTATAGTAGGTCAAGTGCAGTAACAGGTATTAGTTTTGTTGTAGAGAGAAAATTTTAGGCTTCCATTTGGAAATGTGATTTGGTGTATGATCAACGGGCTACCTATAAACCCTCACATTCCTATCTTTATATAACAACGTAATTATGTTTTTGAAATGCTAATATATGTAATGATGTATGCATGAACTATGTAGATTGTAAGAGTAGAAATAAAAAGTTTAGTTGAGGTAATAGGGTATGTTGTAGAAGTTTGGAAGTACTCCGGAATGAAAGTACACTTTAGAGAGAATTTGGGTAAAAAAGATTTTGGACAGTGCCTAGTATTTGGATCGTAACTTTTATCATGATTTTCATTTGATCTGAAATTTTGACAGTGGATAGTAAACGTCTAGAGCTACAAAGGTGTATTTCATAAAAATTTCCAAATCGATCTCTAAATAGGCCAAAACTGCACTAGAAGTTTTAGCAGAAACAGGAAGTACGTTTGAACGTGAAAGTACGTTCGAACGTGAAAGTCCATTCGAATGAAAGTGTGTTCCAAAACTTTAAATCTGAAGGAAAAACCATAGTACTAGGAGCTAAGGACGTTTGAATGCCAATGATGTTCGAACGTCAGTTACGAATTCTGACTCTCAGAATTGCGCACAAGACACCATTTCTTCCACTATAAATACTTAAGGACACCTCCCTAAGCCCCATTTCAACATTTCTTACCCTAGAAAAGCTTAGAGAGGAAGAAAGAAAGGGAAAAAAAATATTAAAGGGTTGATTCAAGTTTGGGAAAGATCAAATCTCAAGTTCTTCAAGAACATTAAGGAAGAAGAAAGTAGGAGTTCTTCCTATTCTCTTACATTGAAGCTGGGGTTTACTTATATGTATTCTTTTGACTCTAAATTTTATTTATTTGTTACTAAATCATTGATTCTTGATATTCTTGAAAACACTATCATGTTTTAAACAAATCTATGGTGGGATAACCATTAAATCTCTTCTTTTTGACTGAAAATCCTAGTTTTCAAGAGAAATGAATTTTTCTCTTGATTTTTTCTTTGTTCTTGATTTTAAAACTTTAGTGCTTTATATTGAACTACAAAATGGTATTTATGATGATCTTTTGCATATTTTCTTAAATTGTTATATTGGGATACTACTTATAACATTTGGATATTTTTGAATGTATTTGTGATTAGAGAAATTGATTGGTTATTGTATCTCTTGTGGATGACCATGGATGACCGTTGACCGGATATCATAGAGTGGGTTAGATGCGTTTCTTACACCGTGTGGGTTTGAAAATTCCCTATCACTCGGGGTTGGTGCCTTGCAAGGACCAAACCACTATTCGCTCATGTGTTACCGAGACTGAGGGTTAGTATACTATTTCTGGGTTGGATTGTCCCTTCCAATGCGTTGGTATACGCTCCTCCTAAGGATTGAGAATCCTTGAGAGGATTGGGTGAGTGTGTGTGGGCCAGGATATTCTCGATGTGTTTATTTATGCGATGTCATATATCATACCTGAGATACATATACATAATGTTGTAAAAGATACAAGTTGTGGCTTAATATGCATTGTGGGTTATTGGTTATTGTTGTAGAAATGACATATTGTTGAAATTAGTTTTACTTCTTCATTTTATATATCGAGATTTCGTAAACTTGAGATCCTTTGAAATGTCCCTGTTTTTCTTCCAAAGTTATATATAATATTTGTGAAATAAAACCGACTTGTTTTATATGTTTTCAAAACCTTGTGTAAACCCCGGGTAAATTTGGACTTTTTCAAAAAAAATAAATAAATAAATGGTAAAATGGTAATTTGCCATTATAATGCATGTTTAAAATACTCATGTTCTAAATCTCAGATGAGGAAATGGAGTTTGTCGTTGGGTTCGTATCGCAAAACCTAGTCACCCTGTCAAATTTCGTCAAATTCTGAGATAGTCAAATTTTTACACGTCGTTCGAGACAACTGCATGGGAAATGACATTTTAAAGGTCCCCAAAAATAAATTTTATAAGAATTCCTTAAAATTAAGTTAAATTTCAAATAAAATTAATTTGAACTTAATCCAAGATATAATGAATCGTTTCGAGACGAAAAACGAATCCTAAAGTCGAAAATATGTGGTGCAATTTGGACTGCACATTAAAGGGGTATAAATAAGGGCAAATATCTGAAAAATCAGATATTTCTCACCATTTTTCAGTCTTGTTTGGCCGGCCACAGAGAGAAAAGAGAGAGAAGAGAGAAAATTTTGATCTTCAAGCTTCTTCTTCCAATCCAAGAAGTTTCGTCGCTTGGATTAACTCCAACCAAGAGTTAAAGTTAATCACCGCGACGAGGGCTACATCTACGTACTAAGAAAAGTGGATTTCACCGAAAAATCAAAGAAAAGATTTTGGAGAAATCAAGTTTTTGGGCTATTGTTGAAATTTTTGGAAATTCTATTATTTCCTTCGCGCTACAAGAGGTAGGGTCCTTCCTACTTTGGTTTTATTCCTCTCCTTTGGGGCTATTCTAGGTCCTATTTAGGAGCTAAAGTTATGGACTGTTTGGGGATGAAATTATGGACTATTTTGGGGATGAAATAATGGACTATTTTTGGACTATTTTAATGGTTGAAATGGGGCTGCATGTAGGCTGTCCAAATGAACTATTTTACGGACTATTTTTAGGCCAATTTACGGGCTATTTTTAGGCCATTTTACGGACTATTTTTAGGCCATTTTATGGACTGTTTTTAGGCCATTTTATGAACTATTTTTAGGCCGTTTTACGGACTATTTTTAGGCTAAAATTGTGCCTTTGTGATTAAGAGTGTTATTGGCATAAAAAATTGTGATAACATGCTTGGAATTGTTTTATGAAAATCGTCAATGCATATACATGTTTGTGCTATAATGACATTATACATTGACATTGTGAAAAATTATGAAAATTATGATATCATTTTGCCATGGATCTGTGAAATATGTTGATATTTTTCATGTCTTTCATAGCATAATGAATATGCTATCATTGTACAATGAGACATCATATTGCATATGCACGGTAACATTGCATCATATGGGTGTATGCATGGTTGTCTCCAACACCACACTTGGTGGATGACGAATTTTGGGGCGTCATACCTTGTCCAAGTTTGGGAGGATTTTCCTACAGAGCTTAGTGCTCACCCACAACAAACAATATCATTTTCAGATTTTGCTTTAGAAGAAGAGTTCGAAGTTGACGAGCAGGTACCTTGGAAGGCTCAAGTGGATGGACATGTGGATCCGAAGGGGGATGTTTAGAATTGCTCTTTTTATGTTCTAGACTAAGAGATTCATTTTGAGACAATGTGAAGTCTAATATTTTGTTATTCTGCTGCAAGATAATATTTAANGGGATGTTTAGAATTGCTCTTTTTATGTTCTAGACTAAGAGATTCATTTTGAGACAATGTGAAGTCTAATATTTTGTTATTCCACCGCAAGATAATATTTAATATTTTTTGGATGTAAGTGTCATAGTTGGACATATTCTTTTGGATGCAATGATCATGGTTTGGCCTAATCTTTTGAATGGAATTGTGAATATTATGATTGATGAATGAAATCTTCTTTACTTATGGATCATATTAGTTGCTCTCATGAAGTGAATGATTTTAGATAGTAATGTTATCCAATGTGTTTTTTTTTTTTTTTGGGCGTTTCACTACCTTATATAGTTTATAACTCAGTGCAAGTGTAGTGGCTAGATGGGAAATGATTTACATATTTGATGAAAACTGAGAGCTGCCTATATTCTCCCTCCTCTTTTTTTTTTCCTTTATTATATAGTGGTTAGTCCTTTTATTTATAATATGTTTTGAATTCAATTTGATTATGTTTAGTTTTTTTTATTGCATTTGAATTTATTTTTCATGAGAATCTAAAAATATGAAAGGCAATTACTAGCATTTCATAGTACATTTATATGATATACAAATTGTGTATACAACGTGATTTTTTTTATTTTTTTAATTCTACTGTTACAGGAAATCCTATTGAATTTTCTTTCTTTTTTTTATTGAGCATGAAATTTATTAGGTCACCTGAATGCACTATGTGAGCCGCTGTCCTTTTGCTAATAATCACTTACAAAATTGGGGAGGTCTTCAAATGCCTTTGTAGGTTTACTTGATAGATCACGAGTGCCAATTTCAGTTTTCCTATTCAAAAATAAAAGTGTTAGTAACCAATGAAATGACAGTTTCGATAGTACACATAGGTGTGCTCAAAATTCATGAAGTAAAAGGTATAGAAAATTTGATGTGGCATGGGAGATGACTTGACTTGAAGCATGGGAGATGTGAAGAAAGCAGTACGGCAATAGTGTCTTTCTATGTGTTTAATTCAATTGACATGGAATTATGAGTGTTCATTTTTAATGTGTGACCAACTTTTTATGGTTTTAGCTTCTTTATCTTTTTAAGCAATGTCTATTTCTTCATTTGAGTGTGGGTGTATGACTAGTTGTGTTTAACTTCTTGACATAAAATTATTTGAAGAAAGTCCGGTTGAAGGTGTACACTATTCTATTGTGAAATTTATTTGACACTTTTTTTTCTGCTTCAATTTACTAGAAGTTTTAAATTTTTTAAGTGATATTTTTGTGTTACCAAGTGTCTTCAGCTAGGGGCTTATTGCACCTACCATTGGGCTTACATTGACTGCCAAATTTTCTCAATTTCTTAGGTGTGATTTTTTGGGTGATAGTGTGCCTTTAGCATTGGGCAGTTTTTGCGATTTTTAGGTTTATTATAGAGTACTTTTAGGTACGAAAAATTACTAGTTCATAGACGATAGACTTTGATACCACACATAATAATTTTAATAATTCGTACGTGAAACTTAAAACCCTTAAATTATACAGTTTAGATTATACATGTGTGAGTCATAATTTTCGATCTTCGGATTTTTTTTTTGCGGAAGAGTAATGTCTTCTTTTCTTTCAAAGCAATACGCAGCTTTCAATGTGATAAGCCAAATTAGGTTATGAAGTGGATAGGTGACCTAGCCTATCTATTTATAATGAATCTAAAATGTTCTCCAATGACATGTAGTAATTAGATTAACGTCTTTATTTTACTGTCTCAACCACATCAATTAAAAAGATGTAGATAAACCCATCAAGATAAATCACTTAATAATATTGGACTCATCCCATTAGACCACAAATTCAACCCATTTTTCAAAGACCCAAAATTAACTATCACTTAATGAAAATCAAATATAAAAAAATTATAACAAAATTGGCATTCATAAATAGGCATGTGAAACTAGTATCATAAACAACGCAGGTCTGTAAAAGAACCACGAATCATAGATACATAAAAAAGTTTTGCAGCATACTAAGCAAGATAATTACAAGTAATACAACAAATCAAAAAAAAAATCGTAGCTATTAAATTGATAATAGATCTCAATTAATTGAGGAGTTCATTGTTAATTTAATGATAGAGAATGATAACGTCACCAAATAGGGTGACTAATGTAACATTGTCGGCCCTTTTCTATCACACCCTGACCTCTTTCCTCTTCTTATTCACTTTTTATACTAGATATGCACGAATAAGTGTCCAAACGTAAAACATAGCTGGGTTAATACTGTAAGACAATATCATATAGGTCCTCAACTGCCTCAATTAAAGTATTTTAAATGTTTTAAGAGATAAACGTAAGATTATCCGAAAATTGAAGAGTCATCTTGAGTTGAAAACTTGCATGACAAACTACAGTCAGTTCTTCACATTTATTGAACATCTTTTCATTGCACACTCAAATCAAATCCATGCTAGAGTACAACTTATAAACAGCTAAATGCTTAGTATTCCAAATACTTGCATAACATAACATCTTGAAAGCACAAACAATAATCATCATACCTTACGAAAAAAAAACATTAATCAACATCCAGGCTCATATGGGAATGGGATCGATTAACAATGAGACAACATAATCTTTCAACTGTAGTTCTGGATGTGTGTATGCATCTCCATCCTTGTAAACTACCTCCAGAAATCTTGTCAGGTTGAGAACTCGCATGAGTATAGCCATAGGAACGGGGGTTGGTCTAAGGCATTCCTGATTAATATCTTTCCATGCATTTGCAATCATTCGGTACAATTCATCAATAGCCTCTTCCTTTGACACTCCATAAGCCTTCAAATAGCATTCAACCCCTGTAGCAACATGCACCCTCTGATCTTCTTCCTTCAAATTGGAGAAATTTACAAATGAATGTCACAAACAAAAATGTTTTTGACAAATAAGTATATGTGCAAATCTATGTGTTGATTATTGAGTTTAGTGATTTAAGTAACTATTATACCTCATGGCTCGCTATGTCATTAATGAGCCGCCCAATTATGTTTGCTGCAACAAGAACTTTAGGTTTGTTTTGCATCCATTCAAATGCTTCAACGTTAGCAACTTCTCCCATGCCCAATAAGGACGCGAATCCAAGCATCAAATGACCACCAGTGATCAACCCATTACTCATATACTCATCAAATGTCGCCTTGTATCCTTTGTTACACCAGTTAGCCTCAATTTCATAACCCATAACTATTTCTTTAAACTGTGATCAGGGACAATAGTAAAAAGAAAAAACCAACAAGTGGAGAAAAAAAAATATAGAAGAAATATATGACCCATACTGCTTCTTGTGAATAATAAAGGCGGTATGATATTCCTTGCTTTGCCATTTCCTCCTCTAATTCTTTGTACAGATTTAAGAGATTTCTGTAAACTATTTTCATGTAATCTGGAAGCTGGTCGATTTCCTTCATGTCCCACCTAAAAAATAAAGCAATGTCATTTTAGTTCTTAATCTAATGCAAAAGGAAAAAAAATAGAAATTGTTTCCTCTTTTCTGGTTGTCCACAGTGCAGGGGAGCTTCTTGCATAAAAAGCGAATTATTGATGGTTCAACCCATTCATTTGTCTTTTTTATTCACATGCTTATGATACTGGAAAGCCCTTACTACAGAAGAAGCCATCACAATTCAATATCATCTATCCATTTCCCTAGTTTTTGCAATAAACAAATGACTTTGCTACGAGGCTATAAGAAAGAAACAAGGGCTTCAAGAAATTATAACCTCTGTGTTGCTTTAGTGTAAAGTCTGAGTTCTTCAGGTAAACCATATGCATCATATGTATCATCTACAACAGTTAACATTACAAAAATTTTGGTGAAAATGATCCTGCTAAGGGAGTAATGAGGTTCGTAATAGGTTGCAATAGCCCAAATGTAGCTCTCGACCAGTCTGCTCCTTATATAAGGAAGTTTTGATGAAAGATCCAAATCTTTCCACCACCTAGAAGTCAAAACACAAACATATCAGTTTCCCAAATGCATATGTCGTATGCTCCCCCTCCCTTTCAACCCCTCTCTGAATCCCACCTACTCGCCCTGTTTTTTATTTCTTTTTTTGAGATGAACTCACTCACCTTGAGAGGAGACATAGTTCTTCCTTGTGCAACAATTGTAATAGATTGAAATCGAGCTTTGCAAGTCTCAATAGCATTTCATTCCTAGAATCATCTTCTTCGTAAGCAGAGATGTAATTCCTTGCATCTTCTCTTGGGAACCTCTTGTGAAGGGGTTGTTTCAGTGCATGCCTCACTTCTTTCGCAAGAGTGGGGCTTAAATGGGTCGCAATGGACTGAAGGTGAGTGCTTGCGAATACGAGAGCCTCGTCCAAAATATCGTCTCCATGTGTCCTCAAATGCGCAGCTTCATATAAGCTTAGCATACCCACCACGTCGCTAATAATGGATTCCTTGAATCCTCCATTGGTCTCACTGAATTTGCTAAAGACAGCTGGTTTATAAGTGAAGATAAAAAAAAAAAAAATTTATAAGTGAAGACATCCGATTAGACATCGACCATCGTATACGTATGAAAATGCATGCAAACAACAACAATATCCACGTAAGACCTATGTTATAAGCAACATACCACACGACATTTTATAGCCATGTTGTCTGAATATTCTGAAGTGAAGGGCAATGGTGCACAAATCATAGCCTTCGTCATTTTCATAGTCATGACGTGCATAAAACATTTGCTCCAATTGGTCTTCAATCTCTTTCTCAAAGTGATAGGAAACACCAAGGCGTTCGAGTGTGTTAATCAAATGCATTTTCTCTGTTGGTTTGCTTCCTGCTGCTACTAGCATGCTCCTCACCTTTTCTTTCAACACTTCAATTTCATTAGCATACTTATCCCACTCCTGCATCAGCACACCAGGCAATGCATGAAAAGAGAAGTCCCAAAATAAATTGTTTAGTTGTGAGGGTCGGCTCAATAGAATTTGGGGTTGTAAGTGAAAACTTTAAGCAAAGGTCTTTACAAACTTATTATAAATATATATGTTATTTTATGAATGCCATTTTTTTTAATGAAAAAAGAGATTTTTGCAACTTTACGACTATGCTATTTTTCAATGCGTTATTAACTTAAAATCATATGAATAAGAGAAATTCAAAGTGACTATGCTATTTTTTTTCTCGCATTGTCATCCTGCAGACTGTCTTCCCTGCCAAATGGCTAAATTGCTTAATCAATCCAAATTAAATGATAAATGAATTAGTCTAAGCAATATCCGTTCATTTAAATGCTATTAACTATTAGATCATTAGCATGAAAATGCTTAGTAATAGCCAAAATAAATTATAAACTTCTAAATTTGTGCAAGAAGAGGGGCCCATCACCTAGATCCACTCCTTCACATAAAGAACATGACAGTTGTCATTCACTCAATTTACTGATAATGCATCAACCACCACACATAGAATTGGATGTAAAAGAATAAGCTCCACTTATTTTTTTCTTTCCTAAAAGCCTACCAACCCACGTGACAACCTCTCTTTTCTCAACCAAAGTGACAACGCTTCCAATCTCAAGTTGTACGGTCTTTTCACCGGCATCTCTTCCGCCAAGGTTATTTTCAAAACAAATTATTGTAATGAAAATGCAGCTGTAAAAAAGAACATGTGTGTGCTTGTGTGTATGGTTATGTATATTGTTGTAACGCCCCAAAAACTCCTTTGGGTGACATTACATTCTAAAAACCATTCACCCCATGAGAGCATTACGTAAATTCATCACGACGAAAGTTCATTTATCAACCATTCATATTTTAACAAAATTTGGGCAGAGTCTCCTTTGTACGGGGAGCTTTACCCAAAACACAACTTGTACAATTATATTACAATTGACCACACCGGGTCCACATATGCATAACTATTGACCACACCGGGTCTATTTATCCATCATAAAATAAACTTTCATTCATCATATGTCATATCCACAATGCCATCCCAAAAGAATAGGCCAAGTATGACAAATATATTCCCAAAAGAATTAAATTACACTTGCAGTGAAATAACAAAATACTAGACTTTACATGATTTCAAAATAAACTCTCTAGTCTAGTACAAAAGAAATATAACTCTAGGCATCCAGTTCAGGACCCCCGTTCCCCTCTAGGGGAGCTTCCCCATGCACTGGTTCATCTACTTGTAACTCCTCCTCATAGACGAAATCTGAAAAGATATTATTTGTAGGGGATGAGCACTAAGCTCTGTAGCAACATTCCTTCCATACTCATACAAGGTTTAGAAAACAAGTAAAACAGTTCGGTCTTATTTTCCAAAATATCATATAACATTTGAAGTAAAACCGTGACATTTGAAACAGATCTCAAGTTTAAA
>CAUOFW020001602.1:613954-629069 GCA_963454935.2 Ilex paraguariensis
GTGCAGATTTTTGGTCAACTTCATAGAATAAACTGATTTGACTCAGGTATTTCTAGGAGGTGTAACCTATATGGTTGGAAAGATATACGAGTTAGGGTTCTAACAAAAATAACGGTGCACAATTCGGACTTTCCAATAAAGAGTTATGATGAAATTAGCGAAAGGTAGTCTGCCGGACAGATTTTTGGACAGTGTAGACACTACTTCGTAATATGGACATAACTCCTTCCTCCTAGTTCCGATTGAGATGATTCAAGGTGATATGGAATCCTAAGAGAGAGATCTACAAATTTCATGTTTTAAGTTTTGAGAGATATGGACTGCATCAAGGTCGAAATCGAGCTTGATGTTACAGCCAGTGCACTGTTCATCCCTTTTTCATTCTACCAAATTCAAACACACATCACTACACATATCCCCATTTTTACAACAATTATTTACTATATATCTATATACATATATAAAAGAAAATACGGGGTGTTACAATTGTAATGCTAGGGATATAAGGAAACATACTCTCATATTCAAACCAAATCTTGTAAAAAAAAAATAAGAACTAAATTTTCTGGTAGAATTGTTGGGATACTTGATGATGAATAGATGTTATTTTTTTCCCAATAGACTTTTAAAAAACATTGATCTTCCTCTTTTCTTTGTTAACAGTAGAAAACTATAGATTCATAATAAAATTAGTCTTATGATTAATATGATATTGATGTTTTCTTTATATTTAATAAACAGTTTCGCTAAGTATTCACTTGAGGTTAGGATGTTTATGGCTAAAGAAAAGAAAATGTTACAATATACAGATTTTGTGAGTGTACTACTCTACATTAACTGGAAAACTTAGATATGCACGTGTCAACAAAACGAAAATCAAATAAAAAAGAAAATCCTAATTTTAAGAGCAGAGAGAAGAGGACGTGTTCCATTGGGTCTAGGAAACACGAGAAATTATTCATTACAACGGTAATATCATATAACAATATTGATGTAGTATTATCAATCAATAATATCAAAACAAATAAATAAATAAATCTTACTAAAATTAATAACCAACTCTTCATGTAAGTAAATAACTACTCACTCTTCTTCTATATAAGCAAATAACTAGTTTAGTGTAATTCACCTTATCCACTTAGTTGTTGTATTCAATATTTGCTACTTGCTAGTTTTCTAAGGCAAGAACATTAAACTACAAGTAAAAAAGCTCGACAACACAAGAAAAAAGCTCTAATACACCTAATACCCGGAACACTACTTGGAGGTCAAAGCAGACTTACAGGGAAAATTGTTTTGGCAGACCATTGTCTCTCTCTCTCCCTCTCTCTCTCTCTCTCTCTCACACACACACACACAGACACACAATCACTCACTCACTCGCTCAATCACACTCACACAACACACACATACACCGAAGAGCATAAATATATCAATAGCCCAGAAATATACCTGCTTATCCAAAGAAAATGAACAGAACTGATCGCCCCACATGCATGGGGGGAAGTTTGCCATTGGGCGAACAATTTCAGGCTGATTAGCCACTGGCTTACTAACGTCAGAAGCAGCCATTCTGAGCTGCAGGATAGGTAACTTGTGATGGGAATTAATGCCACATCAGGGAGCATTTATAGAAGAACTGAAGAAGTGAGCATAGCTAAAGCAAGCAAGTAGACAAGACATTATTAGTAAATATATGATAATGACATAATCTATTAACGTTGTTGTGATTTTAACTTTTATATTTTTTTGTCGGGAAGTTATCACACACTTTATGTCTACAAATTCAATAAAAAATTTTAAGTCACGATAACATTATTCATAATATAATCTTTTCAACAGCACAAACATGAGGGTTTTTTAGTAAGTAAACTAAGAAATAAATAATTATCAGCCGGTACTTGAGTAATATAATATAAAATTAATACTCTTGATATATAATTTGAGGAAATAATGCAATATGGTCATTATATTGATATTTATTTATCTATTTTTTTTAATACTAAGACTCACTGATAATTTAATACTCACAATCATTATGTGCATAAATTATATCAAATATAATTATGTATATAGCACTATAGAGAGCAGATGTAAGAAATAAATGGGCACTAAGTTACTCAATCTGAGCTCCTAGGCCCTTAGGATTTGGACTAGGGAAAGGGGTTTAACACAAAAAGTTCATAGTGGTGTTCACCAGCTCGAGAGTTCGACTAATCCAATTTTAAAAGAGTCTCTTACTCTTCTTGAAGTTTGTATTAATGAAGAAATGATATTACATATAGTGGTTCTAATTAAAAGTGTTTGTTTGTCCATTGCCGAGGATTATACCCTTTTATTTATAGTTGATTTTGAGCCTTGCATGACCTTTGGCGAGATTTTTGCTCCTCCTTGTAACGATTGCTACTATTTCGCAATGGTTATAAAGGATATTGTGGAAGTTGCAATTCTTTTGCCTCGATATGCAACCGTTACTATTTGAGTAGTGCTTGAGCAGAGGTCAACTCTCTTCTACGCTACCCTTTTTAAGACATGATTGCAGGAATGGGAGATCTGACCTCGAGCTTCACAGACATCCAAAGTGAGCTGGGCTCCCGATTTAGAAAAGCACGAGCTAAAATACCGTGCTCATCCTTTAATATTTTTAAAATATCATCCACACACATTGCTCATAATAATATAAAGCCCAAAAGAATTGAATAAGATCTGTTGGTTATTGGAGCAAGTAAATAAGCTTGATACTTCCAGTGATGTGACACTCCACGAGAAAAGGTAATAATATTCTCACCTAATTTAATGCACTAACTTATTAGCCTAATTTATAGTCCCAAAGGACCTCAGTAAGATGGTTATATTATAACAAAAATTATTTTTTGTGACGATTTTTTTTATCGTTAAATTAAAAATATTCATAGTCAATTATTTTTTGTGACGTTATTTTTTTCATCGCGTGTTTGTTGCAATAATCTTGTCGCAGAAAATATTTTACAACGCAATATTATTTTTATCGCAAAAAAAAAATTTTGCGATGAAAAAAAACTTCACCAAAATTTTAAAAAACGTAACTTCCACCAGAGTAAAAAAATAAAAATTAATAATTAAATTAATTTTTCACGACGCAAAACAAATCGTTGCAAATAAATTTTTAAATAAAAATATATATAAAATAATAATTTAATTAATTTTTCGCGACTTAAAAAAATAATCACAAATAAATTTTTACATAAATAAAAAATATAAAAAATAATAATTTAATTAATTTTTTGCAACGTAAAAAAAATCGTCACAAATAAGTTCTTACATAAATAAAAAATATTAAAAAATAATAATTTAATTAATTTTTAACGACGTCACAAATAAGTTCTTACATAAATAAAAAATATTAAAAAATAATAATTTAATTAATTTTTAACGACGTAAAAAAAATCGTCGCAAAGAAATTTTTACATAAATAAAAAATATAAAAATTAATAATTTAATTAATTTTTTGTGATGTACAAAAAATCGTGGTAAATAATTTTTTACATAACTAAAAAATATAAAAAATAATTGAATAAATACATTTGCGACGTATAAAAAATATCGCAAAAAAGATGATTCTTCACTTTTTTGCGACAATTTTAGTTTCGTTGCAAAAAAGTTCATTTTTTAAAAAAATAACCTTGCCTAAAAAATGGTACTCTAATAAAATTTTTCATCTGTTCATTTATATTACATGTGTTGAATAAAAAACTAACACAATTAAAACATTTCACATTTTTTCCATTCAACAACCAACACAAACTAACATCAAATATCATACTAATAAAAATATAAAATATAATACACTTAATAAAAGTTATACAAATCATCAATAAGATTCTTTACTTTTTGACTCTTTAAGCAGTAGTTTACAAGACTCTTTAGTTTTTGACTGTAGCGGTCATTACAAATGCAAATGATAGGAATTTTAGAGATCTTGATGCTAGCAATGAGATCAGCCACTCCCCCTCTATCTCCAGCAGACAGGCCATCAACTTCATCCATAATCAGCAGTCTTTGGATGCTTTGAACTGGAATTATAGTCAACAATTAAGCAGGATTCTTATAAGGAACTTCTTGATGACTAATCCATATTAACGCTCAGAGCTTCATTATTAACAAGTTCCTTTATAGAATTTGATGTACTTCCACCTATTCCTTTCTCGACTTTGGCATCATCCTGTCCACCGTTGTCACTAGCATTTACCTAAACAAATTAAATAGGAAGTAAGATATATAGCCAAGGAATACAAAAGAAAATTGACATAGTCTAGTCCAGTATTAATCAGGAAAATGATCTACCTCGATTGCCTGAAAACCAAGTATCTGACTAACCAACTTGGCTGATGTAGCCTTCCCAATACCAGGTGTACCATTCAATAGAACAGCTTGCTTAGCAGCATAAGCTTCTTATCTTTTCCTAAACCACCTTTCCCAGTTTCAAAAATAAGTAAAACTTCCAGTTCATGAGATAAACACCTCCTCTTTTTTACCACCAACATACGACGCAGCTTGCCTACTTTCAATAACCTCACATAAGACAAATTTCAGTCTGATCCATTAAGAATGCAATCAGTAATGTCTAAAGATATTTCATCACGGTCTAGTCCACCTGCAGAATGTAGCTTGAACATTTTTCTCCCAACACAAGTCTTATTTTTTTTTGATAAGATGCAATCCTTAGATAATTACTTTGCATACTCTGCAGCAATAACCCACCAATACAAAATTTTCTAACATAAGCAAGGTAATATAACTGGAAAATGCGAGTTCATGTAACAAAGACATGCACCAAGGCAGGAAGAGGGAGAACACCAGTTGGGGAAATTGAGTCGTACAAAAGTTTCATGCTCTGGCTCTTTCCTAAGAATATCAGCTGCTATAGGATCAGGTTGAACGCCATGCAGGTCATCGGATACACTATGGGAACGAATCATGCTTGAGGCAGCTATAGGCATCTGCTCTCCATTAGCATTTACATGGTCTGGTAGATTCTGAAACAGGGTTTCACAGTCAGGAGCCTGCTCGTTTAACTTTGAACTGCAATTCAGTAAAAGGTTGATTTTTTTTCTTTGACCAATTGTGAATACATAAGGGCAGGCTCCTTAAAAAGATACATAGTAGGACTAACAAGTAACACCTATTTAAGCAACAGGATAGACACATATACAAGCGAGAGAGAGAGAGAAAGAGAGTAAGGATTCACTTAAACAACAAGTATTCATAGTAAATATACAACTTACAGCATTTCCATTAGTATGAAGATATGTAGAGTCTAGTTTAGCATTACTAGTCATATTGTCTTCATCATCTGACCCTTTACACTTTCAAATGCACTTGCAACAGGAGACTTGGGAGAAGTGGGTCTAATGAGATGTCCTGGTCTCTTGGTTGAACACAAATGGCCAGCAGCTTGCCCTAAAACAAATCAACATGGTTTCTCAATGAGCAAACTCCATCTCACCAATAACATACAAACACAACTAATGGAAGAAATAAGCATATTATTTTGCACAGAAGCTTGTTTCACAGTAAGCAAGCTACCATGTAATGGAAGCCTTACCATGTGGAAGCTTGTTCCACATAAGTACTTTACTTTAAAAGAGAAGTAGAAAGTGAACCAATAATCTATTTACACTTGCTAAGCCATTCATAAGCTGAATAGAATCAGTCCCACCACAGGTAAGCGAATTAGGGAGTTCGTGCCAATTAGTCAACTACTCCACTCTCCTCAATATATAATATCACACTAGTCACAACAAATTAAATAACATAAACAATATTTTGACAAATTTCAGAAGATAAAAGGGAACACATAGTAGTAGCTAGTAAGGGACATCACATCAAATGGGCTACCCCAAAACTACAATGTCACCAAAGTATTTTGTAGCAGTTTTCTTATGCAGCATTTCCTACATCAACATGAAACACAAATAAGAAAATGCAGTGAATAAGAAACACTGCCACAAAGTGAAACTGTTAGTCAGCTGCCTTGCCAAGCATGCAAGTCAATAGGTGATAGCCTTGATAGCTTTCAAAAATGGCAGAACAAGATTGTCTTCACAAGTTCAATTCAGTCAAATAAGCATTTGAAATGATATCAGCATAGAAGTGATGTTACTACACAAAAACCAGAAGTCGCATTAATGGATTGCTTAATTTTTCTTGAATAAAAATAGAATAACTAACACCTTTAGCTCAATATTAAGAAAGTAAATATTAACACTATACATCAAAAAAAATTATGCTTTAACCTCGCCACCCATAAAAGAAAATGATTCTAAGATAAAGAATAAAGAATGCTAAAATTTGTTCACTGGTATTCCTTCAATTATCAGGTAGCATTCACTCAACTATTTCTTATAAATGTGATGCATCCATAAAGCTAGTAATAAGCAAAGCACCATCTCTGACCAAAAAAAAAGTAAAACACCATCTCATGCATCAAAAGTTATCAACTGTAATCAAACCATGACTTAGAGAAGTAGCTTTGAAACTCCTTAACAATCTCACAAATCTGCATATAAGAGATTCACCAATCAAAATTTCAAACCCCATCATAGCAGACAACCTTCTCCACACTGCATGAGCAAATGAACAACTAATAAACAAATGAAAAACATTTCCCAACTCCTCATAGCAAAGACTGCACCTGTTTGATGCACAAATCATATCTAATAGCCCATCTTGAGTAAGGAAGGTAGTACTACAAAGAAATAGAAGGCATGAAAATTACTCAGAAAAACGGAAAGAGTGAAAACAAGATATATTAATATTAGCTAACAAACCCTAGTTCTTTGGCTTTAGAAGATTTTCGTCCCTCAATATCTTCATCGCACAAGAGAAAATTCTGCGAAGAAACAATGTAAATCTCATGCCAATACATTACCACAAACCTAAGCAAAGAAAAGAGAGTTCCATGAAAAGACCTTTTTTTTGCTAATAGATCCAGTAACACGACCGCCATGTCATCAAGAAAGAGTTTTTACGATTTGGAAATGTCTTCCTCCAATTGGGGTATGAGATTTGTTGACTCCTTGCACTCCTTTGTTATGTCAGTAATCTTTGTTGAATCCTACAGTGGAACCCAAAGTAAGATACATGCGACTAGTCTAAAGTAGCAACCAGCCAAGCAAAGCACTTTCAAAACCAAAACTAACAGCCTGCCAATGCCTTTCCTTCTACCATATTTCAAACAAATCAACAGTTACACCATATAGCCAAACAATTAACCCTTATCATAAAAAACCACTTAAAAGGCAAACCCCTCAAATCACATATTAAAACAACAATCACACATCAAAACAAGATGGAATAATACAATATTTAAATACATAACCGAAAGATAATTTGTCAGCCACTTTAATGCAGAAGTCCAAAATTCATCTGTTATAAAAAAGAAAAAAAAACATTAATAAATTATGAATCAAATTTTTAAAAAACATACTGGTTTTCTAATTCTTAAGTGTTGAAATTTTTAGTTTTCTCTTAAACTCTCAAACCGTCCCGAAATGAGATGTCTTTTCCTACAAATTTATATATCTAAATAGTTCTTCTTCGTCCGTTTTCAAGGTGAACATAGTCACTGCTGGTGGACTGCACTGGACTAGAGTCGACTACCTGTTGCTCAATGGATCGCCGCTGCACTAGACTGGAGTTGCTGCTACTCGCTAGACTGCACTCTGGATCGCTGGTCGGCACTCTGGATCGCTGGTCGCTACTGATCGTTATCTGGGTATTCTTCATTGCTAATCACAATAAATATTAATGATCTTAGAGCATCTCCAACAATGCTATCTAAAATAACTATTCAAAATGTATTTAAATATTATATTATCTATTTTAGTTAACCACTTTTTCAAATTCACTCCAACAACGCTATTTATTTTAACTAACCACTTCAACTAACTTTCAATAATAAAATCTAAAATATTATGTAGTATGCCATGTCTATTGTAAGTATCAATGCAAGAACAAAAAAGAAGCACACAAAAGTGACAACGTGATTCTCACAATCTTCATTGATAAATTTCACCATGATTCTCACAATTGCTATGCAAAACCCAAATCAACAGTGACTTGTTTCAATTTTATAACCAAAACCAAATCCAAATCCAAATCTATAAACAAATGAAATCGGTTTCCAATCCACCAAAATCATTATCCCAAACTTTGAATTCGTCTAACACCTCTGGCCCAAACATAAATATCAATCAATTTCCAGTAAGGCAATGAATTGCACATGCAATGCCAAACGTTTCAAGCTTCTATTGAAATCCACCCAAAACTCCCCAGACACCTGTCCAAACTCAAATTTTGCTCAAAACTCGATCATGAAACACTAGTAGAACAAAACCCATATGACATAACAAGTTTTTGCAAAAAATCCCAGACCATAAAACACAATTTCAGCAAAAACCCACATACCCAGCAGATCAAGAAACGGTACAAAAAAACTAATTCCTCTTCAGATAACAAAAATTCGTAGCAAACAACAAAAAAATGTCAAACATTAAAGTGAGTAGAATTTAACAAATCCACAAACAAAAGGATAAGACAAAATCCACAACAAACATACCAACACATGAAAATAAATTACCCAAAAAACAAACCAATAATCTACTTTTTTGCTAAAAAAATTAGAAAAATCACAGATCAAATTGGTACATGAGCTTCGGCTTGATCTCTGAGTTGAATCAAAGATCGAAAATCAAGGATTGTTGGGGGTTTCTAGGTTGGGGAGGGGCTTTCGGGTGGGGGTGTTTTCTGGGTTGGGGAGGGGCGAAGGGGGTTTCTAGGTTGCTGGCGATGGCGGTGTCCTGGCGTTGAGGACTGGTGTGGCTTGTGGCTTCGACAACTAGTAGAGAGAGGCAGGTTCTTCGAGTTCAATCAATGGAGAGGCAGGGAGAGGCAAGTGGAGCTTCTGTGATTTGGAGCTTCGGTGAGTGTGTGTGTGTGTGTGTGTGTGTGTGTGTGTGTGAGAGAGAGAGAGAGAGAGAGAGAGAGAGAGAGAGAGAGATCGTGGTGAGGAACTTGGATAGCGAGTGAAATGGAAGCTAGCTACAGGGAGTGAAATGGAGGCTATGGAAAATAGAGAGCGGGGATAACTAGTCCGTTGGATGGAAATTTTAGGGAATTACCTTTTTTCGAAGTTTTTAAAAAATGTCGTCATTACTATTTTAAATTTAATTTAAAATTACAAAAATTATATTTTGCGACAAATATAAAAATGTCACAAAATAAAAATTTTATTTAATACAAAAATAAAATTTATCTTTTGCAACGAATTGATAAAAATGTCGCTAATTAATATTAATATTTTATTTTACTTTAATAACAAAAATTTATATTCTGCGACGAAAAATTTAAACATCGCGAATTATATATTTTGACTTTATTTTTTATTTTAATTTTAGATTACTTATTTTTGCAATGAATAAAAACTATGTGCGACAAAAAAAATTTTGTTGTAAAACATCTTCAATTCCCACCATTTCTCTCGCCAAAAAATATTGGGAGGGAATCACTTTTTCCCGACATTTTTTAAAAAGCATCACCATTAATATTTTAAGTCTAATTTAAAATTATAAAAATTACATTCTGCGACGAATATAAAAATGTCATAAAATAATAATTTTATTTAATACAAAAATAAAATTTATCATCTGTGAAGAATTGATAAAAATGTCGCTAATTAATATTAATATTTCATTTTATTTTAGTAACTAAAATTTTTATTTTATGACGAAAAATTTAAACGTCGTAAATTATATATTTTGAATTTATTTTTTATTTTAATTTTAAATTATTTATTTTTGTGATCTACGACAAAAAAAAAAATTTGTCGTAAAAAATCTTTAATTCCCATCATTTCTTGAGACAAAAAATTTAAACGCCACCATTAATATTTTAAGTCTAATTTAAAATTACAAAAATTACATTCTGCGACGAATATAAAAACGTCGCGAAATAATAATTTTATTTAATACAAAAATAAAATTTATCTTCTGCGACGAATTGATAAAAACGTCGCTAATTAATATTAATATTTATTTTACTTTAATAACTAAAATTTATATTCTGTGACAAAAAATTTAAAGGTCGCGAATTATATATTTTGACTTTATTTTTTATTTTAGTTTTAGATTATTTATTTTTTGCGAGGAATTCAAACAGTTGGCGACAAAAAATATTTTGTTGTAAAATATCTTTAATTCCTGCCATTTCTCGCGCCAAAAAAAGTTGGAAGGGGTCCACCTTTTTGCAACATTTTTTTAAAAACATCGCAAAAAAATTGTCAAAAAAGAAATTTGTGACAAAATTTTGAAATCATCGCGGATAATACACTTTTTGCGACAAATTAAAATTCGTCACAAAAAATAATTATTGTTGTAGTAGTAGAGTCACCCTTGGACCAAGGTTGTCATGGACCTAGAGTCGTAGCCAATAATTTTATTCTGAGTGCACACATACATACATATTCTACTTTTATTTCTCTCAAATAATTAAAATAAAAAAACACATGTACATTTATTAAATCACATTTGACATAAGAAGTCCATTCAACATAAAAGAACCAAAAAAAAAAAGTTATTCAAAATAAAAAGGCTAGTCAATATTATTGTAAAAAAAGTGGGGCTAATTGTCGTTGTACGATAAAAAATCTATTATGCAAGTACTAACTATCCATTAGTTTACGCACCGGATTTTTTTTACAATCTTCAAATTTTCAATTTATTTGATACACTATCTACTAAACATTATCATTAATATATTGGATATGATTTTCTAAACATAGGCTTCTCAATTTTTCTATACTAGTTGATTCCTATTAAAAGTCATATTTTGGTGGCTTTCTATGTTTTCAAATTAGTCAAAGGATCGGCCCTGCCCTAGGGTTGAATTCCTCTATATGTTCCATTGGGAGCATGGCAAGCCTCCAACGGCCTCTTCTAGGAAATTCAGGGGCCATCATTTGTCCATTTCTTCCCTTAGAATTCCTTCATGTGAAGAAATTAGGGAACATTTCGATAGGTTCCCATCGAACACCATGTTACAATAATTTTGGTATGGTGGGTCTAGTCTTTCATTAGTGGTGGTCTCTGATTTCTATAGGGAAGAACCACAGGATTGATGTTTCCTTCTACTACCATTTGATTTTTAATTACGATAATTGGTTCTTACATCAGTATCTGGACATTCATTAACTCATGCATGACATTAACTAAGTCTGGTCAAATGCCATAATTGGGATTGTGCAAAACTTGCTTCTATTTTTGCATAAATTCTTGCATTTACAACTACTATCTTGGCAATTTCCTAAATTTGCAGATTTCAATGGGTTGGTACTCGAATTTGTTTCATAATTGCCATTGTTTTGCGCTAATTCCACAGTTTAGTTGGTGTCAAACACAATCTTATCTTATTTTCTTGTTTTATCCATTTTTTTCATGATCCAAAGTTAGTAATGTTATCCAAGCGGGAATGCCAAAAGATTGTTGCTCCAAAATCTATTGTGATCAATAGAAGAATCACAATCGACAGATAATTTTTAGCCCATTGTTTGTGAATGGTTCAAATGCCTTATTTTAAGAATTCTTTGGATAAATTTAATCATATGTCAGTGTTATATTATTTGCTCCCTATTTTTTTTCCTATGTTAGCCGCAATAGTTTTACAATATGATTACTTGTACTTGATTTATTAATTGAAAAATATTTTTTGTCGCTATTTTAGTGACCTCATCTAATGACATAATGAATCATAGTCATTGAATTTAAAATGGGTCCCAAATAAGTTATCAAATAAGATCACTAGATAAGGTCTATGTTACTGTACTATTAATTATTATCATTAGATTAAAAGTAAAACCAATTTAATATTAGTTGTTCCCCTTGTTTAGCTTGCTTTTTTTTTTTTTGGCATCTTACACTGTTTGTTTTCAAAAAAATAAAAATAAAAATAAAAATAAAGGTATATATACATATTCAACAAAGCACGATGTAATGCTAGGGATATAAGGAAACATACTCTCATATTGAAACCAAATCTTGTAAAAAAAAATAAAAACTAAATTTTTTGGTAAAATTATTGGGACACTTGATGATGAATAGATGTTATTTTTTTCCCCAAAGACTTTTAACAAATATTGATCTTCCTCTTTTCTTTGTTAACAGTAGGAAACTATAGATTCATAATAAAATTAGTCTTATGATTAATATGATATTGAAGTTTTCTTTATATTTAATAAACAGTTTCGCTAAGCATTCACATGAGGTTAGGATGTATGTGGTTAAAGAAAAGAAAAAGTTACGATGTACAGATTTTACAGTGTAAAGATAAATACGTGTCAAGAAAAATGTAAATCAAATAAAAAAGAAAATCCTAATTTAAGAAACGGAGAGGAGAGGACGTGTTCCATGGGTCTAGGAAGCACGAGCAAATATTCATTATAATGGTAATATCAAGTAACAATATTTACGTGGTATTTTACCAACCAGTATCAAAACAGACTTACAGAAAAAATTGTTTTGGTCTTGTTTTGGCAGATCATTCTCTCTCTCTCTCACACACACACAGAGTCACTTGCTCAATCACACTCACACAACACACACATACACCGAAGAGCATAAATATATCCATAGCCCAGGAATATATCTGTTTTTCCAAAGAAAATGAACAGAACTGATCACCCCACATGCATGGGAGGAAGTCTGCCATTGGGCGAACAATTTCAGGCTGCAGGATAGGTAACTTATGATGAGAATTAATGCTAAGGATTTGTAGAAGAACTGGAGAAGTGAGCATAACACTTAAAAGAAAGAAGTGAGCATAACTAAAGTAAGCAACTAGACAAGACAGTATGAGTAAATAATATAATAATGAGCATTATTAGACAAGACATAGTCTAATAATGCTGTTTTGATTTTAACTCTTATACTTTTTTATTTGAAAGTCATCACGCTTAATATGTTTATAAATTAGATAAACTTTTTAAATTACAATAACATTACTCATAATATAATCTTTTCGGCAGCACGGAGGTGAGGGTTTTTGAGTAATTAAACTAATAAATAAATAATTATCAACCAGTACTTGAGTAGTATAACATAAAATTAATACTATTAAGATATAAATTGAGGACATAATGTAGTAAAGTCATTAGAATGATATTAAAGTGCATTTAATACTAAGACTTACTAATAATTTAACGCTCACAATCATTATGTGCACAAATTATATCTCGCACATTGCTCATAATAATATAAAGCCCCAAAAGAACTAAATAAGACTTGATGGTTATTGGAGCTCAGTAAATAAGTTTGCTACTTCCAGTAATGCCGCACTTCACGAGAAAGAGTAATAAGATTCCCACCAAATTTAATACACTAACTTACTAACCTAATTCATAGTCCCAAAGGACCTTAGAGTGATGGGCAAAGTCACCCTCGGACCAAGGTTATCATGGACCTAGAGTTGTAGGGTGGCTCAAGATAATTTGAGATCTAAAGTGACAACACTAAATATAATTTTTTTTTCTTTTTTCAATATTAATTTTAAAAAAATAATCTATTTTAAATTTATTATGTGTGTGTGGGAGAGAGAGAGAGAGAGAGAGACATAAGAATGACATGTTAATTTTGTCGAGAAATATGATTTATCTTTTGTTTTTGTTTTTTATTGGAGAAAAAATTTAATTTCAACTTTATTTTATATATTTAATTTTTTACTTATTTTTGCACAGAGAGAGAGTGTGTAGAAGAAAATATGAGTTTACTCTTGAGTGCTTTTTATTTTTCAACTTATAATTTTTAAGTTTCTAATGTTATAGATTGGATCATTGACCCAAATTATTATAATAAAATTTTTTATTGTATTTAATTTTTTGGGGCTCTTTTTTTGAGGGTTTAAAATTTAATGAATTTAAATTTCTCCTAAAAAATAATTTACCTAGAAGTATGAGACTTTCTAAAAATTTGTGGCTAATGCCCAAATTTTTTTTTAGTACTATTGAGCCACCCTGGTGTACACATACATACCTACTCTACTTTTATTATTATTATTATTATTAATTAGAAGTAGATCCCATTAAATTGGGGACTCATATAACATTACTAATTTTCAAAATTACATAATTTCGATAAAAAATAGAAAATTCCGGCCAGAAACACCAACAAATTTGGCCAGTGAAAATTAAAATTTGGATTGTCGATGAATCATGTCATGTCTGATTTTATCAAAGTAGTGTTGTCTCAAAATTTTCTCAACCCATTTCTTATTTTATTTAAAATCAAGTGTTGCCTAATTTGGGTCATGTAAAAGACTTTTTTTTTCCATAAGTAAGAATTTTCATTAACCAAAAATAAAAATATATATACTGTATGAGTTAAAGATACTTACAAGCTACCAAAAAAAACTATACGTGTAAAGTTGGATGATATAGATGACTTGATATTCCCAAAAAACAAAAAACATTCAATGATCGACATAAAAAGAAAACAGCCAAACCCAAAGACAATCAAAAGACTGTTTAATAGCTAATTAATGTCGACCAATATTATAATATCTTTGACAGGTTTATCGGATACAATCAACTCTAGTCGAATTCAAGATAACTTAATTTTGTTATTATCATATTAATAATAAATCAACTGCTAACCTCACTATGACTCAACTTAAACTTGTTGAGTCTGCATGGATTTAATGTTGAGTTTGCAAGTTATGTGTAGAATTCGGAGGCCGATTCGGAAGCAAGAAAGTTGACAATAAAGTTGCCATACTACCCAAGAGAGCTCACGCATGAGGAAGATTATAAAACAAAAACTTACATTCTACCTGTTTGCTTAAATTTTTTCGAGTAAAACAGTGGTTCAACGCACATTCATGTCCCACAAGTGCAAATTGTGTCTACCTCATTTTTTAAAACCACTCACAAGTGGCCAAGAAAGAAGCTGGATTCAGAGATTCAGTCCAAATCAAAACACAGAAGATAAGGCACAGTTCTTGAGCGGCCCAGAACTTTCTGATTGATGGACTCTTTTGTCGCCGAGTAATAGTTGTGTCAAATATCAATGGAGAAACATCATTCCCCCCC
>CAUOFW020001602.1:629523-674631 GCA_963454935.2 Ilex paraguariensis
AGAAGACCCCCCCCCCCCCCCCCCCGATTTGACCTATTTGCAGATCACTTCCATCAAGTTCTAAAATAACACTTAACTCCATTGTGGTTGATAACTTTTATACTAAAATGTCCTTAATACTCATTAATTTATCTTTTAATTTTTTTTAAAAAAATTATCCCATAATAACTCTGACAACCTAGCCATCATCGTCGTCACATGGGTAAATGGGTGGCCTTTGGTGTCAGCGACGGTGATGAGTTCTGCCACCGCTTTGAAACCACATCTCCTCAAGTCACATATCAATGATTCCATATTGATACTAGCTGAAAAACCATTGTAATGACCATCGGAAAAGGCGGCGAAGGTAAATCCTTCAAAGTTTTGGAGTGGCGAATGGCGAAGATGCTGGTGTTTGCAAGCTAAAGGGACCCAACTAGAAAAAAAAAAAAAAAAGAGAGGAGAGAGAATAGGGATCAGGAGACAAAGTTACTGTGGGTTTTTTTTTTGACTTTTTGTAATTTTTTTTTATACCAAGTTGTTTAACATGCATGTGAGATACACCAATCGTTAAAATATATGAAAAAATTAACGGTGCATTGTGGTCCATCGACCACAAGGGATTAAGTGTTATTTTAGAACCTGAGAGATGTTATGTGCAAATAAGTCAAACCACAAGGGATAAAATGAAGTTTCCCCAATATCTATAACCACACAAATATGCATCCCACCAATCATACAAAGCTAATGACAAAAAAAAAAATAAAATCTTTCATAACTACAATTTTGGTAGGCCATTTTACTTTTGCCACTTGCTCTATCTTTCCAAGAAATGTGCCTTTCCAATGTTGCTTTTTTGAACAGGGTCTTACCAATGTTAAATTCATGGATTATTTTTGTGACAAGTTGATCTGTCGACTCCTAAAAGGTACGGTGTAAAATAATCAAATTATAGGATTTATATCATGTTGTATAAGAATTTATTTAATTTATATTCATTTTGTTAATAATCAATAACAGAAAAACATATATAGTGTTGATGTGAAATATTCTATTCACTAAATGGGCTAATGAAAGAAGCAGTCATTCTCGGATTCAAAGAGATACAACTTAGGATGATTATACGAATACAATACAAGATATATTTTTAAATATAGTGTGCATATCGCAGTCAGGGCAAGGGGATATTTGTAGAAGCACCGTTGGTCTAACTTGTGATTGGATCAATTGATATGATTCAATCCATTATTGCATATGGGATAAGCAGGGAGATCCTAACCAATAATGACATTTGATAATAATAAATTGACAAGTACCAAAGTTCTATAAATGAAGTAGGTAGCATTTCTCAATTATAAATACCTAGAACTCATTGTGATTCTCGGCCAAGTAAATGATAAAACTAAATAAATTGACCAAATAATGTAATACGGAAATAGTCAGCTTTTTTTTTTTTTCACTTATACTGGTTTAAAAATTAAAATAACACTAGCTTAACATTATTTAGTCACTATTTTTAGTCCAAGTTTTTGTTCAGTCTAACATTATCCAAAATTAATTTTCAGAGTAATACTACTTGAATTTAATTTGTTAACATAATCTACTAAATAGATTCATTATTATTATTAATTAGAAATAAATCCCAACAAATTCGGGACTCATATAACATTACTAATTTTCAAAATTACATAATGTCGATAAATAATGGAAAACTTAGGCGAGAAACACCAACAAGTGTCATTCCCCTCATTGAATTATAAATGACACGATTGAGATGTGAAGTCAATTCCACCCCCAATTTCCTTGCGATTGAATGAGGCTCTTATTAAGAGATCTATTTGTGAATGAGACACCTTTCATGGCAAATAAAGAATGACAAGTTCAAGCGATTGATCAAAATCTTCTCAAATAGATATAGTCTATTGTTCGGGTGCATGGAGTTATAGTCTATCATTAGCCACCATGGTAGAATCAATCAGGAAGTTAAGATGTGGTGGTTTACCTTGTCATGGAGGATTTAATGGTTTCGAGTTTGCTAATCTCCTGACCTTAGTCAAAAATAAATCAGAAAAAGAAAAATAAAGATGTTCCACAAAGTTCAAACAAATCCAACTAAGCGGATGAAACAATTCTTGAACAATCACGGCTCTGCAAATACACTACGTCTTGTCTAATATGGAATTGCTCTAATTACACGAGATCAATTTAAGAAAATATTGAATAAAATCAGTTCTAAGAAAACTATTGGGCTAGTATGGAATTGCTCTAATTACACGAGATCAATTTAAGAAAATACTGAATAAAATCAGTTCTAAGAAAACTATTGGGCTAGTGGAAAAATAATTACAATTGTTAATAAGTCTTGTTGTATTAGATGAACGCCCTTTTTAAATTATGTCATGTCAAAATTCGATTCAGTAATGTTCGACACATTTGTAATCATTTATAGACAAGTTGGTGTAGTGTTGGGTTTGTGTAATAATTAAGCCAGGTGAAAACTGTGTTTAGTGATTCAACTTGTTTATTATTCGAATCCATTAAAACAAAATTCAAACTTATTACTTCTATGTTGATCTCATGTTAAGTTCATACATTTTTATGGAATAAAAAAAAATACATTTTAAAAAAGTGTACTTCTACATTCTAAACAAGAGTGATCTATGACTCTAGTTTACCCCATAAAGTTCAAGTTAGTCATATTATAGAGGTAGAACAATGGGTATAGCCTCATTCCAATACCAGAAAAAATAGGGAAATTCAACAAATCATTGCATCTTTACGCACCTATCTCCCCAACTCCAATAGAAAGGACAAAGTGCAATGGTTGTTTTCTCCCACTGGTACCTATACTACCTCATCAGAATTGGAGATCTACAGAAACAAACAATCGGAAGTCAACCGGCACCACCTGGTCTGGTATGGTCAAAATATTCCCATAATGAGTTTCATGTATACTTTCGATTGCAAACAAAGGTAAATCGGCTACCAAAGATAGGATCCAAATCTATGCTCCTAATATTGGGACTGCGTGTGTCTTATGTAGAGCAAACCCAAAAACTATTCTTTGACTAATTTTAGTCAGAGAAAATTTGGAGGATACTACTGGGAAAGTGCAACATCCCATGACAACCTTTATATTGTAATTCATTTTGGAATCAATACAATTTTCATTTACCCCAAAAAAAAAAAAAACTAATCTAACGTATTCGAACAATATCACGTGACGTCCTAAACTGCCCCAAAAAATGTACCTTTTTATGGAGTTAAACATATACATATTATATAAAGGGAAAATTATACTTAACCCTCTCAACTATGACCCTCTCTTCACTTTGCCCCTCAACTATTATGTTTTTCATATTGTTTCATCAACTAAGTGATTAGTTTCTTATTATCCCAATTATTAGCGTCCATCACATATTTAACATAAGAGTATTTAATTTTGCCCCCTGAAAAGATAAAAAAATGTTTATGATTAGGACAGAGTGAAATAATTAATGTTGTCAAGGGGCAGTATGAAAAATTTAACAATTCAGGGGGCAAAGTGAAAAAAATGTCACAATTGAGCAGGGCAAAGTGTAATTTATCGTTAACAGAAATAATAAAAAGTCATTTAGAGCTGAAAACTTTACTCCACCATGCGGAGAGGCAACTTCTATGACTTACAACATATGACAGAATGGAACTTACAAAAACCTAAATGGGAATGGGATATCAACGAAAAAGGTGACAACATGATTTTTCAACTCTAATTCTGGATGTGTGTATCCATCTCCATGCTTGTAAATGACCTCTAGAAACCTTGTCAAGCTGAGAACTCGCACGCGGATAGTCATTGAAATGGGGGTCGGCCTAATGAATTCCTGATTAATATCTTTTCATGCATTTGCAAAACACATCAATAGCCTCTTCCTTTGACACTCCATAACCCTTCAAATAACATTCAATCCATGTAGCAACGTTTGTCCTATGATCTTCTTCTTTCAAATTGAATAGAAAGTTACTGGTGAATGTTCACATGAATTTTTTTTTGACAAACTTGTGCGTGTGCGTGTATTATATATATATTTGCATACCTCATGGCTCGCAATGTCGTTCACGAGCCGCCCAATTATGCTTGATGCACCAAGAACTTTGGGCCTGTTGTGCAACCACTCAAATGCCTCAATAGTAGAAAATTTTCCCATGCCTAATAAGGACAAAGGTCCAAGCAGCAAGTACCACCGGTGATCAACTCAGTACTCATATACTCATCAAATGTTGCCACGTATCCCTCACTACACCACTTAGCCTCAATTTCATAGCACTTAACTATTTCTTCAAACTATTGTCACATTGACATAAAAAATTCTTTTCACTGTTAATTTGGCAATACACGAAAAGAAAAAAATGAACAAGAGTAAAAAGAAAATATATATCTATATCTATATATATATAGAACTTTTATAACTCATACCGCTTCTTGTAGACAATGAAGGCCGGACCATCTTCCTTGCTTGGTCATTTCCTCCTCTAATTCTTTCCACAGATTTAATAGAATTCTGTAGATTATTTTCATGTAATTTGGAAGTTCATTGATTTGATTCATATTCCACCTAAAAATTAAAGCAATTTCATTATAGTTATCACTTGAATGCAAAAATAAAGAAAACAAATTTACTGTTTTCTATTTTTGGTTGTCAAACGGTAGAGAAATGCTTCTACCATAGACAACAAAACATTGATGACTAAACCATTCAGTTATGCTCAAAATAAAAAGTCCCGACTATAGAAGAAGACGCCACAAAATAAATAGTTGTCGATTTGGAGGGGCCGTTGTCTAATTCCAAATTATCTGTCCCGTTCTCATGTTTTTACAATCAATAAATTAATGATTTTGCTATGAGGGGAAAAAAAAACAAAAAACAAGAGCTTTAAGAAATTATAACCTCTGTATTGCATCCGTGAAAAGTCTGAGTTCTTCAAGTGAAATATATGCATCATATGTATAATCTGTAATCACTAATAGAGCAAAAATTTTGGTAAAAATGATTCTTCAGTAAGAGTAATGAGGTTCATAATATGTTGCAATAGCCCACATGTGGCTCTCTACCAGGTTGTCCCTTGTATAAGGAAGTTCTGATAAAATGTTCAAATCTTTCCACCACCTAGAGTCGAAAAAAAAGTTAGTTTCAAATCTCTCTTTCACTGTCACTCTCTCACTCACCTTGAGAGGTGGCATAGGTGCTGCTAGTGCAACAATTGTGATAGATTGAAATCGAGCTTCTCAAGTCTCAATAGCATGTCATGCTTGCAAGCGTCTTCTTCATAGACAGATATGTAATACTTTGCCTCTATCCCTCGGATCCCCTTGTGNCTTCAAACTATTGTCACATTGACATAAAAAATTCTTTTCACTGTTAATTTGGCAATACACGAAAAGAAAAAAATGAACAAGAGTAAAAAGAAAATATATATCTATATCTATATATATATAGAACTTTTATAACTCATACCGCTTCTTGTAGACAATGAAGGCCGGACCATCTTCCTTGCTTGGTCATTTCCTCCTCTAATTCTTTCCACAGATTTAATAGAATTCTGTAGATTATTTTCATGTAATTTGGAAGTTCATTGATTTGATTCATATTCCACCTAAAAATTAAAGCAATTTCATTATAGTTATCACTTGAATGCAAAAATAAAGAAAACAAATTTACTGTTTTCTATTTTTGGTTGTCAAACGGTAGAGAAATGCTTCTACCATAGACAACAAAACATTGATGACTAAACCATTCAGTTATGCTCAAAATAAAAAGTCCCGACTATAGAAGAAGACGCCACAAAATAAATAGTTGTCGATTTGGAGGGGCCGTTGTCTAATTCCAAATTATCTGTCCCGTTCTCATGTTTTTACAATCAATAAATTAATGATTTTGCTATGAGGGGAAAAAAAAACAAAAAACAAGAGCTTTAAGAAATTATAACCTCTGTATTGCATCCGTG
Source organism: Ilex paraguariensis (assembly GCA_963454935.2). Taxonomy (NCBI): domain Eukaryota; kingdom Viridiplantae; phylum Streptophyta; class Magnoliopsida; order Aquifoliales; family Aquifoliaceae; genus Ilex; species Ilex paraguariensis. The sequence goes on from CAUOFW020001602.1 coordinate 635,488, forward strand.
AAAAGTCTGAGTTCTTCAAGTGAAATATATGCATCATATGTATAATCTGTAATCACTAATAGAGCAAAAATTTTGGTAAAAATGATTCTTCAGTAAGAGTAATGAGGTTCATAATATGTTGCAATAGCCCACATGTGGCTCTCTACCAGGTTGTCCCTTGTATAAGGAAGTTCTGATAAAATGTTCAAATCTTTCCACCACCTAGAGTCGAAAAAAAAGTTAGTTTCAAATCTCTCTTTCACTGTCACTCTCTCACTCACCTTGAGAGGTGGCATAGGTGCTGCTAGTGCAACAATTGTGATAGATTGAAATCGAGCTTCTCAAGTCTCAATAGCATGTCATGCTTGCAAGCGTCTTCTTCATAGACAGATATGTAATACTTTGCCTCTATCCCTCGGATCCCCTTGTGGAGGGGCTGTTTCAGTGCATGTCACTACAAGAAAAATGACTTTTACCGGCGTTTAATAAACGCCTCAAAATATTAATAGACTTTTGTTCTTAACGCTGTCGAAACCTCCGTCGAAAAAATTATAAGCGTATAATCAAACGCCAGAAAAACTAAAGTGACTTTTGCTAAACGCTAAAGCGGCGCTTATTTAATCAACGACTTCATTGTAAAATTTCAGTTACCGGAGCTATTTTACGACGTTAATTTAAACGCTAGTAATTATTATTTCTGAGCAACTAGTTTCCGGTGTTTACGATCTTTTTTTTTAAATAGAAATTTTATTTATTTATAAAACAGAGAAATTACAAGAAGAAACCAAGGCAAAATAGCCTGACAAAAAAAAAAAACAAACAAAACTAAGGCACTGGCGCCTTTTCAAGTAAAATCTCAGCCTGCAACCATCAATCAGTCCAAAGACTTCATTACAGCTGCCCTCCTTCTTCCAAAAATGCAAAAAAATCAACACTACCCAAGCGAAAACGCATTAGCCTTTATCATCAACCAAAACATGCAAATTCAACATAGACCGAAGATACCAAAACATGCAAAGATACTAGTAGCCGCCTTACAAAACAACAAAATAAAAGCAAGGCACAAATGCCTTTCAAATTAAAAGACTTAACAAGAACTCTCAACAAGACCATATAAAACAGTGAATTCTGCAAGCAAGCTTTGCCTGACTGTCGGAATTGAGCAAATCAGAGAACCAAATATATCAGTCAGAGCATATACAATGGCACAAAATGGGAGAGCCTCTGGTTCTTTTGAGTTTCGGATGAATTGACTTTTGAGTCAAACTTAGTTTTGAATGTGTTTAACCATAAGAACAGTGATTAGGTAAGTTTCTAAATATTTTTAGACCAAGATAAGGTTTCCATTGAGTCCGAAAGGTCGAGAAACCTTGAGAGATGTAATATGGGACGTATTAAAAATTAGGAAATATTCTGGAGTTAAAACACATTTTACATAGAATTTTGGTAGAAAGAATTTGACACTGTTATAGTATTTAGACCATAAAGTTTTACCCTGATGTCCGTTGGATCTGACATTTTTACAGTTGACACTAGACTTCCAAGGCTACAAAAGTATATTTCACAAAAATTTTCCAACTCGACCTCTAAATAGGCCAAAACTTCATTGGAAGTTTTAGCAGAAACAAGAAGTCCGTTCGAACGTAAATGTCCGTTCGAACGACAGTTCGTTCCTGTACTTTTTTCTGATGAAAAACAAAACTATTGGGAGCAACTAACGTTCGAACGCCAAAATGACGTTCGAACGTGAGTTACGCATCAGAGTATCAGATTTACGTCGGTTGGACTCTTTTCTCACCCTATAAATACATAAAGCTGCCTCCTTTAACATCATTTCAACATTTATAACCCTAGGAAGTCTTAGAGAGAAAGAAAGAAGGAGAAAAACACAAGATCAAGGAGGATTTTCACATTGACGTGGATCAAAATCTCAAGTTCTTCACATAAAACTAAGGAAAAAGGTAGGAGTTTCTTCCTATTCTTGTTCATTGAGGCTAGGGCATATATATAAAAATGTTTTTACTCTCAATCTTATATATATGTTATGAAATCATTATTTCTCTATACTCTTGCAAATATTATCATGTTTTGATGGAAGTTATGTCGGATAGCCATGAAATCTCTTTTTCTTGTCTTAAAAACCCTAGTTTTAAAAAAAAATGGATTTTTCTCTCAATATTCCTTTGTTATTGATTTCAAAACTCTAGTGCTTAGTATTGAACAATAAAATGATCTTTTGCATATCTTCTTAAATTGTTCTATAGGAATAATACATGTGAAATTTGAGAATTGTTGGATTTACTTGTGATTTAAGAAATTGGTTGGTATTGTATCTCTTGTGTGGTTATTTGGATGAACATGAGTGACTATTAACAGAATATCGTAGAGTGGGTAGATGCGTTTTACTCCGTGAGAATTTGAATTTTTCCTACCACTCGTAGTGGGGTTAGTGCCTTGCGAGGACCAAACCACTATTCGCTCACGGGTATCGAGGCTGAAGGTTAGTATACTATTTCTGGGTTGGATTCGTTACTGCCAATGCGTCGGTATACGCCCCTCCTAAAGTTGTATATCCTTGTGAAGATTGGGTGTGTGTGTGTGGGCCAGGATATTCTCAATGTGTGTATTCATGCGAAGTCTTACTTCCTATCTGAGATACAAATATATAAGTGTGGTTACAGATACAAGTGGAGATACAAGTTGTGGGTTAAGATTCATTGTGAGTAATGGTACAAATTGTGGGTTATTATTTATTGTTGTGGAAATGGTTTACTGTTTGGAAATTGGTTTTACTCTTCTTTTAATTTATTGCTATTTCGTTATCTTGAGATTTGATAATTTGTCACTGTTTTATTTCAAAGTTATACATGATATTTTGGAAAGTGAGACCGAACTGTTTATTATGTTTTCCAAACCTTGTTCGAGTTTGGAAAGATTTTCTTACAGAGCTTAGTGCTTAGCCCCTACAAACAATATTTATTCTCAGATTTTGGTTTAGAGAAAGAACTCGGAGTTGATGAGCAGGTAGTAGCGAAAGCTCAATTGGTTGGAAGAGTAGATCCCAAGGGGGATGTCTAAAATTGTTCTTTTTATGTCCTAGACTAGGAGATGCATTTTGATACAATGTATGGATGATATTTTGTTTATTCCGCTACAAGGTTAAGGTTGATCTTTAAATGTAATTGTCATGGTTTGACATATTCTTTTGGATGATGTTGTAGATATTATGTATGATGAATGGAATTCTTTTTATCTATGGGTTTTATTAGTTGCTCTCGTGATGTGAATGATTTGAGATAATAATGTCGTCTAAGGTGGATTTTGGGGCTTTACAAGTATACATTTCGATCAAATCTTATGATTATGGAAAATGCCAATACATTTTTATAAGTTCACTTAGCTCTATTTGCGTCAATGGAAAATAGGGAAAAAGTAAAGCAGTAAAATACTTATGTCACTTAAGTTTTATAGTATCTACTATAGAAGAGAAGATACTCTTGCTAGAAGAAACATACACATTGTTAGAGCTTGTCCAGATATTGGTAGTGTAAGGCCTCCGAAAACTAGCATAGGAGGTTCATGCATCAGTCTAATGGTTTGTTTCCACATGTGCAACATGAAAGTGGGAGCTGAGAGGTTGTTAGAGCTTGACCAATATCATTACTGTGAGACATAAACTCACATATGAAACTTGTGGATCTGTTCACTCATCCGTAATTAATTTTTAACTAGAATATTTAATACGTAAGGATAATTGACTGCATCCTCAATTGGGTGTCTAAAGCCTCATCTATGAAAACTCATCTCATTTCTGTACTATGTTGAGTATGTCCGATGAAAACCAGAGTTGCAAAATCTACACATATATACTCATGATTGTCGCTCTTCAACTATTCATTAGCAAAACTTCTCCCAATAAAAGAAATTAAGAGAAAAAAAAAACTTACTGGAATAGAAGAGGGAGTCACTTGGGCGGGAATTTCACTACATTGTTATTAACATGCTGCAATTTTGCTCTCTTTTGTCGATGAACCTAACATTTAATATAAATTAACACATGAATTCCACATAAAACAATAAAATAAACATATTTTTATTTCCAATAACACAAATTCAATACAAATAGAAAATCCAACAAGCACAAAAAATCCATCAAACTCAAACCAAACATAAAACCCAACAAGCAAAGATATTTAACTAACAAGAAAAGATACTAGTCAACAAACTCATGTAATATTTGAGCTACTATTTCATTTATTGATTCACCTGACCAAATGAAAATGCTCTAGAATGACCTCGAAACTCTGTGTCTCGCACTACCGGACTTCTTGACTCACTCCTCATCAATGATCGATGAGAGTTTATATTATGAGTACTAGATGCATCAGGTGCCTTTTAAGATTGCAAATACTTAATATTCATGGATAAAAATAATACAATAATACAATAACTCTTCTAACTCAAAATATAAGTCGCTGAAGTTTTTATTACCTTTTCAACTTGAAGTGAATCTGTGTTTTTATGAGCTGGTTCGGGAATAGGCATACCCATTGCACGCATTTGAACGAGAAAACCTCAAACTGTCTTTGTTGAGTGTCAAACTTAGCTTCCATCTGACTCATTTGCTTCTCCATTTGTGCTTGTTGAGCCTCCATCTCTAACTGTTTAGCCTCCATCTCTGCCTTATGTCTACTCAATTGCTCATCTAGTTGGGATTGCATTGCTTGCATCTCTTCTGATTTTTTATGTCCGAACAAATCTCTAGGAGATAGTCCAAAACCATATGTTCTAGCACGTCCAAGTCGCTCTGGTCCCATGACTTGAGTGAAAACTTCATTTACTGCATATGAAGATTGCATAGAAGACTCTGGCATTTGTGATACAAGTTCATCCATGTCTGACTCCAACAAAAAATATTTTGAAATAAATATGAAACATAGGAGAAATAAGAATGGATAATAGTGAACATCTTTCTTGCCAATATTAGATACCAAGGCTTGTGCAACAACATTATTAACTGATCAACCATCTTTCTTTGAATATGCAACCTTAGAAAATTCAATACGACTCATTTTTTTCCATTATTCTTTTTCTTTTCCTACAGTTAAAATAGACACAATAAATAAACTTGAATAAAAGTCTTTTATAAAATGCAGTTGTTTTCTAACAAACCCTTTCCATAACACATGCAAAGCTTTCTCGGCCAGTGCTGTGATGAAATTTTTTCTTGTTCCGAATGAGTTTGTTCCTCTCACTTTTTTCCTATTACTTGCCAAAAGCAATTATCATAAAAATTTGAAGAAAAAGAGCAATGAATTCTGGTAGAATTGACAAGATTTACACTTGCATATTTGTACCTGTGCCTTTGGAGTGCTCCAATTGTAGACCAAGGCCCGCCATTGTGATTCCTCCACTCGGTCAGGCTTGTGAGCTAATCTCTCTACATCAGTTCTATAGGGATAATAAGCTTGTTTCTTAATCTCACACTTCCAGTCTTTCCACTTCCTCCCTATAGACTTCGTTAAATATCCTTTCATCCACTCATTTGCATCAGTGCTTGCCTACAATTCCATTCAAAAACCACTAATAACATGCAAAAGCTATATACAATCACTTAGTAACTATAAAATAAATTCAAAAACTTTCCACCTTTATTTCATCCCATATTCTTTCTTTGCACTCCTTGGGAACAACACGCCACTCGTTCCAATTTAAGGGTGCCATGGTCCCATTTCGAGCTAGCACGCCTAAACGAGATTGAAGTGGAGAAGCTTTTTCACCAATTGGTTGCTTTAATTCATTTTCCTCAATTTGTAGTACACTGCCGCCATGCATCGAGGTAAGACCTCTAGTTCGTCTCTGTATAAAATCCGAGGAATTGGAACCTACACTTAAAAAAAAAATTGTTGAGTGATTACAATATCATGTTTAGTGATAATTATTACCATCTACTCATACATTACTAAAATATACCGTCGTTGTTGCGTGATGTATTGCCATCATCGTCTAGTGATTGGCCACAAGATGGATGGTTGGTACTGAAAGCTGAATTATAAATACTTAAATTACTGAACATATAATTGTATGCATAATATCAAATTGTGAGAAAAACATAATCTACAACCAAATAATGTAACTGGGAGGCTAGAAGTAGGGTGCCACCATGATGGTGGTTCTGGAATCATGTGCACATTCTCCACCATAGCAAACTATGAACCATTTATGGATATACAAGAGTTTGGAAGTGTGTCATCAAGATATAACGAGTGTAACTCTCAAGAAACCCATCTACAGTCAAATGCTCTTCCAAAAGTTCCACTTTTACCAATCTAACATTACAACATTTTTTGCATGGACACGTGAGTTCTAGTGCATTTGGTTTATTTTCACATGCAAACTTGATAAAATTCTTAACTCTTTGTTTGTACAACGGGTCTAGTTTATGTAAATGTATCGAACTCATATCCATAAACGTATTCCAATATGATATGTTTGCAAATCTGAACCATCAAATATATGTGGTTTCAAGATACCAAAATAATCAAACACAAAAAAAAACAAGGAAAAAAGAGAGCTGGAAACTCGTCAATCCTATACCGTATTTTTTAATAATTAATTACAATCAAATTCATGACATAGCGAAAAAAATAGCTAAAACACACAAAAGACATGTAAATTACGTGAAGGTCTCTAAACAACGGAATTTGCTAGTAAAGTTTAACATTAAAAAATGTGAGTTTAAACTACGCTTTTATATAAACAATGAATAGAGATAAAGTTAAAAATCACGTTACAAAGAAGCATACGGTAAGGATGGTACAAAATTCAAAGAGTAAAAGTGCGATTGATTCTTTACAAACTGTACTGCTTTTATAAACCTACTGTGAGCTTACCTTCCTCTTTTCAAACGAATATATCCCAAAAAAAATATAAGCTAACCTAAAATAAAAACAACCACCCATGTCAGTCACTATAGATATGGAAGAATCATGGTGATGAGTGTTCTAGAAAACATGTTTTTCACTAGATGCTTCAACAAAAAGTCACTAATTTTTTGAGTCTTTGACTAAGGATGGTCTGCCACATCACAAAAAGTTTTAGAGCATGTAGTGATTCCCAAATGTCTTAAACCACTTTTGTCCTGTAAACACATTATATGATGCACCTCATATAAGCTTTAATGAATCATGTGGTATTATACACAAATTTTGTTTGCTGACTAAACCTCATAACCAAGTAGCTAAGGCATTTACTAGGTTCCCCGATCAATTTTAGCAAAACAATGTGCTGAATGTTGAACAAGAGTGAGTAAAAATCCAAAAAATGTATAGAAAGCACAAATTGAGTTTTTGAAGCTCCTCTATCTACTGCAGACAAGAAATCCTAAAATTATGTACTGATGTCTACCATATTGATGATGATCTAGCTCATAACAAATCTTTCATTCCATTCCACATGTGTGATTTTAAGCATGCGCCGAAAACTTAATCTTACTAAGCATGTTTTAAATGCCAAACATAGTCCAGAAATCTCTTGGCATATCTATTCTCAAAGTCCTCATCAACAATAAAGAAAAGGAAAGAAAAATCATGAAAAATAGGACCAAGAACCCCGAGAACCTATTTGTATGCTTGAATCATGAAAAAGTACTAACACACACACATAGAAATGTATTGTCAAACACTATCGGCATCTAGAAATACAATTCTTTTTAGAAACAAATTACTATTAGTTAAACCGCCATAAATCTGACCTAATTGATCGAATTAATCCCTCTCAACTGTGTGTAACTCAATATTCCTCCCTTTGCTTGAGGATGAGCTACACTCCGTAGCTTCCAAAATACAGGTTTGGACCCCTTTTCTTTGGGCGTTGCTTCGAAGTTTAATGTTAAAGCTTTCTGTTGTTCATCTTCATCGTTAATATTTCCTTTTACTTTAATAACTAAAATTTATATTCTATGACGAAAAATTTAAACGTCGCGAATTATATATTTTGACTTTATTTTTTATTTTAGTTTTAAATTGTTTATTTTTTACGACGAATTCAAACAGTCGGCGACAAAAAATATTTTTTTGTAAAAAATCTTTAATTCTTGCCATTTCTCGCGCCAAAAAAAGTTGGAAGGGGATCACCTTTTCGCCAAGTTTTTTAAAAATATCGCAAAAAAATTGTCAAAAAATAAATTTGCGACAAAATTATGAAATCGTTGCGGATAGTACACTTTTTGCAACAAATTAAAATTTGTCGTAAAAAAAACATCGCAAAAAATAATTATTGTCGTACTGGTAGAGTCACCCTTGGACCAAGGTTGTCATGGACCTAGAGTTGTAGCCAATAATTATATTCTGAGTGCGCACATACATACACACTCTACTTTTATTTCTCTTGAATAATTAAAATAAAATAACGCATGTACATTTATTAAATCACATTTGATATAAGAAGTCCATTCAACATAAAAGAACCAAAAAAAAAAAATTATTCAAAATAAAAGTCTAGTCAATATTTTTGTAAAAAAAGTGGGGCTAATTGTTGTTGTACGATAAAAAAACTATTATGCAACCACAAACTATCCATTAGTTTACGCGCAGGATTTTTTTTACAGTCTTCAATTTTTCAATTTATTTGATACACTATCTACTAAGCATTATCATTAATACATTGGATATGATTTTCTAAACATAGGCTTCTCAAATTTTCTATACTAGTTGATTCCTATTAAAAGTCATATTTTGGTGGCTTTCTATGTTTTCAAATTAGTCAAAGGATCGGCCCTGCCCTGCCCTAGGGTTGAATTCCTCTATAGGTTCCATTGGGAGCATGACAAGCCTCCAACGGCCTCTTCTAGGAAATTAAGGGGCCATCATTTGTCCATTTCTTCCCTTAGAATTCCTTCATGTGAAGAAATTAGGGAACATTTCGATAGGTTCCCCATTGAACACCATATTACAATAATTTTGGTATGGTGGGTCTAGTCTTTCATTGGTAATCATCAGTGGTGGTCTATGGTTCCTATAGGAAGAACCACATGACTGATGTTCCCTTCTACCACCGTTTAATTTTTAATTACTGTAATTGATTTTTGATTAATTGGTTCTTACATCAGTTTCTGGACATTAATTAACTCATGCATGACATTAACTAAGTCTGGTCAAATGCCATAATTGGGATTGTGCAAAACCTGCTTCTATTTTTGCACAAATTCTTGCATTTACAAACCATCATGGCAATTTCCTAAATTTGCAGATTTCAGTGGGTTGGTATTCGAACTTGTTTCATAATTGCCATTGTTTTGCGCTAATTCCACAGTTTAGTTGGTGTCAAACACAATCTTATCTTGTTTTCTCGTTTTATCCATTTTTTTCTTGATCCAAAGTTAGTAATGTTGTCCCAACGGGAGTGCCAAAAGATTGTTGCTCTAAAATCTGTTGTGATCAATTTTCCTTTTTTTTTTTTCATCCCCCGTTGTTCCTTCTTCTTCTTCTTTTTCTTACTTTTTTCTCTGCAAACAACCTACCCTCTACAAGCCAATGACCACTCACTCCACATACACCATTCTTTGTTTCATGCTTTGGATTTTAATTTTGTATTGGCTAATGGGTCTTCTTCTTCTATTTTTACTTACGCAGAAGGGCTTCCAGCCTAGCCAAAACCCTTATTTGAAGAATGATGATTAAATTGTGTATTTTCTTTGTAGGCTTTGGTAGATGAACGAATCTCTACTTCTCAAACCCTAACTTCATTTTGTGGTTACTAGTAAATTCGAAACATTTGGGACAATGTTCAGTTTAGGTTGGGGGGGGTTGTGATCTACAGTTCCAGTTTCGTATTTGCAATTCTAGTTTTGTATCTAAACAGTTCTACATTTTTTTTAAAAATATATATTTATTTTTATTCTGGATTGCATATTTATAGCACCGAGGTGTGGAGGAGGCAACATAGGAGCTTGAGGACACTATACGTACAAGTTATCCATTCTTGTTTGAGGATGGAGATACATTATTGAAATCATTTAGTATTATAAGACTGTTGCATATGCATATGTTTAAGTGTGCATGAGTGTGTGAATTTGGGGACAAAATTCTTTTAAGGGGGAAAGAATGTAAAACCTGGGTAAATTTAAATTTTTGTGAAGAAGGCAAAACGGTAAATTGTTACTTCGAGGTGGGTTGAAAACTCATATTTTTCTATAGCTCAGATGATGAAACAAACCTCACTGTCAGATTTGTCTTGCAAAATTTTGTTACCCAATCAATTTTCGTTAAATTTCAAGATAGTCAAATTTTTTACATTTTACGAGGCGATCAGGCCTTGGGGGTCCAAATAAAATTTTAAAATTTGAAAAATAATTTAAAGCAAGTTGAAATAAAAATATTTTAAACTTGAATAAGGATAAAATTTAATCATTTAAGGACGAAATCGGACCTTGGAATAGGGGACGTGTGGGGCAAAGAGGGCCAAGTGTTTGGAGACGATAAAAGGGGAAGAAAAATCAGATTTCTTCCCCTATTCACATCTCGGTTTTTACGTTGGAAGAGAAGAGAGGGAAAGGATAGATGTCTTGGTTTTTCTAAGTCAACAACTTCTTCAAGAATTATATGAGATTGCCCTTTTGTTTTCCTCTTCTAGTGAGGTAAACCTCTTGAACTTATGGGATGCCCACGCTTCAGACGTGTAAGTGATGATTCATTTGTTGCCATAGATTTTTCAATTGGAATATTAATCTTTGTCAGATTATTCACGGCTAGTGTATATGATTTCGTCACTTTTTCTACATTAGTAAATGGATCACGCAACTGATTAGCAATTTTCAATAGATATATTATTTTTTGCACCTCAGTTTCACATTGATACGAAATTGGATCAAAATGAGATGTAGATTACACATTCCAAGAAATTTCATAATGATCTTTAGTTGATAAATTTACTCTCCCTAATGACAGGAAGTGTGTCTTAATAAAATGACAATCCCAAAATCTTAAGGTAAAAACATATTCTTCCAAAAGTTCAAGATACCTATCACACCCCATCCTGAGAGACCAATTTGGTATCTCAAAGATGGAAGTATAACTTGACACGTGGTAATACTTGAGCTTGTAATTCAGGAATGCATTTAAACCAACAATACAACTAATGATCTCATGAAAGAGATAAAATATACAACTCTATGGCAAAGAGCACTCCTGCGCAACTTAATTCAAAAGACAACATTATGGAATTCATCCCTTATATCAACAAAGAAACGAACATTCATGTATAAAATGTACAAAACCAGTTTCCTTCCCCTCCCATCTCAACTCTGTAGTGCTGTAGTGTACCCAACTCTAAACTTCAGCTTCCTGAAAACAAATACTTTATTGAGTGTACTGTGCATCATAATAAATTAAAATATTAAAAATATGGATCAAATATCATTTCACCCAAATATGTTCACAATCTCAAAAGAACAAATCAAAGTGTTTTCTACTCAATTTAAAATCTAATAATCACTGTCAAAATATCAACATAATAAATAATCCATGTGTTATGACTCAACAACATTTAAGCAATGTCTGACAATTAACAACATTTAAGAAATGTCAAGTTACCTACAATAAGTAATTGTCAAGTTATCTCACGACACTGCGCATTGTCCAAATCAACAACATATAAGTCATGTCAAACTATACAACAACTCTAGCATAGTGGATACTACTCAAATCACAAGCTTTTCAACCAAATATATTTGATCCATTATTTGCTCAACTCAACATAAATCAAATCATCAAAACTTCATTTCATACAGTGAAAATTACTAATATTAGTCATATATTTTTATTACCAATTATTATGAAGCAGCACACTTCACCTGTCATCGCCAACCAACACATCACTGAGCTTTATGCTCGATCCCTAGGTGGAATCAATGTAGTCGCCTCCAACCCTAGCAATTTTCATAGTCACAAATGCAAGTGAGCATCGACTCTATAATTACTCAAAAAAATGAAAGTGGATGCATATGACTACGCTTCATGGCGTTTCATATTCACTACAATTTAGTCTTTTCAAATAAATTTTGGAATATACTTTTTTTTTTTTGGGGGGGGGGGAGGGGGAGGGGGAATGGGGACTTGAACCCTTGACCTCAACAAGGCAAAGCCTTTACAAGACAAGGAGTACCATTGAAATATACTATAAATTATCCCATTCTTGTAATCATCATTTTACATACCCTAAGGCTTATTTAAATAGTCAAACTAACATTATAGAATGTTTGAATGTAGAATAACAAAAATGAGCTTAATTCTATAATAGAATAATTAGTGAAATGATTACTTTGAAATGATCACTCAATGGATGGAATGGTCGACCAATTGTTGTTGTCATCCTAATTGATGACTAAGCAAATTTATGGGTAGATAAATGGTTCATACCAATTTTACTTACTCCTTACCCTTTTCTCTTATATCCCATTAGTAAAACCCGAAAAAATTTAAAATGAGCTTTATTTTAAAATTTTATTTAAAATTTTACGGTATGGGTTAAAAATCTAAATTTTTATAGAACTTGGATGATGAAATGGACCTCACCATTGGATTCGTCTTACGAAATCTAGTTACCTAATCAATTTTCGTTGAATTTTGAGAAAATTAGATTTTTTGCTTTTTATGATGCGGTCAGTGCTACTCTACTAAAATAAGTGCAATCAAGATTAATTGTGAAATATATAAAAATAATTTAAATTGAGTTCAAATAAAATATGTTTAACATAGTGCGAGACAAGATTTAATTGATTCGGGACAAAATTAGATCATAAAAAGACAGGATGTATGGCTTAATGAGAGCCAAGCAAATAGGGGTATAAATAGGGCAGAAAAATCAGATTTTTCTCCCCATTTAGATAGCTGATTTCCAGATAGAGAGTGAGGGAGAAAGAAGAGACAGGAAATCCAAGGTTTCCAAGCTTTCTTATCCGATCTAGGACTATCCGTCCTTTGGATTGCTTTAGGCAAAGAATAAAAGGTGTTCTACACAATGAGAGCTACGAGTATGTACCAAAAATCACGGGTTTTGAAAAAATCATAAAGACGGGATTGTTGCGGTCAAAGTTTAAAGCTTGATTTGGGTGATTTGGGACTTCTCTTACACGACATTACTCTTCAAGAGGTAGAGTTCCTTTTCTACTAAGTTTATTTTCAACCTAGAGTTGTATATGGAATGGGTAGCATGATTAGAGATGAAATCTCTTGTCTAAATATACCCCTAGTGTAACTAGAGTATAGAAAATGGTATAAGAATGGATAAAATCAATTATAGCATGAATTGAGTTTGTTGAAATTGTTTGTTTGTAATTTCATGAAGGAATGTGTTAAATTGAACATGCTACGTGTTTACATAATTATATGACTTTTGGGTATTTGATAAAATGTCTAGGAATGATTTAAGTATGTTATTTGAATGAGAATAAGATAACATGCTAGGTGGTAATGTGAATTGTGATTATATGCTTATGATACAATTGACAATTGGAAAATATTTATTGAGATGAAATATGTTCATAATGTGCTCATGATATGTTGAACATGATGTTAGAATTGAAATTGTACATTTTCATTGCATATGCATGGTTAACATCACATTCGAGGGCAATTGACATGAGTGTGAGTGTGTGTGCATGTTTTTGATCAAACACCATTCTTGGTGTGTTAATACATGTGCTCAAAAAAGTTGAACCTAGATTTGATTGAGTCGCACGGGTTGAATTAAAAACACAAGCCAGTGTTAGTAAGAAGGGCTAGATTCTACCTCGAGTGGAAGACCCGATAATTTCGGATACACACTCCCACTGGTATTGAATCCATAAAGTGTGTTGGCGTACGTAGAGCCGTTGGTGAAAATCCATAGATGTCGTGTCAGTTGGGTACCCGTTGGTGGAAGTCCATAAATACCCACCCCTAGAAAGACCCGAGATTTTGAAAATGGTCATTGGATGTTCAACAACAATGGCGAGGGCTTGGAATATCCGGATTCATATGCATGACTTTGCATGTGTTATGGGAGCCGGTGGAGGGCTCACGTTGCATTGAATGTGTGAGTATAATCTCATGACATTGTGAAATACATTACGAATAGCATATTCTTGAATGGATGTTTGATTGATTGTTGAATTGCATGTGAATATTTCATATGCATCTGGGTTGAGAAGTAGCCTCTTTAAGAGATGTCCTATTGAGTTGACTCACCCTTTAAGGGGACAATATTTTAGGTTCAGGACAAGCGCTAATAGACGGCCCACACTTGGGTCCTTGTCGACAAAGAAGCCAAGTTATGGCTTTTAAATTACATTTTTATAAAAAAATTGTGTAATTTGTTTTAAACTTGTGAACTGTATTAAGGGGACATGTAATGGACTATATTTTGGGTAAAATTGAATGTTATATGGGGTTGGACGAACTTAGAATGAGTTTGGATGGTTAAATGTTGAAGTTTGGAAAGAATTGGGGAAATTTTGGGCCCAAGTACTAGTACTTGAGTGATTAAGTACCGATACCACGCTGTTAGATGACTTATGTACCGATACCTAGACTTATAGATACCAATATCGAATTCCATTGGGCTCAAGTACTAGTACCAAGGCTTCAGGTACTGGAACTTGATGGATAGTGGGCTCAGGTACCGGTACCCTGTCACCTATGTACCAGTACCTGGCAACTGGAAGGAACCTGGGAAACAAGAGGTCTAGGTACTGGTACCCCGTCACTTAAGTACCGGTACCTGCCAAAAAGAAGGTTCATGTACCGGTAACACGTGACATAGGTACCAGTAACTCTTCCAAAATTTTCAAAATTTCAAGTAAACTTTGCAAAGCCTTTAGGCCTTGAGCCTTCTTGTTTAAAGAATGTAATTGGTGCAATGCTAAGGCCAAATTGATGGAGATTGGACCTTGGAATGGTCATGTGATGATGTGGTGTTGGGTTATGCGGCATGTACAGGTACTTTTGCGAGTTGATGGGTGATCAACAGGTTGAGAAAGGACCCTTGGATTTTCAGGCATCACAACTTGATATCAAAGCCTAGGTTTTTGATTACCTAGGGCTTGTGGGGCATGGGTTTTGGCCCTTGAATCCATTATGAATTACATGTTATGTGCATTAAATGCTACATGTTGTGTGATATGTGATTCTATACATGATTCCCTGTATGAAAAGGACACACTAGGGTTAGAAAAGAAAGAATGGGAAATTTTTTGGGTTAGGGTGTCTACTAGCTGGTGGCACATATCCTACTAGTGAGACTAGAGGGAATTTTATATGTTTTGACTTCGATCCTTACTCCGGGATACTAAATACACTATTGCTATCTTACGTGCATGTAGATGGCAAATAAAGGAAGAAGACACTAGAATGGTCGAGGAAGTTGGTGGAACAACAACTAACCACCACCGACCTTTGACCAAGAAGTCTTCATGAAAGCTATAGCACGATGGCTGCCACTTTTATGCAAGACAGTGCCAACATAAGCCAAGGGGGATCGAATTATTGGAACATAAATCCCAAGAACTATTGATAGCGCACATGTATCGAGTGCCAAAAATTTTCTTTTAAAACCCTATAAGATGAAATTAGGGTTTACTTTCGAGATCGCTCAAGATTGATCTCTTCTCAGCACAAACGCAGAACCTAACAATGAATGTGGAAGACAACATGACAAACCTCGTGGCCTTCTGTCGTATGTCCCCCAACATCAGAATCTGGATGTAGTGTGGGCTGCCAGAACCTTTGAACTCCTGCTCTCCCTTTCATCCTCTCTAAAAAATGTGAGTAAAGAATAGATGCTAAATTAGAGAGCCTAGACATTTATATATAGAATATGACAAAAACCTAAGGAGAAATAAGGACCGGGCTTCTAATGGGCCTAGAATTCCAATGTTCAACCCAGAACAAACATCCTATAGCCCATTAATAATAAGTCAGTCCACTAAAAACTTATTTTTGATTGCCTGATCCTTATCTCAAAATTATATTCGAGCTCCTTGTCATTATATGTTTAATAATCTCCCCACATTTAAAATTATAGATGTCCATCAATTAAATAAATTACTAATAATTGTATTTAATTGACTTATTTTATTCCTTGAGACCTTACCATTCAACTTTTTTGTCATGTCAAATAATTAAATCCATATGCAGAGTTTGACATGGACAAAACTTATGAGCTTCCTCAAGAGGACATCAACAACCCATTTAACTACTAGGATGTGATTTCCTTTAATAATTAATTTTCATCATATAAATAACATCGTCTCCCAATTCACCGATCTTATTGACTCAATATGAATCTCATGCTTTGATGAATTAAAGTGACAAACATTATATGCACGTGATAATTAAATATTTCATAAAAATCATGAGTTATTTATTATCTTATTGAATTAGTAAAAAATAATAACCTCAACATGTGTCTGTTTAATACACAAAGTGTACTAGCGTAGCAATCCGAGACATCAAACAGTCTCCTACAATCAAGACAGACAATGCCAGAATATTACAATACAAGTACACTAATGGTGTGTCCAATTCCATCTAGGATTGTGAACATATACTCATATTATACAAGGATCCGATAATTTGGTCTTCTGTGCATAAGCCAAACTCTACACACCAGATTATCCACAATATAAAATATAATACACACATGCATACCATATATTAAATATAATGCAAACATTTTTCTCATATAGATTCTCAATTAAATTGAAAGAACAAACTTCTATGGGCTCAAACAACCTCCAAAAGTTCAAGGCACATAAGCCATCAACATTTCTAGTTCAACAAGTAGACAAGATCTTGGAGGCTATGGGGAGAGCACATCCGATGCCACTAAGATAAGACTAGTTGCATTCTAGCTTGAGGGAGAGACCAATCTGTGGTAGAATTAAACAAAGGTCTCAAAGAATCTTGATGCAATGACATGCGAAGAGTTCCATGAGCTCTTCATGAACAAGTATTTTTTGTTGACAGTTCAGCAAGTGAAAGCCCAGGAATTCCTAGACTTGAAACAAGGAAGCATGACAGTGATGGAGTACGTGGCCAAGTTCACCAAACTAGCCCATTTTGCTGATGACTATGTGGTCACAAACTTGGCCAAAGTGAGGAGGTTCGAGGATGGATTGAAGTTTTTCATTTGAGGCAAGATTGTGGGCCATCGCCTACAAGACGTGGACTCAATAGTTGAGACAACCATAGCCATTGAGAGGGAAGTGAAATACGCAAAGAGCATCCGGGAAACCAGTGCGAAGGATAACAAGAAGGAGGGTTAATCCTCTTCTTCAAGTTCGGAGAAGAAGCAACAGAAGTCTACCCTGCAAATATATTAAGGGCAAGGTCGCGCTTATCAGGGCCAAGGCCAAGGTCAATCCTCCCAAGGTGGGAGAAATTTTAGGGCCACCTACTAGGCGAACCAGGGGACTTGTTTCATATGCCACCAGCCAGGCCACTTGGAGTGGCATTGTCCACAGAGGCAAGGATCCCATAACTAGGTGACATCTCAATCCCAATCATCGGTGAGGCATCCACAGACTTTCTTCATTCCTCCTTACCTCACCATGGGCCAGAGAAGTCAGTTCCAATTCTAGGGTGTTGCACAGGCCCCTACTACTTCATATGTGGGGACTAAAAAATTAGGCCAGATGGGCCAAGACTAAGGACAGTGCTTATAGGCCAGGACTTTAGGGGTTTAGGGGCGAATTTATGCCATCACACCTTAGACTGAGGCGATGGATCAGTTGGTGATTCAAGTTACATTCTTACTCTCTCACTTATGGACAAGGATATTATTTGATTCTAGTGCATTGCATTCATTTATAGCTGTATAATGTCCAAAGGATTAGGCTTAGAGGTTAAGACCTTGGAAAACCCATTGCATGTGAGTTCTCCCCTGGGAGTTGGGGTTTGCATTGATCAGATATATTGGGGACATGAGATAGAAATCTCAGGGATTCTACTCATTGTGAATCTTAGGGTCATGAACATGTTAGAGTTTGATGTCATCCTTAGAATGGATTGGTTGGAGGCACACCGAGTCATCATTGATTGTGGTCAAAAGAGGGTTACAATCTTTATATTATATGGTGTTTATTTCAAGTTCAGGGAGAAAGACACGATGCTTTATCCCAAACTGTGTATGACTCCAGTTGGCACAGACAATTGATGGGATGACTTGTGAGCCTTATACTTGAGGACAAGGCAAGATAGGAGTTGGGTCTACCTTGGGTCATTTGTGAGTATGTAGACGTATTTTTAGACGAGTGACTAGGATTACCTCTACATCAAGATGTACACTTTACTATTGAGTTACAACCCAGTGCATCCCCTATTTCTATGACACCGTATAGAATGACACTTGTAGAGTTGCAAGAACTCAAGATCCAATTGCAAGAATTGTTGGACAAGGGATTTTTAGGCCAAATACCTCACCTTGGGGCACTCCGGTATTGTTCACCAAGAAGAAAGAAAAGACCTTTAGACTTTGTATAGACTAGCGGTAGTTGAATCGAGTTACCATCAAGAATAGGTACCCGTTACTGTGAATTGATGACTTGTTTGATCAACTGAGAAGGGCACGGGTCTACACCAAGATAGATCTCTGCATGGGATTCAATCAGTTGAGGATTAGGCAGACAGAAATCCCTAATACAACATTTAGAATGCGGTATAGGCATTTTGAGTTCATAGTTATGCCATTTGGACTAACAAATGCCCTAATGGCATTCATGAACCTCATGCACAGGGTGTTCCACCCCTATCTTGATCAGTTTGTCATGGCCTTTGTTTATAACATACTGATCTACTCCAAGTCTGAGGAGGAGCACGAGAATCACTTGAAGATTGTTCACCAGGCCTTAAGAGACTACCGGTTGTAATCCAAGTTTAGCAAGTGTGAATTTTGGCTGATGAAAATGAAATTTCTAGGACACATTGTGTTTACTTTAGGTCTGTCAATGGACCTGGAAAAGGTCAAGGCGGTGATGGATTAGGAAAGGTCGGAGTCAGTCTTCAAGAAATACAATTTTTTGGGTCAAGTTTCAGTGGGATGACTCATGTGGGAGGGTATTCCAAGAGCTGAAGAAAAGGCTTACTTTAGCTCCTATTCTTATTGTTCTAGAGAAAGGGCAGAGATACACAATCTATTGTGATAAGTCAAAGGACAGACTTGGATGTGTATTGATGCAGTCCGAGAAGGTGGAAGCTTATGGTTCACAACAGTTGAAGAACAACGAGCATAATTACCCCACACACGACATGGAGTTGGCAGCCGTTGTCTTTGTCTTGAAATCATGGCACCACTATTTGTATGGAGAACAATTTAAGGTGTTTTTGGACCACAAGAATCTGAAGTACATCTTCACATAATGAGACCTCAACATGATGCAATGTAGGTGGATGAAGTACCTAGAGGACTATGAATTCACTTTGCATTACCATCCTAGTAAGACAAATTTGGTGGCTGATGCACTCAACTGTCTTGTGTCGCTTTGAAATATTTCCAGTTCGTTGACATCTATCACACTTTAACGAAAAAAAAGGGCATCCTTGAAGATAGTTGGCAAATAGAAACTTGATTGAAGGACTTTTGCTGCTGTTCTCTCTCTCCCATAATGTCCTCCATAAACTAATGAGTGGCAATGATGTAGGATCCCTTCGATTTCTTCCTTAGGTACACACTTTCTTAGCGTCTGATCCACACATTGTTTGAATAGGAATGGTTCACCTCAGATGTAATTCTTAACTTCGCGCAAAATTTTTTTCCCTTGTTGGTTGCTCATTTCAGGGGGAAGCACATGACTCACTATATAGTTCACATAATCTGCATACCATGGTGCTTCCTTTGCAACATAGAATAATTGCTCATCCGGAAAGGATTCATTGATTATTACACCATCTCTATTTTGTTGTACGCTATTCTCAAATTTGGAGAGATGGTTCGTCACTTGGTTTCCTTCCGAATCTCTAGATCAAACTCTTGAAGCTAAAGGACCCATCAAATCAAGCGTGGCTTAGCGTCCTTTTTCAAGATCAGATACTTAATGGTGGAATGATCTATGAACACTATCACCTTCGTACCAATGAGATTCGATTAGAATTTTTTGAAAACAAAAACGACTGCTAATAATTATTTTTCAGTGGTTGTGTAATTGAGTTATGCATCAGATAATGTTCTGCTAGCGTAATAGATGGCATCAAATACTTTTTCTTTATGTTGGCCTAAGGCTGTGCCAATCGTAAAGTCACTTGCACCGCACATTAGCTCGAAGGATAGATCCTAATTTGGTGCAACTATCACGGGAGCAGTTATGAGCATTTTTTTAACACCTCAAAGGCCTCTAGGCATGCCTTATCAAAATGGAAAGGCACAACTTTCTCTAAAAGTTTGCGAAGAGGCTTTGTGATCTTGGAGAAGTCCTTGATGAATCGCCTATAAAATCCTGCATTGCCCAAAAAATTCTGAATTCCCTTGACGGATGTTAGTGGTGGTAGATTTTCAATAGTCTCTATTTTTGCCTTGTCCACCTCTATTCCATTAGTAGAAATTTAGTGCCCCAAAATAATGTCTTCTTGAACCATGAAGTGACACTTTTCCCAATTTAACAACAAATTTGTTTCCACATATCTTTTCGGCATAAGAATTAGGTTGTCTAAACATAGGTCGAAACTATCTCCGAATACCAAAAAATTGTCCATAATACCTCAAGATTTTGCTTGACCATGTCGGAGAATATTGCCATCATGCACCTTTGAAACGTTGCTAATGCGTTGCATAATCCAAAAGACATCCTCCAAAATAAAAAGGTTCCATATGGGCAAGTGAATGTAGTCTTTTCCTGATCTTTGGGTGCTATTGCAATCTAATTATAGTCAGAATAACCATCCAAGAGACAATAAAATTCATGCCCAGTCAATCTGTCAAGCATCTACTCGATGAAAGGTAGAGGGAAGTGATTTTTGCGAGTTGCCTTATTGAGTTTGCAATAATCTATACATACTCGCCACCCAGTCACTATCCGTGTTGGAATTAACTAATAGTATAGTGGTAAGTATTCCCACCTGTCATGCGAGTGACCCGAGTTTGTTCCTAGCAACGACGCCAAAAGCTTGTTGTCCAAATTTGATATTGACAATTTACGTACAAGTATACACAATCAACAAGTAATAAAGTGATGAGTAGAATATTGTTCCCACAGAGAGTTATTACTAATAATTTTCAAGTACTAACTTTATATCAATTCAATTTTATTTAAACAACTAAAATTAAACTATATAATTACTAATTTAAAACTAAATTTAAAATTACTAAAAAATAACTGATTTCACTAGATAAAAGAATTTAAGATTACAACTTCCCCTAATGCTTTGTATAAATCTTTTCACCCTTTTTTTAGTTAATTAATAAAAATAAGTTGTTAACTGAGAATTCAAAATTATTTAATAAACCTCTCCCAATGGTTAGATAAAAATATCTCTCCCAATTAAATCACTATAATCCTATGCAAAATAAATTGGAATAGATTCATTATGCTCAAACTCTCATAAGAGTTACACCGACATATAGGTATATTCTTATCCTATAAACAAACTCAGTTATTCAACCCTAAGAATAAATAACTAGATGCATGTTATCATGTTCAGATCCAAACCCTAGAATTCATCTTCCAATTTCATATATGAAATGAAATTAATTGCTGGCCAAACAATCAATATATTAAGCGCAAAATATGATAAACAACTTATGTATGACCAATAATAACTGAAAACAAGAGTAAATTAATTTAACTAAACACCAGGTTTCATTGTAGTCTTAATAAAAATTTAGTTCATAATGTAATTGGAAAACACCATCCTCAAATTAATCAACATCTCAGAAAATCAAAAACTAAACGAGAAAAGAATGAAAACTGTGTTGCAATCTTCAATCTCTCTCTAGCCTTCAATTCTGATCTTCTTCGGTTTGCTTACTTCAATCCATGCCTTCAATTCACTATCAATCCTTGATTCTCCCTCTCTATTAGCAGCTCTTCTTATATATATATATATATATCTTTGCTTAAACCCTATCATGTGTGTAGCATTAGAGTTTAATTCCTACTAAAAAATAAGTCAGAATTCACGTTCCACACTAAAGCCCGCACCACAGCCCTGCAAAAAAGCATAGCAGTGCTGCCTTTCTACACCTATAACACGGTTGCTCCATAACTAGTGCTGCAGCAGTGATCACCTTCTATGCGCGCAACTACTTTTATTCCTCAGTTCACAATTAACCCGAAACTTAGGCTACCAAATGATTTTTCTTTCCTTCCAAGTCATGATCTCTACAGAACAAAATTAAAACACATAAAACAAATAAAAATGAATATAAAATACTTGGAAACTCATAATTTCATCAAGCCAAGAATACTCAATTTTTAGGTATAAAACCCACTCATCAATGCACTCAGCTGAAAGTCATGGGGAGTCTATTATATCTTCTTGGGAGTTATAGATGCTTGAGGTTGTGGGACAGTTCGGGCTACACTACAGGGGTAAGGCTCAGAATACTTTAAGGAGTCTAGTAGCTACATTTTCCTTGCTGAGCAGAGTGATCGAGTTTTAGAGATAGGATATAGAGATATTGTCCGTCAAGGATTGAGTATAGTCAGGTACAGGTGATGAAGGCTGGGTCATTCATGTCGATGGTAGTTTTTGATAGAGAGGAAGGGTTATGGTTCCCCAAGTCTATGGATCTGAACGAAGAGATCCTTAAGGAGTTCTATTGCTCCCATTTTGCTATGCATCCTGGTGGCATGAAGATGTACTATGATCTTCGCCTCCAATACTATTGGAGTGAGATGAAGAAACATGTCAAAGACTTTGTTAGTAGATGTCTCATATGTCAGTAGTGTGACTTCATCCCTTGGAGGTGGCTGAGTGGAAGTGGGAGCACGTCACTAGGGACTTTGTGACCCACTTGCCATGAACTTCTCGTAGGAATGACGCGGTGTGGGTGATTATGGATTGGCATACGAAATTGGCACATTTTTTAGCTGTACAAATGACCTTCACACTAGAGAAATTCTATTGACTGTATATATGGGAGATAGTCTAGTTGGATGGGATACTTATATCGATAGTGTCTGATCAGGACCCCACTTTTGGGAGAGTTTCTAGCAAGCTATGGGGACACAGTTGATGATAAGTATTGTTTCTCATCCCTAGATGGACGGTCAGTCAGAAAGGACCATCCAAAATTTGGAGGACATGCTTTGGGGATGCGTCCTTAACTTAAAGAGTAGTTAGAAAGAGCACTTACCCTTACTGAAATTTTTCTACAACAATATTTATCAAATGAACTTACAAATGACACCATATGAGGTGCTCTAAGGGAAGTCGTGTCGTTCTCTGGTTTGTTGCACAAAGGTTAGAGGCAGACCCTCTACGGGTTCAAACTTGATTAGAGAGACCTTATAGAATGTGGACTTGATATGGAAACATCTTCTTACGGCTTAGAGCCAGCAGAAAAGCTACAATGGAAAGCGGTAAAGGCCTCTACAGTTTGAGGTTGGAGATCACATATTTTTGAAGGTAATGCCTAAGAGGGGAGTGGTTAGGTTTGGGAAGTGATGTAAGTTATCAATGAGGTATATCGGACCCTTCAAGGTGCTTGAGAGGGTTGGCACAGTCGCTTATCAGTTGGTGTTACCACCAAATCTATCTGGTGTTCAAGCGTTGCTCCATGTATCCTTGCTTCGGAAGTACACTATAGATCCTACACATATGGTGGATTGGGGTAAACTGATTGTTGATGAGGAGGGTACCTTCAAGGAGGGACCAGTGCATATCATGCATAATTGAGAGCAGGTTTTGCGAGGCAAGATTGTGAGGCTGATGATGATGTTGTGATAGCATCATGGTATGGAGGAGGCGACATGGGAGCTTGAGGATACAATACATAGTAGTTATTCATTCTTTTTTAGGATATAGGTACTTTATTGTAATCATAAAGCAAGCTTTTTCTGTTTGCATATGCATTTTGTTAATGTGCATGTGTGTGTGAATTTTGGGGATGAAAAAACTTGAAAATTTTTAAAATTTTATTGTGAAGGTAAAATGGTACGAGTTAAAAACCCAAATTTTTTAGAACTTGGATGACAAAACGGACCTCACTATTGTAATCGTCTTGCAAAATCTAGTTACCTAGTCAATTTTCGTTGAATTCTAAGAGAGTCAATTTTTTTTGCGTTTTACGATGCGATCAGGCACTGCATGACTAAAATAAAAGCGATCATAATTAATTGTGAAATATGAAAAATAATTTAAATTTATTTCTAATATAATATGTTGAACATAACACAGGACCAGAATTAATTGATTCGAGACAAAATCAAATAAGAAAAAGATGGGACATGTAATTTAATGAGAGCCAAGCAAATAAGGGTACAAATAGGGGAGAAAAATTAGATTTTCTCCCCATTTACACAGCTGATTTTCTGATAAAGATAGAGGGACAAAGACGAGAGATATATGATCATAATGTGCTTATGATATATTGAGTTTATAAAATATGTCGGCGTACGCATAGCCATTGGTGGAAGTACATAGATGCAGTGTCGGTTGGGTAAACGTTGGTGGAAGTCCATAAATACCCACCCCAAGAAAGATTCGAGATTTTAAAAATGGTCATTGGATGTTCAACATCAATGACGAGGGCTTAGAATACTCGGATTCATACTCATGACATTGCATGTATTATGGTAGCCGGTGGAGACTTCGGGTTGCATTACATGTGTGAGTATCATCTCATGACTTGACATGGCATTNTGGTGGATTGGGGTAAACTGATTGTTGATGAGGAGGGTACCTTCAAGGAGGGACCAGTGCATATCATGCATAATTGAGAGCAGGTTTTGCGAGGCAAGATTGTGAGGCTGATGATGATGTTGTGATAGCATCATGGTATGGAGGAGGCGACATGGGAGCTTGAGGATACAATACATAGTAGTTATTCATTCTTTTTTAGGATATAGGTACTTTATTGTAATCATAAAGCAAGCTTTTTCTGTTTGCATATGCATTTTGTTAATGTGCATGTGTGTGTGAATTTTGGGGATGAAAAAACTTGAAAATTTTTAAAATTTTATTGTGAAGGTAAAATGGTACGAGTTAAAAACCCAAATTTTTTAGAACTTGGATGACAAAACGGACCTCACTATTGTAATCGTCTTGCAAAATCTAGTTACCTAGTCAATTTTCGTTGAATTCTAAGAGAGTCAATTTTTTTTGCGTTTTACGATGCGATCAGGCACTGCATGACTAAAATAAAAGCGATCATAATTAATTGTGAAATATGAAAAATAATTTAAATTTATTTCTAATATAATATGTTGAACATAACACAGGACCAGAATTAATTGATTCGAGACAAAATCAAATAAGAAAAAGATGGGACATGTAATTTAATGAGAGCCAAGCAAATAAGGGTACAAATAGGGGAGAAAAATTAGATTTTCTCCCCATTTACACAGCTGATTTTCTGATAAAGATAGAGGGACAAAGACGAGAGATATATGATCATAATGTGCTTATGATATATTGAGTTTATAAAATATGTCGGCGTACGCATAGCCATTGGTGGAAGTACATAGATGCAGTGTCGGTTGGGTAAACGTTGGTGGAAGTCCATAAATACCCACCCCAAGAAAGATTCGAGATTTTAAAAATGGTCATTGGATGTTCAACATCAATGACGAGGGCTTAGAATACTCGGATTCATACTCATGACATTGCATGTATTATGGTAGCCGGTGGAGACTTCGGGTTGCATTACATGTGTGAGTATCATCTCATGACTTGACATGGCATTGTGAAATCCATTGCAAATAAAATATTTTTGAATGGATGCTTGATTGATTGTTGAATTAAATATGAACATTTCATATGCATCTAGGTTGAGGACTAGCCTCTTTAGGAGATATCCTATTAAGCGTGTCTCACCCTTTCTGGAGATAATATTTCAGGTACGGGACAAGCACCGGTAGACAGCACTCACTTGGGTCTTTGTCGACAAAGAAACAAAGTTGTGGTTTTTAAATTACATTTTTGTAAAATAATTGTGTAATTTGTTTTAAACTTGTGAAGTGTATCATGAGGACATGTAATGGACTCTTACAAAATATATTTTGTGTAAAATTGAATGTTATAGGAGTTAGAATGAACTCAGAATGAGATTGGATGGTTAAAGGTTGAAGTTTGCAAAGAATTGGGGAAATTCTAAGCCTAGGTACTAGTACCACACTGTTAGAGCCACACTATCAGACGGCCCAAGTACTAATACCTAGACTTATGGGTGCCAGTACTTGAATTCCATTGGGCTCAAGTACTGGTAGTAAGACTTTAGGTATAGGTACCTGGCAATTGGAAGAAACTTGGGAAACAAGAGGTCCAGGTACCGGTACCGCGTCACTTAGGTACTAATACCTGGCAAACAAAAGGTTTCGGTACCACGTGAGATAGGTATCGGTATCTCTTTCAAAATTTTCAAAAATTAAAGTAAACTTTGCCAAGATTTTGGGCCTTCAGTCTTCTTGTTTAAAGAATGTAATTGGTGCAATGCTAAGGGCGAATTGATGGAGATTGTAACTTGGAATGATCATGTGATGACGTGGTGTCGGGTTATGCGACATACACGAGTACTTCCGCGGGTTGATAGGTGATCAACGGGTTGAGAAAGAACCCCAGATTTTGGGGCGTCACACCATTCCACTCCACTTAAATCAAGTCATTTTAGTCCCATCACTAATTTCCTTCACTTAAATACTTTCTCAAATACTTGGGATGCATTTAGGTAACATGGGAACCCATCAAGCAGTTTTACCAAAAATAAGCTTTTAACCTTACTAAATTTGTTCAAAACCAAATTGATTACAAATTTGAATTCCTAAGATTTCTAATCATCAGTTATGAGCTCCAAAACGGTGTCCCAAGGAAAGTATTGTAGTCCTTTTTCCATCGGGTATCAAATATGTCCAACTAATAGTTTTCCAATTTTTTAGTCATTTTTTAAACAGAAAATTGTATTGGCACGCATATAATATGATGTTCTACCCTATACCATTGGTACAGGCTTTGAATCTAGTTCCCTACACTTCAAATAGTACGCAAATCTAAGTTTCCTAAAGAAAGTTATGCTTATTTTTGTACAGGGTGTGAAAGCTGTCCACACAACCGAATATTCCTTCAATTTCAGACCCAAATCATGTTATACTCACTTGATTTCCTTAAAAAATACTCTTATACCATCCTAATACCTCATCAAATTCTTTTATTAAATTATTACTACGGTGTTAATATGAGAGAATAATTAAAACATGCATCTCAAATTTTTAAGTATTTGATTCACGTACCTATTCTTGAATTGGAACCAGTAGATCTGTGATTCGCGACACCATAAGCAAATCTAATAGTTGGATCAACGCTTGAAACCACGATTTCCTCCTCCTCTTCCTTCCTCCTTTCTATGGCCTTCCACTCTCATTTTCTTCTTTTCTTTATCTATTCTCCTTTTATTTTATTTGGCAAGCACTGCCTGACCTTTCTTTTTATTTGTTTTTTTTCCTTTCCTTATCCTTATCTAATACCACTTGCCTTAATCATTGACAAAAAATCACACTTTCTCCCCCTTATTCCAATGAGTTAAACTAGAACCCAAAACTTTTATACAATAGCTTCTATTTCCCTAAAACATTTTTCATTTATTTAAAATATCAATCCAAATCTCACAATACCTAATAATTGAAGGTGAATCCTACTTAATATATATTCCCAGTTGACAAAGAGAATCTATTTTAGTACATGGTGGCAGGTGCAATTAAAACATTTACAACACAACCAAAAGTTCACATATGAGAAATATTTCGGGGTTGACCAAAGACAAGTTATAAAAATGAGTATTGATGGTAAGTACTTGGTTGGATGTGAACTAACTAAGGTAGCATGTAAAATGGCATGTCCCTAAGAAAAAATTGGAAACTTTGTCCTCATAAATAAAAGGTTGAGCAATCAATTGAAGTCTTTTGATAAAAGTCTAAGCTAGGCCATTTTTTCGTATGAGTGTGAGCAACTGGATGCTCAACTTCAATCTTGACAGACATGCAATAGTCATTAAATGTTTGGAATGCAAATTCATTGGCAATATCAAAACAAATTGTCTTTATTGGATAATAAGAGAATTATGCCCGTAATGGGATTATTTGGGCATGTAATCAAGTAAAAGCGACATTACGGGTAAACAACAAAGAGATGTGACCATCTTGTTAATGGTAATGAAATGTTCCACATGATGGATGAATAGGTCCATATATATCCCTTTGACTTCGTTGGAAAAGAATTGGGAATTCAACATTGACCTTTACAGGAGATGGTCTAATAATTAATTTACCTCGTGAGCTAAAGCAACATGAGTAATCACTAGGCAAGAGAATCTTCTTGTTTATTTAAAGGATACCAATGTGAATTGTTGATGATTCGATGCATCATTATTTACCTTGGGTTACCTAGTCGGAAATACCAAAGTAAAA
Organism: Ilex paraguariensis; assembly: GCA_963454935.2. Lineage (NCBI taxonomy): Eukaryota > Viridiplantae > Streptophyta > Magnoliopsida > Aquifoliales > Aquifoliaceae > Ilex > Ilex paraguariensis. The sequence goes on from CAUOFW020001602.1 coordinate 664,055, forward strand.
CAATGTTTGGATTGGTGAGCTTTTGGCTCATCACCTTGGAGATCAAAGACTTAAACTACTCCCCCTAGGAGCAAGCTAACAATTGGGAATTAAAAATAAATTGAAATTGGCATGAAAAAAGAAGAATCGTTGGATTACTTTCATTTGCCTAACATTCCTTTTTTGAGATTATGCCAAGTTCATTTCGTTTGCGTAAGTGTACTTCATTTCTAGATTATATGTGAGCTATGCTTTACTTTGAATTACGAGAATCTATCTCACATATAGAAAATGAGTGAAACATCAGTATAATCAAAGTGTTGTATGTTTTGAGAGAAAATCCTTGGTGAGATTTGCATTGAAGCAAAATTGGGATAACTAATGTAGATGTGAATTTTATTTGATAAATTTCTTAAATTGCATCATCATTCCACACACACACACACACACAAGTCTCTTATGGAAATTTGTACATGAATACTTTTTCATAGCATTTAAATATGTAATGTAGTAGTGAGTAAATTTCTTAAAGATAATGGAAGAATAATTAGTGTATCTTATTTCTATTTAGAAGATTATAATATGTTCTATGTTCATGATGTACAACAAAGGAAAGCTTGTAGCTACCTTCATTGAAAACCTTCATGAGACATAACTCGTACACTAGTGGTGACCTAGGGTTTTAAAGGCTTGTTACATTTGCTAAATTCAAAGTGGCCTTAGGTTTCTTGTTAGTGCCTTTGATTAGAATTCATTTTAATTTCTAAGCAATGTATAGTTTAACACATGTTTTGTGTGCTTTAACTTTCTATATTGTGTAATAAAGTAATTAAATGTCTTAGGCATGTAAATAAGTGTTAGGAAGCTATAGGATTGTTTAAATGAAGAAAAAGAAATGAAAAAAAATTGAAAAATGAGAGAACCAACGGGTTGAACTTTAACCGGTTGGTCAAAGTATAAAAAGTGCTTCAACTGGTTGAACAAAGGTCATATTTTAGTTTTTTAAAAAGGGAGATGAACTATTTTTTTTGCCTCAGTCCTTGCATTCTATTTGAACCCACTCTCTCAAAATTCCCTCACATTTTCGAAAACCATAACCTACCATCCCTATAGTCTTTGATTTTCCATCTATCTTCCCCCTCTGATCTCCAGCAAAACTTTCTAAGTTCTAAGCCCTTGGTTTCATCAATGGCTTCAAGGAGATTTATGAGTCCTTTGTCTAGGGTTTTGCCCGAGGGGTTGTTCTCTTGGTTCTGGGCTTGTGTAGTGTTTGTTTTGATGTTAGGACTAGTTTTGGTGGGCATGGAAAAAATCCATGGAGTGTCATCCTTGTCTTTGAAGCTGAGAGCATCGAGGAAGGAAAAGGGAACAGGGAAAGCTATGGAAAAAGGTGATGGTGATGGTGATGATGAACCTCGCGAGTCTAAGGCGAGGAAAAATCAAACAGTGTAGTATGAGACAATTATTGCTCGAAAATCTGCCACTTGAGAGTGAATGCTTGACCAAAAGAGTATATGTGAGTCCATGGTTTTGAAAAGTATAATGGATTTGGGTTTTGAAATTTTTCTTTAAGTCTGTGCCTAGATATATTATTGATTTATGTCAAGAAGTTTATATGCGATTAAAGGATGTAGACTCTGATTTGATGATTTTGAGGACCATAGTTCGTGGTAAGTAAATATTTGGAGTATACTAGGCCACCACCTGATAGGATGATTATCCACGCCTAGATTTTAAGGCCAATATTTTGTCCGAGTATAGGAACTTGAATCTATTTAATGGTCAATTTAGTGTGGGGAGTTTGACTAAATAATATAGAACCTTGAGTAAAATCTTACATTACAATGTATTTTTGCAGGGGTCAGATAAGAGGTTGCCTATTGCAAAGATTATTTTTTTATATGAGGTGATGCAGTGTGCGAGGATGGATGTGGCTTTATTTATGTGCGGTGTGATTAAGGACTTTATGTTTCAAAGTAAACCCAAGGGGAATATGCCATTTGCTAACATGATTACACATTTTGGTGTGAATGCAAATGTGAAGAGATATGTGAGAAATCATTTGATTCCTCCTAAGAAAGGGCCCATTAGTAGCTGGTCAAAGAGTAAGAGTGATACCATGTCTAGAGCAACAAGGAATAGGCCTACTTCTGCTCCTTTTGCACCTAGTGCTCCTACCACTCCACCTGTAGGTACTAGCTTCATTCATGCTCCACCAGTTCCTAAGAATACCATACTTCAGAGGATGGATGATTTGGAGTCTGGGTTTGGTGAGATGAAGGCATTCTAGCTACAAATGGCAAGAAACTTGGAGCTATCTTTGGAGATGCAGAGGAGGATATTTACAATTTTTTGCCAAGAGATTCATTACCAGTCCTACCTTTAGTGACTCCTGCCGGTGCTACTTCTTTAGTCACTATTCCACCTACCTCAATACCTGAACCGTCACCTGTAGTTGTAAGTGAGCCTCGAGACCCAAGAATGGAGATTGAGAGTAGTGAGGCAGAGGGTGAGTCTAATTTTGATGAGAGTGACGAGGGAGATCCTGAGTAGATGATGTTAGGATTTGCTAGTTTTGTGTTTTAGCAGTTGTCTAATGGGTTATGTAATGACTTAGGATAGTAAACCTTAGGTTTGTCCTAAAAGTTGTTATATTTTGTCTGCTTTTGTACCCATTGTTAGTTATATATTTAAGTTTTTGTTTATTGTATGTCATGTTTTAAAATTGTTGGTTATGTTTTTATTGATCATGTGACAAAAGTGTTATAAAGCTAATCATGCAAGGATGAATGAATGAATGAATGCATATCTTTTATCCTTGGTTTGCGAGGAACTAGTAAATCTTAAGTTAGGGGGGCATGTTTAGCACTCAATATTGTACATTAACCAAAAGGAATTGAAGAAAGAATACTTCAACCGGTTGATCAGGTACTTCAACCTATTGAAGTCCACTTCAACTGGTTGATATGTTACTTCAACCGGTTGAAGTCCACCTTAACGGTTGATCATTATCGGACAAACGTCTTTTCCTGTTAGCTAGTTTTCTTTATGTTTGATACCTTAAGAGTTAAGTTTTTGTTCAAGTTTTACATTGAAAAAGGTTTGCTGGGTTTTGGAGAAGACAACTGAGGAAATTTGTATTTCATTTTCAAAGCTTTTCTTCTATGGTTTATTTTTGTATTTTAACGAAGTGTTTGAAGCTAATCTAGTGCAGTGAATTTCCTTTCATCTTGTTGCTCATTTCTTTAAGTTTACATGATGCTCTATGTTGATATTGGATTAATAGGTCTTATTTTTGACTAAGTTTTGGCATGATCCATGGGATAAAACTTGTTCATAGTTAATTTTTGTTGATTCTCAGTCATGTTTGTACCACGAAGTATGCTTTTAGGATGATATAAATTAATTTTGAAAACTAGTGTTTATTTATGCCCTTTAATTGATCGTTGACGGATTTGCGGCACGATTAATGCATAGGGTAAGGATTTACAACTATGTACTTATCATTAGAAAATTTATTATCCAACTACAAAGGAGAAAATAGTTTATAGTGTAAGCTCTACTATATATGTAAGCTTCATAAAGGATTAGGTTATTTCAAAAGGTTTCCCAAAATAAAAAATCATTACGTGCTCAAGGTGATGAGTTTTATATGAAAATATAAAGATAGTGCACAAGTAGAGTATGAAAATCCCCCTTGATTTGGTTAAGGGCATATCTGCAAATTAATAGAATGAAAATATAATCCTATTGTGAATAATATGAACTAATTATCCTAACAAAGCAAAATTTATGTAAAATAAACACAAACTAACTGAATTATCTTGGTGGGACCTCCATAGAAGTAAATTCCCTAAAACATCTAAAGTACTTATGAAAACACAGTGCACGAACTAGAAAGTAATTAAAGAGTCTGAGAAAGGTAGAGAGAAAAGGTAGAAAATGCATGAGATTCTAGTTGACTAAGCTGGTGATGATGGGCCACCACCGTATCTCGTTCCAAATAGCTTCAGGATATTTCTCCGGTTCTCCTTTTCATTGTAGTTTTGTTCCTGTGTTCAAAAACTATCAATACATGCAAGTATAAGTAATTAAACATTCATAAAAAACCACTAAATTAAAATTAAAATTTAACACACCAAAACTTAAAAAGAAACACAAAACCCTAAAAGTTAACATTATTGATTATGACAAAAGATCAATTTTCATCAGATTCCTCTAAACTCAGTGAATCAATGAACTGAGCAATCTCATGCCACACATATCTTGTAAGCATTGGACTAGAATAAGATGGTGTCTCAGGGTAATTCTTAATTTGTCTATACTTAATCCACTCGAGACGATCAAGTGAACAAAATGAAATAGGTTCAGAACATTGATTAAATTCGGTTATATGCATTACAACCACTCTTCACACAACCAAGACTAAACCTAAAAAGTTTTTTTTTTGTCCATTTTTTTAATTTTGTAAAAACAGACTCACTATCCAGTTCTTTGACGTCTGTCAATCACAAAGATGAATATGGATTGTTTCCTCCCCAATCAAAACTTAACTTTATCCTCAATAAATAACATCATAAAACAAAATTTTAAAGATAATTCCTAATAAGGTCTGGAAATGAAACAAATCCTTTGTGCAAAACCCTAATCTGCAAAACAAACAAAAAAACTATACAAAAGAAGAAAAACCCAAAAAAAAAAAAAATTCTAACTACTATGTATAGGATGTGCTTAGGGGACATATCAATCGAGCTTAAGTTCCCAATTTGAGTTAGTGCCCAGTTTCAATTGGGGCTTGTTTCCTCCAACAAAATTCTTCTTGCTTAAGCGAAGAATTTAACAAATAAGCATAAAACTCCACATCAGGATTTCCACTATCATGAACATAATTAATCAAATAGACTTGTAGAGGTTCAGAACAAGAAGATGTGTTGAATTTCTCCTCTATAATCTCATTAATTACATCTCCCTCACAAATTTCTCCCTCCTCACTTGGGTGCTTTGTCATATCAAAGATATTCAATTCACTGATCATATTTCCAAATGAAAATCTCATGACTTCATTCCTACAATTAATCAATGCATTTGATGTAGCTAAGAATGGTCATCCCAAAATGATAGAGATTTGTGTAGAGACATTCAAAATTGATTGAGTATTCAAAACAATAAAATTCACTAAAAAATAAAATTTATCAACTTGAACAAGCACATCTTCAAAAACTCCTCGTGCATTTTTTACAGAACTGTCAGCCAATTGTATTGTGATATTTGTGGGTTTCAACTCACCCAACCCTAACTGTTCATAGATTGAATATGAGAGTAAATTAACACTGGCTCCAAGATCAAGCAAGGCTTGCTCATTCCTGAAGTTGACGATTATGCATGAAACCATAGGACTCCCAAGATCTTTGTAGTTTAGGGGGGGTCTTATGCTGAATAATAGCTCTAGCCTATTCAGTAAAAAATGCTCTTTCCTATACATTGATCCTTCTCTTTACTGTGCAAAGGTCTTTCAAAAAGTTGGCATAGGATGGAACTTGCTTGATTGCATCCAAAAAGGGATATTAATCTTTACTTTGCTTAAACAACTCAAAGATTTTGGCATGATTATTCAATGGTTGATGTTTCTTGACTCTTAAAGGAAAAGGTAAAGGGGCAGGATTTGATTTTTCTTTTTTATCAGGCAACTTTGTTTCTTTTTCAATCATTGGTTCAGAGTCAATTTGTTCATTAACAAGGGTTGACTCAGCTACTGACTCGAGAGTTTTGGCTTTAATGGTCTTAGCAATCACCTTACCACTCCTTAGTGTGTTAGTTGCTTGAACCTGATTTGGAGAACATTAGCCTGATTTTGACCCTGCTGAGGTTTAGGTTGAGATGAGAGTTTCCCTTCTCCATTGTGCTCAAAGACTAGGTCAACTTAGCTAAATGACTCTCGGTATCCTCGATGTTTTGTGACGTTTAAGATTTGAAATCATTGAATGCATGAGTAAATTGTGTATTAAAATTCATTTGACTCTGAATGAATTGATTCATGGTATCTTTCCAAATTCTTTTATGTAGATGTTCGTAAGGTTGCTGCTGAGTCTGAGGTTGTGGTGAGCGTGAACTTGGTTGTTTACTCATAGGCTGTGTGTTTCTCCAACTTAAATTCAGGTGATTCTGCCACCCTAGATTGTAGGTTTACAGTTTGGATTGGAATAAGGCTCATTATAGTTTGAAATGACATTGGTTTGTTTCATCAAAATCTCCTTAAAGGCTAGGATGGTGGAACACTCCCCCGAGGGATGTCTCGACAAAGTACAAATTCCACACAACTGATCAGTAGGTGATACAACATAAACTCCTTTGAATTTTTTCATCTCTACATCTTCCAACTTTAGAGACAAAGTAGCCATTTTGGCCCTCAGATCATCATCTTCTTTTAACATATATTTCTTTTCCTAGGATAAAGATAGCTTAGTTTCAACAATATTTGGTGAGATCGAGTCCCACATATGGGAACTCTCAAAAATGATATAAAAAAACTCAAACGCCTCGTTGGGATTTTTACCCATGAATTCTCCCTAGGCCATCATTTCAACAAATTGATGCATTGTAGAAGGAAGAATATCATAAAAGAAACCGGCTAGGGTCTAACTTTCAAATGCATGATGTGGGCAAGCTTGGAGAAGATCCTTAAATCTCTCCCAACATTGGTAAAAATTTTCTCCCTCTTTCATAGAAAAATTCATGATTTGACATCTCAATGCATCAGTGCGATGTACATGAAATAATTTCTTGAAAAATTCAGTTTGCAAGACTTGCCAACTTGTAATAGATTGAGCTCTTAAACAATTTAGCCACTTTTTAGCTTTATACTTCAAAGAAAAAAGAAAAAGTTTCAATTGGGCTACTTCAAAATTATCTTGCAATGCACCACATACTTCCTCAAATTTGTTTCATATGCAAATAATGATTTTTACACTCAAAGCCATAAAACTAAGGTAAAATTTGTATTGTTGTTGTTTTAACGTTAAAATTTGCAACATTTGTGAGAAAATCAAATCATGATGGGATACTAGTGTGTGTAGGATGCAAATACTCTCTCAAAGGTCTAGCATTTTGAACCACCTCTTATTTTCATTGAGTATTATGGGTCATACTTAGCTCAAAAGAGTCTGACGATGATTGTGATGATGAAGATGGTGAAGATGAAGGACTAGACTGCTTTACAGACCCTACTAATGACTTAATAGACATCAATAATAATAACAAATAATATATACACATATAATACAAACTAGATTACCGGTAGTTAAATGGGGTTACCATCAAGAATAGATACCCTTTGTTGAGGATAGATGACTTGTTTGACCTGTTGAGGGGAGCGCGGGTCTACTCCAAGATAGATCTTCACACTGGATACCATTAGTTAAGGATTAGAGAGGCAGATATCCCTAAGACGGCGTTACGGGCATTTCGAGTTTACGGTGATGCCATTCAGATTGAAGAATGCCCTAGCGGTATTCATGAACCTTATGCATAGGGTGTTTCAACCTTATTTAGATCAATTCGTTGTGGTGTTTATTGACGATATCTTGATCTACTCCAAGTCTGAGGAGGAGCATAAGGGTCACTTGAGGATTGTTCTCCAAACCTTGAGGGACCACTAGTTGTACGCCGAGTTCATTAAATGTGAATTTTGGCTTACTGAGGTGAAATTTTTGAGACACGTCATATTAGTTTCGTGTGTATCCATAATCCCGAAGAAGGTTGAGGTAGTCATAAATTGGGAGGGGCCCAAGTCAGTATTTGAGATACGTAGTTTCTTGGGATTTGTGGGGGTATTATAGGAGATTTATTGAGGACTTCTCTCGACTAGCCGCACCTATGACCAGGTTGACTCATAAAGAGGTCAAGTTTCAATGGGATGATTCGTGCGAGAAGGCATTCCAAGAGTTAAAGAGGAGGCTTACTTCAACTTTTATTTTGATCATTCCAGAGAGGGCACAGAGGTACACCGTTTACTATAATGCCTCCAAGGATGGACTTGGTTGTGTTTTGATGCAGTCTAGGAGGGTGGTGGCTTATGGTTCTCGGCAACTAAAGAATCATGAGAAGAATTATCCCACGCATGACATGGAGTTGGCGGCCATTTTCTTTGCCTTGAAGACTTGGTGCCACTACTTATACGGGAAGCAGTCTGAAGTATATTTTAACACAGCCGGACCTCAATATGAGGCAACGTCGGTGGATGGAGTACTTGGAAGATTATGACTTCACTTTGCACTACCATTCCGGTAAAGCAAACGTGGTGGCTGATACACTCAGCCGGAAGTCAAGGGAAGTCTTGGCTAGTGTGGCTTCTCGGGAGTGGGAGATGCTTGAGACTATAGGACAGTTTGGGCTACACTATAGGGATCAGGCTCAGAGTACTTTGGAAAGTTTGGTGGCTACACCTTCCCTCCTAAGCAGGGTGATTGAGTCCAAGGGACAGGATACAGAGTTATCATCCATCAGGGACCGAATACGGTTAGGTACAGATGATGAGGGCTGGGTCATTCACTTGGATGGTAGTCTTCAGTTTAGGGGAAGGATTGTGGTTCCCCAGTCTGCAGAACTCAAAGAGGAAATTCTTAGAGAGTTCCATTATTCCTAATTTACTGTACATCCAGGTGACACGAAGATGTACCATGATCTTCGTCGCCAATATTATTGGGGCGGGATAAAGAAAGACGTCAGAGATTTTGTTAGCCGTTGTCTCACGTGTCAGCAGGTTAAGGCTGAGCACCAGAGACCAGTGGGTTGCTCTAACCTTTGAAGGTAGCTAAGTGGAAGCGGGAGCATATCACCATGGCTTTTGTGACTCACTTGCCACTGAAATCGCGGGGACATGATGTGGTGTGGGTGATAATGGACCGACTTACGAAGTCGGCGCACTTTTTGGCGGTGCAAATGACCTTCTAACTGGAGGAATTCTGTAGATTGTACATACAGGAGATTATCAGGTTGCATGGGATATCCATATCTATAGTATCAGATTGGGATCCCAGGTTCACCGCCCACTTTGGGAGAGCTTCCAACGGGCTATAGGGACTCAATTGACAATGAGTACAACATTTTATCCCAAGACGGATGGTCAGTCGGAGATGTCCATCCAAATATTAGAGGACATGCTACGGACATGTGTCCTAGATCTCAAGGGTAGCTAGGAAGATCACTTACTCTTAGTGAAATTCGCCTACAATAATAGTTATCAGGCAAGTATATAGATGACACCCTATGAGGCACTTTATGGGAGGTCTTGCCGTTCTCTGGTTTGTTGGACAGAGGTGGGAAAGAGACCCTCTACGGGTCTAAATTTGATTAGAGACACCTCGGAGAAGGTGGACTTGATTTGAAAGCGTCTTCTTACAGCTCAGAGCCGGTAGAAGAGCTATGTCGACAGACGGCGGCGACCTCTGGAGTTTGAGGTAGGAGATCACGTCTTCTTGAAGGTGATGCCTAAGAGAGGAGTGATCAGGTTCAAAAAATGAGGGAACTTGTCGCTGAGATTTATCGGGCCCTTCGAGGTACTTGAAAGGGTGGGTATAGTGGCTTACTGGTTGGTATTACTGCCAAATCTATAGTGTGTTCATGCGGTGTTCCATATCTCTATGCTCCAGAAGTATACTCCAGATCCGACACATGTAGTGGATTGGGGTAAGATAATTGTTGATGCGGATAAGACCTTCGAGGAGGGACTGGTGCGTATCATGGATAGCTGGGAGTAGGTTTTACAAGGTAAGACCATGAGGCTAGTGAAGGTGCTGTGGCAGCACCAAGACATGGAGGAGGCGACATGGGAGCGTGAGGACACTATACGTATTAAGGGTAAAATGGTAATTTATTATCACCATTGTAAATTGGAGTTTTTCTAGAACTTGGATGAAGAAACGAACCTCACTGTTGGATTCATCTTGCGAAATCTAGTTACCACGTCAAGTTTCATCAAATTTCGAGATAGTCGAATTTTTCACAGTTTACGAGATAGTCAAATCTCGAGTGACCCAAAAATAGAATTTTTAATATAATTTTAAAATATAGAAAATAATTTAAGAAAAATTAAAATAAAATTAATTTGAACTTGAACCGGGACGAAATTTAATTATTTCGGGACAAAAACGAACCCGGGAAAAAGAGGACTGTGTGGCCAATTGTGGACCAAGCGTTGGGGGATTATATAAAGGGGAAAAAAATCAGATTTTCTTCCCCACAATTGCTCAGCCATTGCTGATATAGAATAGAGGGAAAAGAGGGAAAGAAATTCGCTTCTCTCTATGATCTACGACTCCACGAGCTTCAAATCAACTCGGGCCAAGAGTAAAAGTCGACCTCCTTATCGTGGTCTACGTGACTATACCAAAAAGGAGGGTTTTCACCGAAGTTCCAAAAACAAGCCTAGGAGAAATCAAGGGTTTTGGACTTGATTGGGATTCTTGGAGGTTCCACCAAGTGGGTTACGCTTCAAGAGGTAGGATTCCTTCCTACTCAGGTTTATTTTATAACCTAGGGTGTTTCATGTAATGGGTAGGTTGATATATATATATATATATATATATATATATATATATATA
>CAUOFW020001602.1:674793-973569 GCA_963454935.2 Ilex paraguariensis
TGGAGGTACAATTTTAAAATTTTATGTATAATGTCATTGTTGCATATGCATGCAGTTAAATGTGTATATGTGTGTGTGAATTTCAAGGACGAAATTCTTTTAAGGGAGGAAGAATGTAAAACTCGATAAATTTAAATTTTTTATAAAAAGGGTAAAACAGTAAATTATCACTATAGTATGGGTTGAAAACCTAAAATTTTCTACATCTCGGATGACGAAATGAACCTCATCGTTGGATTCATCTCATGAAATCTAGTTACTCTATCAAATTTCATCGAATTCTGAGATAGTCGAATGTTTTACATTTTACGAGGCGATCGAGTCTCGGGTAACCCAAAAATTAGATTTTTGATAAAATTTCAAAAGTTGAAAAATTATTTAAGGTAAGTTAAAAATAAAAATATTTTGAATTTAAAGCGGGACGAAAGTTAATCGTTTCAGGGTAAAAATGGACCTGGAAAAAAGAGGGCTTTGTGGCCAATTGTGGACCAAACATTGGGGGACTATAAAAAGGGGAAGAAAATCAGATTTTCTCCCCCACAATTGCTTAGCCGTTGCCGATAGATAAGAGAGGCAAAATAGGGAAAGAAATCCACTTCCCTCTATGATCTACGACTCCACAGGCTTGAAATCAACTCGGGCCAAGAGTAAAAGTCGACCTCCTTGTCGTGGGCTACACGACTATACCAAAAAGGAGGGTTTTCACCAAAGTTCCAAAAACAAGCCTAGGAGAAATCAAGGGTTTTGGACTTGATTGGGATTCTTGGAGGTTCCACCAAGTGGGTTACGCTTCAAGAGGTAGGATTCCTTCCTACTCAGGTTTATTTTATAACCTAGGGTGTTTCATGTAATGGGTAGGTTGATATATATATATATATATATATATATATATATATATATATAAATATCACTTGCCTAGGGATGTGGAGTGATGGAATTGATTGAATTAGTAAATTGAGTATGGAAAATTAACGTAATTTGAATTAAATTCCTAGCATGGAATTGGTATGGGGTAATTATTTGTGTAATTTCATGGAGCTTGGTATTATGTGGGCATGCTATGTGCTTAAATTATGCCTTGTGAACAAAGTGTTATTGGTATATATGAAGAAATAGCATGCTTGAGAATTATTATTGGAAATTAAATGTTGGTATATGTTTATTGATATATTGACATTGTGATGAAATTGGTAATGATATGCATGACATATGTATACATGTGATAAAGTTGCTCATATGACATTCATTACATGTGGGCATAACATTGAAATAACAATGGTGCATTACATTGCATGTGCATTGAGACATCGTAATTTATGGGTGTGGGTGCACGGTTGGCATCAAACACCATGTAGGTGGATGATAGGTGGACTCAGGAAGTTGGATTGAATATCCAATTGAGTCACACAGTTGCATGAGAAAGAGTTGGGACAGGTTTGACAAGAAGGGTTAGACTATCCCTCGGGTGAGAGGCCTGGTATTTCGGATATGCACTTCCTTTGGTAAAAGAGCCCATAAAGTGTGTCGGTGTATGCAAAACCATTGGTAGAAGTGTATGAATTTCGTGCTAGTTGGGTGACCATTGGTGTGATTCCATAAATACTCACCCCAAGAAAGATCCGGAGATTTCAAATAGTCATTGGGTGTGTAACACAAATGAAGGGGGCTTGGAAAGCATAGGGTGAAGGTAAACGGTTGGAGCTAGAAAAGCTCAATTTTATACACATTGGCATTGCATGTGTTGTGGAGCTCGGAAGGGCTCGGATAAATTGCATGAGTGGATGTCATCTCATATCATGGCACGACATGTTAGATTCCAACATAGATTGATTAGTTTTGATTGGAACGGTTGTTGTTTGTTAAATGTTGCATGTGAACATTAGATATGCACTTAGGTTGGGGAGTAGCCTCTGTAGGAAACATTCTATTAGGCATTAGCTCATCCTATACAGGAAATATTTTAGGTACGGGGTTCGTACCAGTGGAGGACTCACATTCGGGATCTCAACGATGAAGAAAAACTGATTTTTGGCTTTTGAAAGTAAATTTTTGTAAAACTTTTGTAAAATTCCATTTTGAGCATGTAATTGTGTAAATGGGCTTGTAATCATATGGAATTAATTGTAATAGAATTAGTATGCATCAAGTCTTATGTGAAAAAAAATACTTTACATGTTTGGGATGTTTCTGGAAAGGTTTGGAATGAATTAGAAAGGAAAAATAGGTGAAACAGAAAATTCTGGGTAAAACCTTCTGGAAGGTCTAGACAAAACCATCTGGAAGGTTTGGACAGACAAGGAAAATTGTTGAACAGTGGGGGAAAGCTTCTAAAAGGTTGATTTTAACCTTACGGAAGGTCATCATATTTTTCACAAAATAAGGATTCCAGTAAGCAAAATCTTCTGGAAGGTTTATGAAGACCTACCAAAAGGTCGATGAAAAACCTTTGAAGGAACTTTTCATGTAAGAAAAACCTTCCAGAAGGTCGAGCAAAACCTTTCGGAAGGTTTTAGAAAAATCTGATATTTTAAGAATGCATTACCATACTTTTAGGCTATGTGTTCTTTGGTTTCAATGACACAAATGGACCTTAAATAAGATATATTGGGGTATATTGAATCTCGATGAGATTGAATGATTAAAAGAACACGGGTTACACGTGTGAGTTATAATCCCGAACAAAGGGATAGTATTGACGTGATGCCGGAGTGGGCAACAATCACGGGTATTTCTGCGAGTTGACGGGTGGTCAACGGTTAATAAAGGACTCCCGATTTTTGGGGCGTCACAATCGTTATTTTATGGATAGGACAAGAAATATATATGTACCAGATTTTTTTTATAACATTTTCTTTTTTGGAGAGGATAAATGTACTGGATTGAATCAACAGAATTGAAGAGTATATGTAATGTAAATAAAATGCAAGATTTGTGAAAGCCACCAGGGATTGTTACATGGCTTGATGACTTTAAGTTAAGGTGAGAGATTAAAGATGAAAACTTAGGAGATAGAGAAAATAATTTGTCTTAATTGAGTGGGAGAATAATGTGGAGATATTAAGATTGATCTAAAAGTATGAATCCAGGTTACAAAGGGTATTGTAAGGCTTGTTGATTTNTATTTCGGGACAAAAACGAACCCGGGAAAAAGAGGACTGTGTGGCCAATTGTGGACCAAGCGTTGGGGGATTATATAAAGGGGAAAAAAATCAGATTTTCTTCCCCACAATTGCTCAGCCATTGCTGATATAGAATAGAGGGAAAAGAGGGAAAGAAATTCGCTTCTCTCTATGATCTACGACTCCACGAGCTTCAAATCAACTCGGGCCAAGAGTAAAAGTCGACCTCCTTATCGTGGTCTACGTGACTATACCAAAAAGGAGGGTTTTCACCGAAGTTCCAAAAACAAGCCTAGGAGAAATCAAGGGTTTTGGACTTGATTGGGATTCTTGGAGGTTCCACCAAGTGGGTTACGCTTCAAGAGGTAGGATTCCTTCCTACTCAGGTTTATTTTATAACCTAGGGTGTTTCATGTAATGGGTAGGTTGATATATATATATATATATATATATATATATATATATATATAAATATCACTTGCCTAGGGATGTGGAGTGATGGAATTGATTGAATTAGTAAATTGAGTATGGAAAATTAACGTAATTTGAATTAAATTCCTAGCATGGAATTGGTATGGGGTAATTATTTGTGTAATTTCATGGAGCTTGGTATTATGTGGGCATGCTATGTGCTTAAATTATGCCTTGTGAACAAAGTGTTATTGGTATATATGAAGAAATAGCATGCTTGAGAATTATTATTGGAAATTAAATGTTGGTATATGTTTATTGATATATTGACATTGTGATGAAATTGGTAATGATATGCATGACATATGTATACATGTGATAAAGTTGCTCATATGACATTCATTACATGTGGGCATAACATTGAAATAACAATGGTGCATTACATTGCATGTGCATTGAGACATCGTAATTTATGGGTGTGGGTGCACGGTTGGCATCAAACACCATGTAGGTGGATGATAGGTGGACTCAGGAAGTTGGATTGAATATCCAATTGAGTCACACAGTTGCATGAGAAAGAGTTGGGACAGGTTTGACAAGAAGGGTTAGACTATCCCTCGGGTGAGAGGCCTGGTATTTCGGATATGCACTTCCTTTGGTAAAAGAGCCCATAAAGTGTGTCGGTGTATGCAAAACCATTGGTAGAAGTGTATGAATTTCGTGCTAGTTGGGTGACCATTGGTGTGATTCCATAAATACTCACCCCAAGAAAGATCCGGAGATTTCAAATAGTCATTGGGTGTGTAACACAAATGAAGGGGGCTTGGAAAGCATAGGGTGAAGGTAAACGGTTGGAGCTAGAAAAGCTCAATTTTATACACATTGGCATTGCATGTGTTGTGGAGCTCGGAAGGGCTCGGATAAATTGCATGAGTGGATGTCATCTCATATCATGGCACGACATGTTAGATTCCAACATAGATTGATTAGTTTTGATTGGAACGGTTGTTGTTTGTTAAATGTTGCATGTGAACATTAGATATGCACTTAGGTTGGGGAGTAGCCTCTGTAGGAAACATTCTATTAGGCATTAGCTCATCCTATACAGGAAATATTTTAGGTACGGGGTTCGTACCAGTGGAGGACTCACATTCGGGATCTCAACGATGAAGAAAAACTGATTTTTGGCTTTTGAAAGTAAATTTTTGTAAAACTTTTGTAAAATTCCATTTTGAGCATGTAATTGTGTAAATGGGCTTGTAATCATATGGAATTAATTGTAATAGAATTAGTATGCATCAAGTCTTATGTGAAAAAAAATACTTTACATGTTTGGGATGTTTCTGGAAAGGTTTGGAATGAATTAGAAAGGAAAAATAGGTGAAACAGAAAATTCTGGGTAAAACCTTCTGGAAGGTCTAGACAAAACCATCTGGAAGGTTTGGACAGACAAGGAAAATTGTTGAACAGTGGGGGAAAGCTTCTAAAAGGTTGATTTTAACCTTACGGAAGGTCATCATATTTTTCACAAAATAAGGATTCCAGTAAGCAAAATCTTCTGGAAGGTTTATGAAGACCTACCAAAAGGTCGATGAAAAACCTTTGAAGGAACTTTTCATGTAAGAAAAACCTTCCAGAAGGTCGAGCAAAACCTTTCGGAAGGTTTTAGAAAAATCTGATATTTTAAGAATGCATTACCATACTTTTAGGCTATGTGTTCTTTGGTTTCAATGACACAAATGGACCTTAAATAAGATATATTGGGGTATATTGAATCTCGATGAGATTGAATGATTAAAAGAACACGGGTTACACGTGTGAGTTATAATCCCGAACAAAGGGATAGTATTGACGTGATGCCGGAGTGGGCAACAATCACGGGTATTTCTGCGAGTTGACGGGTGGTCAACGGTTAATAAAGGACTCCCGATTTTTGGGGCGTCACAATCGTTATTTTATGGATAGGACAAGAAATATATATGTACCAGATTTTTTTTATAACATTTTCTTTTTTGGAGAGGATAAATGTACTGGATTGAATCAACAGAATTGAAGAGTATATGTAATGTAAATAAAATGCAAGATTTGTGAAAGCCACCAGGGATTGTTACATGGCTTGATGACTTTAAGTTAAGGTGAGAGATTAAAGATGAAAACTTAGGAGATAGAGAAAATAATTTGTCTTAATTGAGTGGGAGAATAATGTGGAGATATTAAGATTGATCTAAAAGTATGAATCCAGGTTACAAAGGGTATTGTAAGGCTTGTTGATTTGAGCTGAAGACTAAGAGCTGGAAAAAAAATATTAGAGATATAACTTGACCCTTAACCCAACTACTATATTGACTTATTTGATAGATTTTCCATTTTAATGGAGTAGATGGATCGTTAGTATATACACTTTGGATGGCATAAATTGGATGACATGTATGATTAAGTTTCAATTGAAAATTTTGGTGGAATCCGACACATTTTCACCAACCCTTTGAATTTATGGGAATTCTTATCTGGTGACTAGTGTCGACTTGTGGATTGGTGAAATTATAATTTATATCAGATTTTGCAGCGTGCTATTTGATTAGATTTAATATTATTGGGATTAACCATTAGTTATGTTTACAATGTTGAATGTAAAGACTATAAGCTTGAAAAGTGAGAATCAATCCCTTGGATAACTAGGTGTGTATTTTGATGGTTAAAACGTTGGGAACACATTAATGTCCACCGAACTACCAAGACTTATGATTATCCATAGGATTGAATAGTACAAGAGTGTCATGGTACCCTGAACAACCATAATGGCGAGATTCAACATAAGTAAAGATGAACCAAAGTATAATGAGAAATTGAACATGAGTGTGCGATCTAAGAGTTGATCCTAGAATATTGATTTATTTTGAAGTGTGTAGTTGGGAATCAAAGTTATTATTAGATTTTAAACATTGTGAGTTCCCCTAGACTAGTGAGAGATAGAGTTATTCAGAAGGTTGTATCTATTTCAAGAATTGAGATGTATCTTACCATAATGTCATTACTAATTTTGTGTTATAGCATGATTTCAGTATAGGGAAGATGGGTAATCCTAGCTAAGGAATTGAATTTGATTTGTTGTGATATGCATATTGTTAGGCTACATGTAAGAACCAATTATGAGGTTTAGAGAAAGGATTGGTGAATTCAAAAGACAAGTGGTATTTGATGTGTAGACAATTAAGTTTATGATCTAGTAATGATGCATTATAAGAATTAGTTTGAACAATCGCATAGAATTATTAAGGATAATGGATAGTCGAAAAATGAGAATGAAGATGTTTCAAATAATAGTACAAGTTGAAGGGATGAATTTAAAATTTAGAATATGAAAAATCTATTCTAATCTTGGATTTGATGCTTAAGGGATGAATAGGCATTGAGACCTTGTGGCCAATTGGAATTAGATAGATTTAGTCGACGATTAAGTTTCGAGGACAAAACTTTCTTTTAGGGGGTGAATTGTAAGGCCCCATGCAAAATTTAGTGATGGATGGCATGATATGAATTTTGCTTCTAAAATGATAATAGAAACCTCGAATTATTCTTGGGAGATTGATCAAGAAGTTTGAGTTTCAAGCGCATTAATTTTCAGATCAAATTTAGTTATGGAGGCGTTTAAGCTTGAGAAGGGTTGCTATGTATGTTTTCAAATATGTTAAGATCAAAATAAGGCCACCATTGAATCTGAAATGTCAAAAAAACCTTACAAAAGGTGATATGGAGTGTATTAGAAGTTTAGAAGTATTTCAGAGTTGAAACGCATGTTGGGAAGAATTTGGGTAGAACGAAAGTTGACACTACCTTAGTGTTTGGCCCATAATATTTGACCTTGAGATCCAATTGATATGATTTTCAGAAAGTGAAAACAAGACTTCAAGGTGCACAAAAGTGTATTTCATGGATTTTTTGGTAATCGTCTTCTAACTAGGTCAAAATGAAGATGGAAGTCTGGACTAAAAGTTGCCACCATTCGGATGGTCTTACCGTCAAGTACCGAAAACCAAAATCTACAGTTCTGATCAAAGAGGAGATACTGTGTGCATTCACCATCCAGATAGCAACACAACTGTCGGGATGGTACAACGAAAATAGGCAGCGATCAGAAGGAGTAACGTGTGGTAATTGCAAAAAAATGTGCTAAATCTTGAGGGACTAACATGTGGTAATCACATCAAAACGTGTTAGGAAATTATTTGATCTTTAAATATATGTTAGATAAACAACTATTGGAAATTCTTTTCAATCACATAAATCGTTCTTTGGAAGGTTGTTAAACTATGATTCTTGATTATCGTTGGGTTTTATGGAAAAATAATCTCTTGTATGGGTGGGTGCGATGAATGTGAATTGTGTCTGTGTTTAGATGTTGTTTCTTACATTGAGGAGTTCGAACATTTCCTATCACTCGTATTGTGGTTGGTGTCTTGCAAGGATCAAACTACTATTCGTTCACGGTGATCGAGGCTGAGGGTTAGTTTACAAGTACAGGGAAGGAATCGTCACTGATGATGCATCAATCTACGCCCTTCCTAAAGTTTATGGCCCTACGGAGATTGATTGGATAGTTTATAATTGTGGTGTGGTGTAGTGTGAATCAGATATGTTCATGTCGGTAGTTTTATGCTAGTTAACCTACGTACATGAGATATATTTCTTGTGACAACTATTGTTTTGAAAGTTGTTTACTCTCCTTTGAGAAATTTACTATTTTGTAATGTAATTGGAGATCTTATTAACTATCACATTTTACTTCAAAAGTATTATATATTATTTTGAAAAAGGGTGACTTTCCTGTTTTTAATGATTTCTAAACCTTGTCAGATTTGAGAAGGTTTTTCTAATGGGATGTTTGCTCATCCTACGAGATAACATTTTTCAGATTTTGTTAATGAGGAGGATCTTGGACTAGGCATGCAAGTAGAATTGAATCAAGATGTGTATCTAGAACCAGTGGTTATTTTTGAGTTTTAAATGATGGTTTAATACTGTTATAGATATTTCACTTTAGTTAATGTTGGAAGAATAATTACTTTGAGTTTGGATGTAACAAGAAGGTTTCAATTATATTGATTTGGAATATTTTGTTTGGTTTTTATTTAATTGATGGATGGTTTCTATTATTTAATGATTATTTTAGATGCTCTCATGAATGGATGTTGTATGGATAGTTAATGCCTTATGAGGTGGAATTTGGGGCATTACACTAGGCACTCCCTCTCTAACATTTTATTAATTTTACCGCTTTTGCACTCTCGCTCCCGTGCCTGCGCTCTCGCTCCCATGCCTTCTCCCACTTTATGTGATCTAGATCTCAATTAGGAGAAATTTTTTAGTGAGTTGTACACATTATATGAACATATCAAGTAGTGTGCACAAGTAATGAAAAGCTTCCATAACAATAGTTTTGGGGATATAGAAGTTGTCTTTCTAAAAAAACAATTTAATAAATTGATAGGTGACAACTGTATAAACCTAAACTAGATCATGATGATTTAATCTAATGCTAGGCCTTCTATCCTCTGGAATTTACTTACAACTATATATGGGTTGCCCTCAGAAGTAGACACCAGGCTTATGACTGGGCAAAAGTTGTGTGGTTTTATGTGACCGTCCTGTAGTATGTATAGCTTTGTGAAAAGTTTGGTTGTGCACAAAGCTCAAGACAAGTTGATTTATTATGGAATTCCCTAAAGGGCTCTGTATTCTTTATAAATAATAGTTTTAAACCAAAGCCGTCTCTTCTTTGAATACTCATTTACTAGCAGAGTTTGGGTATTTTACAAAGAAAGCGTAATATCCAATGGCCTTCCTTTGATTGGTACACTTTGTTGCAATAGTTTTCCAGTATATGTAATTGACGAGAGAGGAATGTTGGGATAATAAAAAATCCTTTTAAAGATATTGCTTATATCTACAAGGAGATTGTGGTTTGGGGTTTGTGTTAGATAAAGTTGCATCGAATTAGAGGAATATGTTAAGCAGGAGCATAGATATAGATTATCCTCAAACCTTGCAGGTCTCAACCTGTATTAATACATGGATATATTGAACATAGTAGCATAATTAGACATGAATGTTATGTCTATATATGCATACATGGGGTAGAGGTGAGGGAGTGACCCAATGATAAGGGGTCACTTCTGCCCGCAGGTGGTTATGAGTTTCAAATCTGTAGGGGAATGACGTAGTACAGTTTTTAGATCTAGAAAAAATGATAGAGCTGAGGGGGAGAGGTGAGGGAGGGGGGATCCGTAGGTGATGGAGGTCAGATCTACTTTCTACGACAAGGATGCGACTCAGATCTGATTTCTTCGACGATTTGAGTATCTTCAAAAGAGACAGGTCTAGTTTCTTTGGATCGAGAGGAAATATGGAGATCACAGCTTTCAACGAGACCGTCAACTCTCACAAATCGATTTTCAAGCAAGGAAGAACAAGGATTGTCGATCTGTTAGTTGGAGAAATGAGTGATATTGGTTTGGGGGCCATAAAGAGGCATTCAGACGTCATTTAATCCAAGTCCGAATGTTATGTTCTGAATCAATGACAAAAACTAGCCAATCTCCTAGTATTCCACATCCGGACAACATTTAATCCATGTCTTGATGTCGTTAACTCCACTTCCGAACACAAGGTTCTGCACTATTAGCCAAAAACTGGCCAGACTCCCAGTATCCCACATTCGAACGACATTTAATCTATGTCCGAACATGAGGATCTGCCCCTCACATCCATGTTTTTCTTTCTTTTTTATTTTTTTCAACCTTAAGGCAATGATTCTACCTAGGTTTTTCCACATTCTTCATGTTCGAGCATACATATATTCATACACTCAACACATAACAAAGAACATGCAATGTATGTGAATGCAACGCTCTGGCCCCGGTCTTCCCATATGGAAAATGATAGACTCACTTTCTACAATATCCATATAAGATCTAAAACCTGGAATCTAATACCAAGTTATCACATCCCAAAATTTAAGGGTCCTTTCTTAGCGAAACCTGAGCACAGTCTCCTTTGTACGGAGAGCTCTACCCAATACAGAACCTGTGTCTATAATGCCAGTATGATCATTCCAAGGTCCAACATTAATGTCCAAGCAAATCATGCATTGAATATCCCCCATCATACAACATACATTCAATCCCAAAAGAATATATGTTTATAAAGTCCCAATTATATGTATTTTGTTCAAAAGAATATACAAGTTTTGTTTTACAAAATATACACGGCTAAGTAAATACAATGGGACTAAACAACTCAAAAGTGAAGCCATGTCCAACTTCAATCCTTAAAAGTGAGCCCAAGTGAGGGCCGTTAGTGGAAGCACATCCAGTACCTAAAAAATGTTCCCACAACGGGGTAAGCTGAAAACCCAGTAGGGTATCTCTAATAGATAATACCTCCCAATCCCAATGCATATGATATGAATACATTTACATCAAGCCAAGCATATATCACAAATAACATAGAAATGATACTAACAATGCCAACCATGTATGATACTTCATGAATGCATGTCTAACACCGAACCCACTCCCGGGTTCCCATGCACATGATACAATGCTATGTCATGAAACAGTAATTCCAAGCCCCCGTCACTGGGTTATTCACCTCCAATGACTATTTATTTATTCTTGTGCCTTTCTTAGGTAGACAATTTATGGACATTTCACCAATGGGCTACCAAATCGACACGGCATTTTGAGGGCATCTCACCTCCGGTTCTGCTTATATCAACACACTTTTATGGGCTCGTTACACCACCGACTAGTGTGTGATCGACATAATCGAGCCTTGCACCTGAGGGCGAATCTAACCCATCTTGTTATACCCGACACCTTTTCCATTCAATGTTTCGTGAGACTCAATTGGACTTTAATCCAATCTTCTAGAGCCCCATCAATCAACTCACCTATATGGTTATTGATTAGCCCATGCACAATACTCACAATCATGACATGTTTCGAGAATTTAGTGTTAAATCGTGCATGTTCAATGTAAAGCACAATTGCAATTCAATTGGAAACGCAATGTCAATTATAGCATGTGGCATATAATAAGCATTCTAACATATCACCAAGCATATCATAAGCATCATTAACTAAAATAACATATTTGAACATACATAGGCATTTTATCAAATACCTAGAGAGCATAATATAAACAGATAGCATGCCCGTTCATATCACACATACTTAACATGTTCAAACACAAAATCAAGTAGAAATTGGTTTATATGTTCATCAATTCCCAAACCTCTCACTAATCACACTAGTTATATGGTACATATGTAAATATTCTACATAACCCTGCCCATACCATATAAAAACTTGAAATTGCAAGTAATTCTGGATAGGAGGAAAATCCACACCTCTTGAAGCATAAACAAAGAAGAGAAAGACCTTTAGAATGCCCAAGGAAAGCTCTTCAAAGCCCTAGCTCCAAAACCCTTGAATTCTGAAATTTATGGAAATGGCTTGAAATTTGTGTTAACGCATAGCCCTCGTTGGGTAGAACATCTTTAGTTCTTGTTTGATGTAGATCCGAAAGTTGAATCTTGAGATTTTTTAGGAAGAAGGAGAAATTGAAGAACTCAAAGCCTTGTCTCTCTCTCTCTCTCTCTCTCCCACACGATTTTGGCAAGAGAATGGATGAGAAAAATCTAATTTTCCTCTTGAACTCCCTTTTTATTCTTGACCCATAATGTGCCACATGTCCTCTTTTTATTAGTTGAAAATCCAAGAGAGACAATCACATTCTGACACTTGTCTACGTGGATAATATTATTTAAATATCTATACAATTTTTATGGTCAGTCCCATGAATAAAAGTAATTTTCTAAAATTTTAACCACATGTCACCCAATTGCACATTTTGCCTCCTTTATGTAAAAATTCTAACTATCTCAAAATTCAAGGAAAATTGGCTGGTGAACTTGGTTTCGTGACATAAATTCAATGGTGAGATTTATTTTGTCATTCGAGTTATTGTGATGCCCCTAAAACTGGGGGTCCTTTGTCAACCTGTTGACTAACCGTTAATTCGCAGAAGTACTCATGAATGCCGCATAACCTGACACCACTGCACAACATCCCTTTTATTGGGATCACAAAAACACAGGGTTTTGGTAGTCTCCCCTGTACCAGGCTCTCTCAAGTGTACAACCTATATACCATTTAACCACATGACCCATCCGAGGTCCAATATACCACAATTTATACTCCATTATTGTCCATTTACATCATTCGAATAAAAGGACACAAAGCCCAAGAGCATGGCAAAACATTTGTAAAATTTGAGATTTTTGGAAAACCTACCGATAGGTTTTGCCTACTGGAAAAGTTCTACCGTAAAACTTGAAGTTCTACCAGTAGGTATTGCTCACTGGAAAAGTTCTACGGGTAGGTTTTACATTGTTCTACCGATAGGTTTTGCTTACTTTCACCCATTTTCATCCTTTTTCAATTCCAATTCATTCCAACCCACTCCATATCAACTCAACACATGCATAATGAAGTTGTTCATGTAAAACATGGTCAATACAAGTTCTGTTACAATCATTTCCATAGATTTACATGCCCAAAATCAAATTTCATAAATGTTTTACAAAATATGTTTTAGAAGCCAAAAGTCAGCTTTTCTTCATCCTTGAGGCCCTGAATAAGAGCCTTCCACCGATGTATAACTCGCACCTAAAAGGGTTTCCCACAAAGGGTGAGCCATGCTCAATAGGGTATTTCTTAAAAAAGCTACTCCGCAACCTAGATGCATATGAAATGTTCACATGCACAATTTCACAAGCAACAAACCTTCCAATCAAGGATATACAATTCAATGATAGGAATTACCATGTTATGCCATGAAATGAGATGAGACTCACTCATGTAACTCAACTCAAGCCTTTACCAGCTCCCACAACCCATGCAATGCCATGAGTATAAAATTGGGCATTTTCATGCCCTTGCCATTAATGTTGCACATCCAATGGCCTTTTAAAAATAAACCATGTGTCTTTGTTGGGTATTCGAATTTTGAAATCTCACCGCCGATTAAGTACACCGTTACACTTTTTTAGACTTACACCGAGGGAAGTTTAAAAACCAGTAACAGGGTCTTGCACCTGAGGGAGTATATAGCCCTTCTTGCTATACCCGACATAAGTTTTTCATGCAATTATCGAGCCCACTTATCAACCACGAAGAGTGATGTTTGATGCAAAAACATGCATACACACCCACACTCATGTCTAATGCTCACGAATACGATGCCTTTGTGCATATGCAATGTAATGAAATAATTTCAATATCAATATCATATTCATATGTAATGAATAACATATGAACTATTTCAACCACATTTCAACACATTCCATGGCTAATTATATCCAAGACATATAATTTTTCATAAATCATCACAATATCAATATATCATAAGTATATATCAACATTTACATTCAACAACAATTTTTCCAAGTATGTTATACATAATCTATACAACAGCACACTTAATTTCACATAGGCATTTAATCAAACACCTTTAAGACATAATATAAACACATAGCATGCCCACATATCAAAACTTCCATGAAATCATAAGCTAGTAATTTTTAATGACCAATTCATACTAGAATTAAATTTAACCATATCTATTACGCATTTCATGAATTTTACAACAATAGGCAAGTGCTAAAGGCTTCTAACACCCTACCCATTCCATATAATCATCCTAGGTTAGAAATAAACCTAGTTAGGATGAAAAATCTACCTCTTGAAGCCTAAAACAACGATAGGAAGCTCCAAGAACCCAAAATCACGCCTAAAGCCCTTGATTTCTCTAAGCCCGTTTTTGGAACTTCAACCAAATTTTTGTTTTTTAATATGGTTGTGTAGGCCTCGACGAGCAGGTCGACTTTTGCTCTTGGCTCGTGTTGATTCGAGCAACGAAAAGGCGTACATTGTAGAAAAAGTTTGGAATTATCTCTTTTTTCCTTCTCTTCCTTCTCCAACATGATGACCAGCTGAAAGTGGGAAGAAAATTAGATTGTCTCCCCTATTTATACCCTTGAAATGATTGGTCCACATTGCGCTACACGTTCCTTAATTTTCTAGTCCGATTTTGACTCGAATCGATTAAATTTCATCCTGGTTCAAGTTCAAAATATTTTTATTTTAAATTTCTTTAAATTATTATCCAGTCTTAGAAATTTTATTCTCAGGTTCGTTTTCATGTCACCCGACACTCGATCGTCTCGTAAAACGTAAAATATTCAATTATCTCAGAATTCAAAGAAAATTGACAGGGTAACTAGATTTCACGAGACAAACCCAACAGTGTGGTCCATTTTGTCATCTGAATTCTAGAAAAATTAGGATTTTCAACTCGTATTGTAATGACAATTATCGTTTTGCCCTTTTTCATAAAAAGTTTAAATTTACTTGTATTTTACATTCTTTCCTCCTTAAAAGAATTTCGTCCTCGAAATTCACACACACATAAACATTCAACCATATGCATATGTAACAGTCATATAATACTAAATGGCTACAAGTATGTACCTCCATCCTCAAACAAGAACGGATAACTGGTAGATATGGTACCCTTACGCTCTCTGCCGTCTCCTCCACACCTCATTGCTGCCACAACACCTTCACCAGTCTCACGGTCTTGCCTTGTAAAACCTGCTCTTGACTATCCATGATACGCACCGGTCCCTCCTTGAAGGTCCCATTCGCATTGACAATCAACTCGCCCCAATCCACCACATGTGTCGGATATAGGGTGTACTTCCGAAGCATGGAGACATGGAACACCGCGTGAACATTCGATAATTTTGGCAGTAACGCCAACCGATAAGCAACTGTACCAACCCTCTTGAGTACCTTGAAGAACCTAATAAACCTTAATGGCATCTTTCCTTGCTTCCTGAACTAGACCACTCCCCTTTTAGGCATCACTTTAAAGAAGACATGATCTCCCACCTCAAACTCTAGAGGTTGCTGCCGTTTGTCGGCGTAGCTCTTCTACTGACACTGAGCCGTGAGAAGACGCTTCCGTATCAAGTTCACCTTCTCCGAGGTGTTTCTAACCAAGTTCGGACATGTAGAGGGTCTCTATTCAACCTCCATCCAATAAATCGGAGAACAGCAAGACCTCCTATAAAGTACCTCACAAGGTGTCATTTGTATGCTCGTCTAATAACTATTGTTGAAGGTGAACTCAACTAAGAGTAAGTGCTCTTTCTAGCTACCCTTGAGATCTAGGATGTATGCTCAAATTATGTACTCTAAAGTCTGGATGGTCCTCTCTAACTGACTGTTCATCTGGGGATGAAAAATTGTGCTCATCATCAACTATATCCCCATGGCCCGCTAGAAACTCTCCCAAAAATAGGTCATAAACCTAGGATTTCGATCCAACACTACAGATACGAGCACCCCATGCAGTCGAACTATCTCTTATATGTACAATCGATAGAATTCCTCTAGTGTGAAGGTCATCCTAACTACTAAAAAGTGTGCCAACTTCGTAAGCCGGTCCATTATCACCCACACCAGGTCATATCCCTGCGATGCCTATGGCGAGTGGGTCACAAAATCTATTTTTACGTGCTCCCACTTCCACTCAGCCACCTCCAAAGACTGGAGCAACCTTGCTAGTCTCTAGTTCTCAGCCTTGACCTTTTGATACATGAGACATCGATAAACAAAATTTTCGACGTGCCTCTTCATCCCACTCCAGTAGTATTGGCCACAAAGATCATGGTACATCTTCGTGCCACCTAGATGCACAATAAAACAGGAGCAATGGAACTCCCTAAAGATCTTTTCTCTCAAATTCGTAGACTGGAGAACCACAACCCTTTCCCTGAACCGAAGACTACTATTCGCATGAATGGCCTAACCCTCATCACCTGTACCTGATTGTACCTAGTCCCTGATAGATAATATCTCTATATCTTGTCCCTGGGACTCGATCACTCTGCTTAGTAGGGAAGGTTTAACCACTAAACTCCCCAAAGTGTTCTGAGCCTGACCCCTGTAGTGCAACTCTAACTATCCCACAGTCTCGAGCATCTATCATTCCCAGGAAGCCACAATAGCCAAGACTCCCCATAAATTTCGACTAAGTGTATCAACAACCATGTTTACCTTACCAGGATAGTAATGCAAAATGAAGTCGTAGTCCTCCAAATATTTCATCCACCTGTGTTGCCTCATATTGAAGTCCCGCTATGTAAAGATGTACTTCAGACTCTTGTGGTCTGAAAATACCTCAAACTGCTCACCATACAAATAGTGGCACCAAGCCTTCAAGGCAAAGACAATGGGCGCCAACTCCATGTCGTGCGTAGCACTGGAGTAACTAACATACCCAAAGCTGACACCACGTGTCCCAAAAATTTTACCCCCGTAAGCAAAAATTCACACTTGTTGAACTTGACGTACAACTGATGATCCCTCAAGGTCTGGGGAACAACCTTTAAGTGACCCTCATGCTCCTCCTCAGACTTGGAATAGATCAAAATGTCGTTAACACAGACCACAACAAACTGATCTAGGTAAGGTTGGAATACCCTATGCATGAGATTCATGAATGCTGCCGGAGCATTCGTCAATCCAAAAGGCATCATAGTGAACTCAAAATGCTGGTACCGTATCCTAAACACCGTCTTAGAGATATCTGCCTCCCTAATCCTCAACTTATGGTAACCTGCGTGTAAATATATCTTGGAGTAGACCCACGCCCCTCTTAGTTGATCAAACAAATCATCATTCCTCGGCAAAGGGTATCTATTCTTTATAGTAACCCAATTCAACTACCAGTAATCTATACATAGCCGAAGGGTCTTGTCCTTTTTCTTGGTAAATAACACCAAAGCACCCTAAGGTGAGGTGCTCGGTCTAATGAAGCCCTTGTCCATCAATTCTTGCAATTGGACCTTGAGTTCTTGTAACTCTGTAGGTGTCATTTATGTGGTGTCATAGAAATGGGCGACGTATTAGGGTGTAACTCAATGGTGAAGTCTACTTCCCTACGTGGAGGTAATCCTGGTAGTTCGTCTAGAAAAATATCCTCATACTCACAAACCACTCGAGGTAGACCTAACTCTTGTCTTGCCTTGTCCTCTAGGATAAGGCTTATTAGTCAACCCATCAACTGCCCGTGACAACGAAAAATCATACATTACTTGGGGTGAAACATCATGCTTCTCCTCCTAAAACTTGAAAAAAACACCATCTGGTGTCTATACAGTGACCCTCTTCCGATCACAATCAATGATGACTCGATGTACCTCCAACCAATCTATCGTAAGGATAACATCAAACTCCGACATGTCCATGACCCTAAGGTCCACGGTGAGTAGAATTTCTGAGATCTCTAACTCACAACCCTGACATATTTGATCAACACACACCTTAGCTCCTAGGGGTGAAATCATATGCAATAGCTCTTCCAAGTTCTCAACCTCTAAGCCTAAATTCCTCATACATGATGCAAAAATGAATGAATGCGATGCACCAGAGTTAAATAATACCTTTGCCCATAAGCGAAAGAGTAAAAATGTATCTTGAATAACCGATTGATCCATTGGCTCAATCTGAGGTGCGATGGTGTAGACACGCACCTAGGTCCCTGAAGTCCCGACCTGTGAGCCCTGTCCTCAGCCTCGACCCATGCCTGGCCTGATTGTAGAATCCCCGCACGTGAAGTAGTAGGGGTCTGTGTAACACCCTTAAACTGATACTGACTTCCCTGGCCTATGATGGGGTGGGAAGGAATCAAATGAGTCTATGTATGTCCCACTGATAACTGGGACTAGGATGCCCCATAGCTATGAGATCCCTACCTCTAAGCACAATCCCGCTCCATGTGACCTGGTTGGTGGCAAATGAAACATGTCCTTTGGTCTACCTAGTAGAAAGGCCTCTGATTTCTCCTGTCTTAGTAGAATTGACCTTGGATATGACCTTGATAGTCGTGGCCCTATCCTTGATATCCTTGTGCAGTAAAAGTCCTCTGCTTCTTCCCCAAACTCAAAGAAGAGGATTGGCCCTCCGTCTTCTTGTCCTTAGCACCCAACTCTCGGATGCTCCTTGCATTGCCTACATCTCTCTCTATGGCCATATCTATCTCAACCATCAAGTCCAAATCTTATAGGCGCTAGCCCACAATCTTCCCCCGGATGGACAATTTCAAACTATACTTGAACCTCCTTACTTTGGTCATGTCTGTAGCCACATAATCATCGGCGAAATGGACTAACACAGTGAACTTAGTCACGTACTCCATCACCGTCATAGTCTTTTGCTTCAAATCCAAGAATACTCAGGCTCTTGTGTGTCAAATAGCCGATGGGACGTATTGCCCATGAAGAGCTCCCGGAACTCATCCCATGTCATCGTCTCTAAGTTCTTCGAGGCCCTTACCCTATCCCACCATAGATGGGTTTCCTCTTCTAGCTGGAATGCAACTAGTCTTATCTTAGTGGCATCAAAGGTGATCTCTATAGCCTCTAGGATCTTCTCCACTTGTTGGAACCAATGGTCAGCCACCATCGGGTCCGCCCCTCCCATAAATGTCAAAGGCTTGTGTGCCTTGAACTTTTGGAGGTTACTTGAGCCCCCTTGGCCCCTATTGGCGCTAGCCTATGTAAAGGTAGCCACCATCGTGCCAATAGCCTCCATAAAAGCTTGTTGGTCAAAGGGCGGTGGTGTTTAGTTGTTGTTCCACACACCTCGTCAACCGTGTCCTCTTCCTCTATTTTCCATCTACACACAGTTCAAATAGTAATAGAGCACTAACTTACTATCCCAAGATAGGGATCAAGTTCAAAATGTGAGATTTCTCTCCTTGCCTCACTAGTAGAGCATGTGCCACCCACTAGTAAACATTTACACCCCGATCTATCCCATTCATTCTTTTTTCAACCCTCAAGGCTATGTTCTCTAACCCTAGTGTCTTTTCTCCATATAAATTTAATAAAGCATATTATTCACATAAAATATAACACATAACATGTAGCATTTAAAACACATAACATGTAATGCACAATGGATGCAATGACCTATACCCATGCCCTGCAAGTCTTAAGTAAATCGAGAACCTAAGCTCTGATACCAAGTTGTGACGCCCCTAAAATCGGGGGTCCTTTATCAACCTGTTGACTAACTGTCAACACGTAGATGTACCTGTGAATGCCGCATAACCCGATACCATGACACAATATCCCCTTTACCAGGATCACAAAAACACAGGGTTTGGGCAAAGTCTCCCCTATACCGGGCTTTCCCAAGCGCATAACCTGTATATCATTCAACTGCATAACCCATCTGATGTCCAATATACCACAATTTATACTCCATTATTGTCCATTTAAACCATTTAAATAAAAGGAAACAAAGCCCGAGAGCATGGCAAGACATTTTTAAAATTTTAGATTTTTGGAAAACCTACCGGTAGGTTTGTCATCGTCCTACCGGTAGGTTTTGTCTACTGAAAAAGTTCTACTGTAAAGTTTGAAGTTCTACCGGTAGGTTTTGCTCACTAGAAAAGTTCTATCGGTAGGTTTTGCTCACTGAAAAAGTTCTACTATTAGGTTTTACATCGTTCTGCCAGTAGGTTTTGCCTACTTTCGTCCATTTTCATCCTTTTTCAATTTCAATTCATTCGAACCCACTCCATATCAACTCAACACATGTATAATGAAGTTTTTCATGTAAAACATGGTTCATACAAGTTTTGGTACAATCATTTCCATAGAATTACATGACAAAAATCAAATTTTACAAATATTTTACAAAATGTGCTTTATAAGCCACAAGTCGAATTTTCTTCATCTTTGAGGCCCCGAATGAGAGCTTGCCACCAGTGTATAACTCACACCTAAAATTTTTTTCCACGAAGTGTGAGCCACGCTTAATAGGGTATCTCCTAAAGAGGCACTCCCCAACCTAGATGCATATGACACATGCGCAATTTCACATGCAACAAACCTTCCAATCAAGGATATAAAATTAAATGATAGGAATTACCATGTCATACGATAAAATGAGATGAGACTCACTCATGTAACTCAACCCGAGCATTTATCGGCTCCCACAACCCATGCAATAGCATGAGTATAAAATCAGGCATTCCAAGCCCAACATCAATGGACTTTTAAAAATAAACCATGTGTCTTTGTTGGATATTCAGATTTTGAAATCTCACCATCGATTTCGTACACCGTTACACTTTTTTGGACTTGCATCGACGGAATTGTAAAAATCAGTAACTGGGTCTTGCACCTGAGGGAGTATCTAGCCCTTCTTGCTATACCTAACACAAGTTTTTTATGCAACTGTGCAACTCTGTCGGACCTTGGTCCGACTGTACCGAGTCCACTTATCAACCGCCAAGAGTGATGCTTGATTCAAAAACATGCACACACACCCATAGTCATGTTTAATACCCACGAATGCGATGCCTCTTTGCATATGCAATGTAATGAAACAATTGCAATATCAATATCATTTCCATATGTAATGAATGTCATATGAACTATTTCAACACATTCCATGGCGAATTATATTCAAGGCATATAATTTTTCATAAATCATCACAATGTCAATATATCATACGCATATATCAACATTTACATTCAACAACAATTTTTCTAAGCATGTTATACATAATCTATGCAACAACACATTTAATTTCGCATAGGCATTTAATCAAACACCTTCGAGGCATAATATAAACACATAGCATGCCCTGGTCCCGGAACTTTTATGAAATCACAAGCTAACAATTTCTAATTACCAATTCATACTAGCATTGAATTTACCCATTTCATCAACTTTACAACAATAGACAAGTGCTAAAGGCGTCTAACACACTACCTATTTCATATAATCATCCTAGGTTGGAAATAAACATATTTGGGATGAAAACTCTATCTCTTGAAGCGTAAAACAACGATAGGAAGCTCCAAGAACCCGAAATCACGCCTAAAGCCCTTGACTTCTCCAAGCCCCTTTTTGGATCTTCTCCCAAATTTGTGCTTTTTGGTATGGTTGCGTAGACCTTGACGAGGAAATTGACTTGCTCTTGGCTCGTGTTTATTCGAGCCACGAAAAGGTGTAGATCATAGAGAAAAGTTTGGAATTCTATCATTTCCCCTCTCTTCCTTCTCCAACGTCAAGACCAACTGAAAGTCCCTATTTATACCCTTTAAATGTTTGGTCTGCATTGTGCTGCACATTCCTCATTTCCTGGATCTGGTTTTGACTTGAATCAATTAAATTTCATCCCGGTTCAAGTTCAAAATATTTTTATTTCAAATTTCTTTAAATAATTATCCAATCTTTGAAATTTTATTCTTAGGTTCATTTTTTAGGTCACCGACACTCGATCGCCTCGTAAAACACAAAGAAACTGATTTTCTCAAAATTCAATGAAAATTGATGGCATAACTTGATTTTCTGAGACTAATCCAATGGTGAGATTTATTTTTTCATCTGAGTTCTAGAAAAATTTGAGTTTTCAACTTGTACTGTAGTGGCAAATTACCGTTTTATCCTTTTTCATAAAAAGTTTAAATTTATCCGGATTTTACAGTTATATAACAATTCAAGTTTTTAAATCATACTTAAATAGCTTAATTACCATATTACCCCTCTAATTAAGATTTTAATTTTTTTCTCGGGTTTTACAAATTTGCAGATATTTCTTCTTTTGTTACATGTTTATTTAAATGTTAAATTATTAGGGATTAAATTGTAATGACCTCTATTATTTTGCTCTTGGCATTTAATTGAATAAATGTTAATATATCATCTTATATTTGTGATTGGGAGAAAGAAGCAACAATTTGTCGCTAAGGATCCACCCTCAATTAAATTACGACTCAGCCACTTTTGAGGATATCCATTGAAACTAGTGTTGTTGCATTAATACACTGCAAGAAAACTGTTTTTCAACCATTAACTTTCGCAATAAATAGGAAAATTACTTGCCAAAAAAGTGTTTTTTGGCGACGATTTTAATTGTTCCTTACAAATTTTTTTTTTATAATATTTAGTGGCAAAATGGTTTTTTGGTCATTGCCAAAAGGCTTCGCAAAAATGTTAACTCCAAAAAATTAAATTCTAATTTTATTGGAAACAAAAATTTTTATCGCAAAAAATGTTTTCGTTGGTAATGTTTTTGGTAAAATAACGAAAAATAAAAAAAATTTAAACTTAGGGATGGTTTATGTTCATTGAAATAAAAATATCTGATATTTTTTGCTAGGCAAAGTATTAAATTTAGTCACATAATCCTTTAATTTAATGGATTAAAATGATGTCATTTTGGATTTAGGGGTTTTATAGTTCCTGGTTCCAAAACGACATCATTTTGAAACCCTAGATTAATTCCCTTGTCATCTTCTTCAAAAAATGCATCAGAAGAGCCCCACCCTAGGCTTCTTTCTCTCTCTCTCTATGCACAAATCACACAGACCCATATTATGCACAAACCACCCACACCTTCACTCTTGCTACACAAAAATCACCCGCACTCCCACTATTGAATTCATTCACTCACACACACACACAAAAATCACAAACACAGATCCTCACTCAAAAATCCCTCTATTAGACTACTCATTGTTCCCGAAACACACATATACACACAGTCAATGGCACACACACACCCACCACCCACCTACACACACACACACACACATATTCAGTTGCATGCACACACACTAAGTCGCATACAAACACACACACACACATACTTTCTCTCTCTCTCTCTCTCTATTTTCTATTCACGAAACACACACATGCACACACTCAATCGCATGCACACACACACTCGCACTCACACTCACACTCACACTCAATGGCATACATAAACACACACTCTTAATGAATGATGTACACCCCTCTTAGTGTAGAATATTATTTATTTATTTTGGGGGTTGGATGTGCAGCGGAATCTGATTACACACACACACGACAATGTATGAAGACATAACCATATATTGCTACAACTTGACATGGGAGTGTGTGACAAACAAATGAATCCATGCTGGCTAGCTACTGGATGAATTGTATAGTATTCATGGTTGTTGGTTTGATTTGACACCCATTAGTTTGTTGCTTGAACATTACAATGTTATTTTGTGCCTTTTTTGTTATCTTTGAATGAAACTTCAACCTTTGGTTTATTTAAAGAAGGTTGCCTTCTTGCTAAACTCTTATCCTTTTGATGGAGTTTCGATCGGTAGCAAGTATTTGGTCTATATATCTTTGGTGGATTTCATTGAGTGGTGAGTCTATCAACTATCCCTAGATTATTCCTTGTGTTACCCCTACTTCTTTGCATTTTAGGCATCAGTTTGGGTCAGTAGAAACAATGTTGAAAAATGGAGAGATTGATTGAGCTTGTAAAGAGAGATTATTTAAGAGGGAACTTATTTTCAACTTTTCTTGTTTTTGAGTTTTATACCTATGAGATATTATTTGTTCTCGATTGAGCTTCTTAAGACATAAATCATGTGTATTTGAGAGGATATCACTTTTAGGATTGTCATTAAAGCTTTAGAGTCCTTTGTTGCTCCAAAATGAAATCGTTCGAGTTTGTCTTGATTTTTAAGGAAAAAGATCACGGGTTATGAATAACAAGTTAGCAAGCATTCTAAGGGGGATGTGATCCAAATTCCTTTTTAGGGTTTCTATGTTTTAGAGTTAAAGGGTGAGAGGGTTCGTCGAGAAAAGTACGAGACCAGAGGATTAATTGCATTTAGTGCGTCTTGAGGGTTTGTTAGTATTTGCATCTATACTGCTAATTTCAATAGTAGAGAATTTGGGATGGTTTCTTACCCTAGGTTGGTTTTTCACATAAAAACTATTGTATTCTTGTGTGCTTGATTTAAATAACAAACTTGTTATTCTTATTCCAACTCTGCTAAGTGGTTTATTGATTAGTCCATGTTATATAGTTGATTGAATTGGTAATTAGGTCCAAGAATCTTTGATTTGTAATTATTTCCACATTCGACCAATTCACCCCCTCACTCTTGGTCTATTTAGGTTTAATTTGACAAGTCAAATTGTGCAACCTCAAACCAAACACCTTAGATAGAATATTATGATTAAAACTTGGTATCCCTTTATTGGGAATGAGATAGCCATTCTCAATAATGAATAGTTTTATCCAAGTATTAACCTTAAGTGCATCTCCAAAGGCAGTCAGTTTTATCCTATAGAGAGATGCTTCTCCTTCTATCTAGAATTCTTGCTGAAAACCATGATATTTGACCAAAATCTTTCTTCTATCCCTCCTAAAACACCTGATATCATTAGAAAATTTACATCCTTATTCAAATCAAATCCCTCTACAATCCAAACATAATCAAATCCAATCACTGATCCATAAATCAATCCAAAACTGGTGCAACTTTCATCCGAAAATACTCAAACTGAAAAACATTCAAATATACAGATAGCTCATCATGCTTCAATTCCTAAGATTGCTAAATGAGTTATTTTTAACAACGATGAGCCTGACATGTACTATACCCTAGAGAAAACTCAACTGGTGTCTAAGGAGTTCAACCAAGTGTTGATTGGCAAATGTGCCTATGGGAAGCCTTCCTTAGGGGTTATTAGAGAGTTCATTTCAACTAGGTGGCTACTTGAAGGTGATTTTCAAATAGGTATATTAGATCCTAGACATATCTTGATTCAGTTTACCCTTCATGAGGACTCTATTAGATCTTGGCTTAAAGATGCAACCTACATCGAAGGATTTTTTTTTTCATTTCTTTTAGTGGTTTCTAGAATTCTCTCTAGGAGTTGAGCCTCCTGTAGTCACTATGTGGATCTCTCTTCCAGTCCTTCTTATCAATTTATTTAAACTAGAATGCTTGAAGGATATCCTATGTCTTGTGGGTAAAATACTTGTCATTGACAAAATGACCAGACCTGGAGTAGCAAGAGCTTGTGTAGAATTCAATTTGTTGGCACATAATCCTAAGTTGATTTGTCTTAATTTAGGTGGTACATCTGGGAAATGGTATAAGATCATAAACTAGAAGGAAAGTAATTATTGTACTTGTGGTTTAAAGCAAGGCCTTGTGGTAGGAGAGTTTAGAAAACAAAGAAGGGTGAGGGACATCATATTTCTGAGGAATTAAAACATGGTCTGAAGCAACAACAATATTGCAATAATTCTCTGAAACAAGAAAACAAAGGGAAGAGGATAATGAATGAGCAGCACAAGAGAGGGTAGCGAAAGGAATTCAAGTAGAAGGAACCAAGTGGAAATGAAGGAATTGGACAAAATAAAAAAAGAGTAGAAGAATCACAACAGGAAACAAACCACAATGTTTTAGAGGTTCAGAACATGGATGTGCAGGGTGTGAGCCAAAAGAGGAAGGACAAAGTTATGTTGCAAGGTGAGACTTCAAGTACTGTCACAAGAGGGTGATAGGGAGGATTCTAGAAACTGGAGTGAAGCAGAAGCTGCTAAGTCTTTTATCAGGATCAGTGGTGGCAGTGATTAGTCATAATAATATATCCAAATCTAGAAGTTTGATTTCTTTCTCCCTCCATTAAACTATTAATATAATTTCATGGAATTTTATAGGGGCAAATAAAGAAGCCTCTACAAGAAGACTTAAAAAGCATATTAGAATGCATAATGTGAGTATGATGGCCACAATAGAGCCAAAATTGGATCATGTGAGGATTCAAGGCTTATGTTCAAGCTTGATTTTCTCTACATATGTAACTAATGCTCTTCTAGAGAAGAATATTTGGGTGTTATGGGATCATAGAATGGTTGTTCAAGTTGAAAGTGAGCATGAACAAGTTATGGCATTGAAAGTTTCTTATATAGGTTCTTTTTCGTGTTTCATTACTGTAGTTTATGCAAAATGTAATCATATATTAAGGAGGCCTTTGTGGGATTATATACAGAATTTAAATATCAATGGTGACCAATAGATAGTAGTTGGGGATTTTAATGCAATAGTATCTTCCAGTGAGAAGAGGGAAGGTGTAACCCAAGGTTTAACTATCATGAATGAGTGCGTTTCTTTTATTCATTTAGTTGGATTGATTGATTGTGGTTTCATTGGGAATAGTTTTAAATGGTGTAATGATTAACCCTGAATAATGCAGTAATGAATTAGAATTTTAGGGTTATGTGTGTGCTTAAATTAGGCTAAAGTGATTGATTTATGAAATGTTAGGGTTAATGTCTGATTTATCTATTTTGTAGGGTTTCAGGATAATTAAGGAAGTTCGGAGGGACAATAGTGCAGACGCTAAACAAGAGAAGGGAGGCAAGCATAATTCAAAAGTCAAAAGGTTAACAAAGGAAGGCTGGCAACCCAAAATCCAGAGAATTTCCACAGTCCAGACGGTGGTGAAAGCGTCTAGACGGTGCCCCTAGCCTCCTTCTTCTCCCATTGATCCATTTAAGCAACAAAGGATCCTGATTGGGTTGTTTGGGTGTCTACCCGCCTTGAAGCTCCTCCCTGGTGCTTATAAATAGTCCTCCTCATTTCAGTTCAAGAGGAGGGAAGGAAATGAAGAGAGAAAGAGAGACTCCTGAGGGACTTTCGCAGCCAGAAAGAGCGAAGCCCTGCCCTAAACACTTCCCAAACATAATTTCTTTTCTTCTACATTTATTTTTCATCCTTTCTACTTGGAGGGTTGAACCTCTCTCACTTTTGTGCCCTAGCTGATAATAAAAATGGGGGTATTTCAATTATTCCTCAGGGAAGGACTTATTGTATTTTGGTTTTCTGTTATAATGAAATTATCTCGCACTTCCTATTTGTTTATAGCAATGAGGTGTGAGTAGTCCATTTATACTCTTTAGTATGGGTGAAGACAAGTTTATTTTTATCTGATATATGAAAATGCTGATGTTTTATTTATGCGGTAATGTTTATATCTCCCTTAACTGATTGATGGTTACTACTATTTTGTTTGGTGTCATATGCTCATGGTTACGAGTACCGAGCTATGTCTATTGTTATATACCAATTCATCTTTATATTATTGCATGATACAATGATGCATGTGGTAGGGTTTTACATAATAATCTAGAAATTGGTTATAGATGGGTTAAATCTTGGCATAGCCAATGCTTTTGACCTAATGCATAAATCAAAACTTCATCTTCATTGAATCATCAACCTGTCAATTAAATATCTGAGGTAAACCTTTTGAATGATTCTCCTTCAGGTTTACTAAGGATATTTTATTGATGCGTGATGCATAGACCTTACGGCTAACCTAATCAGTTGTTGTATTATGGTTCAGTTAATACATCAAACCTACCGGTTAACTTTCCAGTAATATGAGGGTTAACTACTGTAGGGTAGCATTTCTATAGTCAAGCATGAAATTTACTGTTGGATCCCTAGACTAAAAAGTATCTTTTAATATTTATTGTTATTCAAAGTTTAGTTTCAGTATTTATTTGTTAAATCTAAGCTCACTTCACAAGCTATTCGATTGCACAAGCTATCTAAACACGCTTGACAATCTTACCTTTTCTGTTTTGAATTACAATAGTTAGCTCCCTGTGGGTTCGACCTCAAACTTAACGGAGTAATATTACAATTTGACAGCTTATACTTACATTTATGATTTAAATCAGGTCAAGCATTTTTGGCACCATTCCTGGGGAGTTACGGTGATTCGAAAACGAACAAGGAAGTATTTTCTAGTTTGTCTTATATGTGCATATATTGTTTGTTTTACTTTTCTTGTTTATGTCTATTAAGTCATTAGTAAAGTCTATAAATCAATCAGGTCCTTCGACTTCATCATCACAGGCATCATCAGACTCTTTTGAGTTAAGTATAGCTAATAATAATCAAAGGGAACAAGAGGTAGTTTAGAATGTCAGACCTTTGAGAGAATTACTGTATCCAACACATACTAGTCTCCCTTCATGTTTTGCTTTCCCTACAAATACTCCAAATTTTATATCAAAGTAGGGACAATACATCTTTTATCACAATTTCATGGTCTTAATTCTAACAACCCTTATTTGCATATGAAAGAATTTGAGGAAATATGTGGTGCATTGCAAGATAATTCTAAGATGGCCCAGTTGAAACTTTTTCTTTTTCCTTTAAAGGATAAAGCTAGATAATGGCTAAATTCTTTGAAATTCTGAGGGTTAATTGCACTGGAGGTCCCCAAAGTATGGCGTTTGTCTCATTTTGGTCCCCCAATGTTTCAATTGCATCATTTTGGTCCCTAAAGTATTGAATATGCTTCTATATGGTCCCTTAAGCAGACAGTGTCCAGATTGCTAATAATTTTTTATTACAAACTTGCCACATGATATTTAAATATGGACAAAAAAATAATTTGGATAACTCTTGACCAAATTTGTACTCAAATTTTGGTTAAATACCTACTTAAATTACACAGTTATGATCATAAGATATCCAAATTTTGGTCAAAAGCTACCCATATTACACATTTTTTTGTCAAGAGCTACCCAAATTTTGTTTAAGAGCTATAAAAATTATTTTTTATACATATTTAGCTATTACGTGACAAGTTTATAATAAAAAATCGTTAGCAATCTGGACGTTTTTTTCTTAAAGGACCATATAGAAATATATTCAATACTTCAAGGACTAAAATGATGCAATTGAAATAGTGGGGACCAAAATGAGTCAAATCTCACACTTTGGGGATCTCTAGTGCAATTAACCCAAATTTTAATCCATTCCAAGTTGGCAAGTTTTTCAAACTGAATTTTTCTCTGTGCATCGTACTAATACATTAAGACGTCAAATTATGAATTTTAGTGTGAAAGAGGGAGAAATTTATTTATCAATGTTGGGAGAGATTTAAAGATCTTCTCCAAGCTTGCCCATATCATACATTTGAAAGTTGGACCTTAGTTGATTTTTTCTATGAAGCCCTCCCTTGAGCGGTGCATTAGTTTGTTGAAATGATAGCCCAAGGTGAATTCATGGGCAAAAATTCCGATGAGACATTTGAGTTTTTTGATACCATCTCAGAGAGTTCCCAAATGTGGGACTTGGTCTCGCAAAATATTGTTGAAACCAAGCCATCTTCATCCCAATAAGGGAAATAAGTGTTAAAAGAGGATGATGACCTAAGGGCCAGAATGACTACTTTGTCTCGAAAGCTCGATGCTCTAGAGATGAAAAGAGTCATGGAAGTTGTTGTTGTGTCACCGACTGATCAGTTGTGTGGAATCTGTGCTCTGGTAGGACATCCCATAGGGGAGTGTCCCATCATTCTAGCCTTCAAAGATGCTCTGACAGAACAAATCATGGTCATTTCAAGCTTTAACAAGCCTTGTTCAAACCCATATTCTGAAACTTATTACCAAGGGTGGCAGAATCACCCGACTTTTAGTTGAAAAAACACACAGTCTATGAGTAAACAACCAAGTCCACCTTTACCATAGTCTCAGAAAGGAGTGTTAGTGTCTATATTTTACTTAGTATTGTAATGAAACTTGCCCGCACTTTCTGCTTATTTATAACAATGGGACCTGAGTAGTTTACTTATACCCATCAGTAAGGGTTGAACATATGCATTTTATTGGTTAAATTATGGAAATGTCGATGTTTAATTATGCTTTATTGATATATATACCTCCCTTAATTGATGGATGATTATATTTATAATATGCTCATGGTTATAAAAATTGAGCAGTACTTAATATTCTATATCATACTATCTACTATTATGTACTTCATGCATGATACAGTGATGTACGTAATTGGGTGGTACGTAAAAGTCGATTGATTGGTTATAGATGGGTTAAATCTCAGCATAGCCAATGCTTTCATTTCAATATATAGCCTAGAATTATGTCATCAAGAGTATGTAAAAGTAACGATAAGACATAGGGAATGGGCCCATGAAATCGATGCCCAAAAAATAAAAAATTTCAAATGACAAGAATGGGGGAAAGGGGCATCATGTTCCTATGGATCACACTCCCTAGCCTTTGACACCTATCACATTGCTTGTAGAAAGAAACACAATCTTTAAACAATGTTGGCTAATAAAAACCACTTTGTAAAATCTTAGCTGAAGTTTGCTTGGAAGAGAAATGTCTGTCATATGCTACAGAATAGCAGAAAGAGAGGACATCCCATTGTTCATTTCCTAGTACTCACTTCGTCATAATTTGGTCAACGCAATACTTGAATAGGTATGGGCATTTGAAGTAAAAGTACTTCACATCTACCATGAATCTTCTATTGTCTTCTGGGCTCCAGTGTGGGGGAATATATCCTATGGTCAAAAAAATTACAAATATCAGCATGCCATGGACAAACTGAATGGATAGAAAATAAATGCTCATCCAGGAAAAAGTCAATGATAGGGATGTGATCTTCGATGTTTTGGACAATAAGTAGTGATAAATGGTCCACCACCACATTCTCAATTTCTTTCTTGTCTGTGATGATCAGATGGAATTCTTGAAGGAGGAAGATCTACCTAATGAGTCTTAGTTTGGCGCCCTGCTTAGACAACAAATACTTCAAAGTAGAGCAATTAGTGTAGACTAAAATAGGTGAACCAATGATGTGTGACTTAAATTTATCCAAAGAAAACACTACTGCTACCAACTCCTTTACAATGGTGGTGTAGTTCATATGAGCTTCATTTAAGGTTTTGCTAGCGTAGTATATGACTTGAGGCTTTTTATCTTCCCTTTGACCTAGCACTTGACCGACTGCGTAATCACTTGCATCACACATGAGCTCAAATGGAAGATCTCACTTGGGTGCTTGCATGGTTAGAGGATAAGCATACTTTCATGATTTTGAAAAGATGTCTGACAATCATCCAACCACACGAATGGGACATCCTTTGCTAGCAAATTTGTTAAAGGTCTTGCTAATGTACTAAAATCCTTAATGAAACGACAATAGAAACTTGCATGGCCAAGAAATAACTTGATGTCCAAGAAATAACCTGATGTCCTTAACTATCTTTGGAGTAGGTAGATTGGAAATTGCTTCTACCTTAGATTTGTCCACCTCTATTCCCTTTGCAAACACAATGTGTCCAAGCTCAATCCCTTGAGTCATCATGAAATGACACTTCTCCAAGTTAAGCACTAAATTCTTCTATTCACATCTCTCTAATACTCTCTCCAAATTTTCCAAACATCCTTCAAAAGAGTCCCCAAACACTGAGAAGTCATCCATGAAATCCTCCACATTCTTTTCCACCATGTCACTGCATATCCCCGTCATACACCTTTGGAAAGTCCCTGAGGCATTGCATAGCACAAATGGCATTTGGCAATAGGCATATGTTCCAAAAGGGCACGTTAATTTTGTCTTCTCTTGATCCTCCAGAGAAATCTCTATTTTATTTTAACCGGAGTAGCCATCTAAGAAATAATAGGAAAGATTTCCTACTACACTTTCCAACACTTGATCAATGAATGGTAGCAGAAAGTGATCCTTGTGAGTGCATGAGTTAAGCTTCTGGTAATCTATGCAAACTCTCCAACCAGTGACCACCCGAGTTGGATTCAACTCATTCTCTTCATTGGCCACCACCATTACTCCCAATTTCTTTGGTACCACTTGTGTGGGACTAACCCACTTACTTTCGACAATTGCAAAGATGATTCCACATCAAGTAACTTGAGCACTTCATCTCTAACCACCTCCTACATAATGGGATTGAGTCTTCTTTGTGGTTGTTGGGATGGCTGGGCATCCTCTTCAAGATATATTATGTGAGTGCAAATGAGAGGGCTAATTCATTTGATGTCGGCAATGGTACAACCGATCACTCCTTTATGCTTCCTCAAGACTTGCAATAATTCTTCCTCTTGCTCCAGTTCCAATGACGAGTTTATCACCACCATAAATGTTTGGTTCTCACCCAAGAATGCATATTTAAGTGTGGATGGTAGTGGCTTCAACTCCAAAGTAGGTGGTTAGATAATGGATGAAAAAGTTTTTTTCTCTTGTGGAGACAATTTTTCAAATGTTGGGGATCCAGGTTCCCACCCCTTGCACAATTTCTGGTTCCAAATCGTCAACAAACTCTTCCTCCCTCAAACTTGTATTGCACAATAGGTCCATGTGATGCTCCACCAAGGTGTCAATCCTACTGACTTCATGAATTTCCTCATCATCCTCCGGCTACTTGCAAA
Organism: Ilex paraguariensis; assembly: GCA_963454935.2. NCBI lineage: Eukaryota > Viridiplantae > Streptophyta > Magnoliopsida > Aquifoliales > Aquifoliaceae > Ilex > Ilex paraguariensis. Next base: position 707,541 of record CAUOFW020001602.1, read on the forward strand.
GGTTGAACACATTAAGATCCATTGTCATATTTCCAAATGCAAGGGTCATTAGACCATTCTTGAAATTGATCGTGGCATTAGAAGTTACAAGGAAAGGTCTACCTAAAATAACAAGAATTTTTAAATTAGGATTAGAAACAGGGTGAGTGTCAAGCACAATGAAATCAACGGGAAAATAAAACTTGTCCACTTAGACCAACACATCGTCCAATACTCCCCTTGGTGTTCTCACGTTATGATCCGCTAGTTGAAGAATGACAGAAGTTCGTTTTGACTCCTCGAGTTGTAGTTGTTGATACAACGAGAATGGTAGAAGGTTGACACTCGCCCCCAAGTCTAACAATGCTTGTTCCACACAGTGATTCCCAATGGTGGTGGCAATGGTAGGGTAGCCGGGATCCTTGAATTTGGGCAAAGTGTTTGTCCTCAAGATGGAACTTGGTGAGGAAGGCTTTTTTGTGCACATTACACTACCTTTTCATGGTGCATAAGTCCTTCAATATCTTTGCACAAGAGGAAATTCGCTTAATGGCATCAAGGAGTGGAATGTTGACCTTTACCTACTTTAACATCTCAAGAATATTAGAATAATTAGCAATCTTAGCAGGTGCCCTCAACCATTGAGGATATAGGGCTAGGATAGGACAATCATTCACAATCAAATCAACAATCCTAGGCTACTCAAGTTATTCACCCTATCCGGAGTTACCCTTGGTTTTGTCAATTTTGAGTTGCTCAAAATTCTCTTTAGTGACATCGAATGACTCAATCACATGTTGATCTTTGGGGTTGTGTGAAAAATTTCCCTTTTTCTTGTTGAAATGACCCCATAGCGTTAGTCGACTTAGTGATCTGTGTCCGAATGTCATTAAAAGCCACTACATTTTGGTTATTGATTGTGGTTTGACTTCGGATGAATTAATGCATGATGTCTTTCAAATTTCTATTGTGAGAAGGTTGATATGTGGGCAGATTGGGTTGTACTTGTTGACCAAACCCTTGTGGATTAGACTTGTGATATTGAGAGCTAGATGACGGACCATGACCATAAAATGATTGGTTTTTCTTTGGTGGGATGAGAGGTGGCAATGAAATGGATCTATAAGGTGTAGGGTTGTCATTCTTCCAACTAAAGTTCGAGTGAGAGCTCTATCCTAGATTTTATATGTTAGAGTGTGAAGAATATGACTGCCTACTTTGATTACTTGCTCATGGTACACTTCCTTAAGTATCGGAATGTTTGGACACTTTGCGACAGAGTGCTCAACACTCTCACATATTGAGCAAGATTCCTCGGCCTTAGTTACATTCAACACTTCATGCCTCCTATGAAGAAAACCTTTGCAATCTTAGCAGCAAATCTTCTTGGTCATGCAAGTTATATAACCCACCCCCACTTGGTTGATTTCCCAGAGAGGACCTTCGCACACCGGTAGGATCTGTGATATCCCATGATTGGGCATTCGCTGCCAATATATCAAAGTACTCTAGGGCTTAATCAGGGTCCTTATTTAAGAACTCTCCATTGCAAATCATGTCAATGAATTGTCGATGTCCTTATGTAATTCCTTTGTTGAAGAAACTAACCAGTTGTCACAATTCAAATCTGTGATGTGGTATGGAGTGCAACAAATCTTTGTATCTCTCCCAACACTAATAAAACTGCTCATTTATTTTTTCAGAAAATTTTTGAATTTATTTTTTCAAAGCGGTGGTCTTGGGCACTGGAAGAAACTTGTTTAAAAAGTCAAATAACATTTGAGCCCCAAGAACTTATTGAGGGTGGTTTCAGTTCAACCAAGCTTTTGCTTTGTCCTTGAGTAAAAAGGGGAATTACTTTGTGTGTGCCATGCTTTCTATTGCATGATTTGAAATGAACGTTCCAACTATTTCTTTAAACTCCCTAATATGTAGGTAAGGATTTTCTTGTTCCATGCCATGGAATTGAGGAAGTAGTTGCAACATACCCGATTTTACAAGGAAACCATGTGCTTGCATAGGTAAAAGTATGCATGATGGGGTGGTGATTTGTGTAGGTTGGAGATAATCTCCCATTGACCTCGTCGGATGATCAATAGGGAGATTATTTCCCTCATTTCTTTGAGGGGAGAATTGCATTTGGGGATTTTGTACTCCCCCACACCTTGAATTGTTAGCACCATCATCCCCAAAATTATCTCTGGCATCTCCGGCAGGATCTTGATTATGTTCATGTTTGGTCCTTGGTATGCACTAACTACAATCAAAAACTATGCACAATTATATGCAAAGGAGCAATGTACCCCCAGCTCATGATGAAAATCATGAGACTTACTATAAACCCCCCACACTCTTACCTTTATATAGCACGTAATTAAGTTTTTGAAATACTAATTTAAGTAATGGAGTATGCATGAACCAAGTAGATTGTAAGAGTAGAAATAAAAATGTTAATAGTGTAGAATCGAGTAAATATTTAACTTAAACTTAGGTTTAACTTGTAAATATATGAAATCATTTGCAATAGAACCTATACCAACTATGTTTGATGTACAAATGTATGTTGTATAAGTTTGGGTTGGTTTTGGAAGGGTTTGACATGGATTGGAAATGAAAAATAAAGGAAACAGGCAAAATTGAACAGACCGTACTAGTACTACGTACCGGTACTCCCGGAAGTTACCGTATCGGTATAGCGTATCAGTACGCTATTGTCCAGAGAGTTTACCGTACCGATACTGTGTACCAGTATTCTCTATAAGTTCCAAAAATTTTAAGTCGCGATTTGAGGTCCACTTTTCACCCTATAAATACATAATGACGCCTCCATTAGCCACATTTTAACGTTTTTAACCCTAGGAAACCTTAGAGAGGAAGAAAGAGAGAAAAAAATACAAGATCAAAGGAGATTTGCACATTGGATTGGATCAAAGCCCTCGTTTGCTTTCAAGAACACCAACATAGGGGTTTCTTCCATGTTTGTCCATTGAGGCTAGAATTTATATATATACATGTTTTGCTTCTAAATCTTAAATATATGCTATGAAATACTTGTTTCTTGAAGTTTCTACAAGTATCACCATGTTTTGAAGGTAATATGGTTTGATGACCATAAAAACCCTAGTTTTTGAGAAAAATGGATTTTTTCTTCTTAATGTTCAATTGTTCTTGATTTCAAAACTCTAGTGCTTTGTATTAAATAACAAATGGTATTTGTGATGATCTCTAGCTTATTTTTCTCATATTGTTCTCTTGTATTACAAATTATGAAATTTGGGAATTTTGGATTTGCTCATGATTTGAGAAAACGATTGAAATTGTATCTCTTGTATGGTTGTTGTGATGGACTTGAATTGCATTCGAGTACTATCGTAGAGTGTTAGAGGTTAGTCTATCCCAGTGGGGGTGAGATGATTTTCTAACACTTGTAGGGGTTTGTTGTTTATGAGAACAATCACTATTGTTCACGTAACTTCGAGGCTGAGGGTGGGTATACCTTTTCTGGAGAGAATTCCTCAATGCCGTGGGAGACAGTATACGCCCTTCCTAAAGTGGTTTGTGTGGTTAGGATTGGGTGAATGAGGTAAAGTTATTTTGTAGATTCATGGGAAGCAACCAACATACATGAGAACATGTTTATTGTGTGGAATTGGTTTCCTACAAAGCTTGTGTAGGTATGTGACTCTACGAGAACTTGTGGGAAATGGCTTATGGTTAGAAATGGTTTATTGTTTTGGAAATTCATTTTATTGATCATTTAAATTATTGTTATTGTGTAAACTTGAGATTTATTGAAATGTTCCTATTTTCTTTCAAAATTTAATATATGATATTTGCAAAATGAGACTGACTTGTTTTTACATACTTTCTAAACCTTGTATGAGTTTGGAAGAATGTTGCTATAGCGCTTCATGCTCACCCCCTACAAACAACATATTTTTTAGATTATCTGCTGGAGGAGGAGCTAGGAGTAGATGAATAAACACACTGGGAAGCTCCTATAGAAGGGAATGTGGATCCCGAGGTGGACGTCTAGAGTTATATTCTCTTTTGTTCTAGATTAGGTAATTTATTTTGAGACTGTGTAAAGTCAATCCTTTTGTAAATCTGCTGCAAGTTTAACTCTAATTCTTTTGGGATGTAATGGGCATGGTTGACCTATTCTTTTGGGATAATATTGTAAATGTTATATTTGATGGATAAAATTTCTTTAATGATGGAATTATTTAGTTGCTCTCATGATATGAATGGTTTATATATTGTAATGTCGTCCAAGGTGAGTTTTGGGGCGTTACAAAGTTGGTATCAAAGCTTAGGCTTTAGGTCTTACATGAGAGTTGTAGGTTATGGATCACCACTAGAGAAACAGGACCAGGTTGAACGAATTGTTGGATGAAATTTTATTCAAAACTTATGCTTTAGACTAAAGTGATGTTTAGGATGTCTTGTACATCAATGAAACTAAATTGTGAATTGATGTGCAGGATGGATGGTAGGCGTGGACGTGGACGAGGTCGTGGTGGTCAAGCAAACCCACCACCACCACCACCTCCTGATGCTATGAATGGCATCTATCAATGCTTGAGGGAGCTAACCACTCTAGTACAACACCAGAATGATAACAATAACCACAATGGTGGGGTTCATCCACTAGCTCATATACTAGGCAACGGAGATGAAAATCGAAGGATGGTGGCCCTTCGAGAATTCTTGCGGCAACACCCACCTACTTTTCAAGGAAACTCTAATCCCTTGGATGTGGATAGGTGGATTCATCGGGTGAAGAAAATATGTGATGGCATGGGAGTTGCCAAGGACTTGCAGGTTGGTTTGGCTACATACTTGTTAGAGGGGGAGGCCGACCATTGCTGGGACTTAGTAAAGAGAAGAAGGAATACGGATGCTCTGAATTTGGAGGAGTTTGATCAAATCTTCCAAGACAAATACTTTCCTGAATCGGTTCGAGACAGGATGAGTACAGACTTTCACGCTCTATGATAGGGGAGCATGACAGTGACAGAGTATGAAAGGAGGTTTGACGAGCTATCCTGCTATGCCATAAAGTTCATATCCATAGAGGTTAGGAGGGCCAAATACTTTAAGCAGGGCTTGAGGCTTGCCATCAGGGAGAAGCTTGTGGCTTTTAAGATCAGGGACTATGGGGATCTTGTTGATAGAGCTGCACTGGTGGAGAGAGACACCGAGGACACTCATAGGCGACAGAGCTTCTCGAGGAGAGGTTCGATTAGGACCAGTGCTAGCAGCAGTGGAGGGCAGAGAGCAGCACCATACCATCGCCTAGATCAGACGGGTGGATAGAGACTTCAGACAGCTCGAGGAGCTGGAGGCGCACCAGAGAGGATAGGCACTGCCGCACGCCAATGCTTTGCATGTGGAGTTGTCGGGCACTTCAGAAATAACTGCCCATGGCTTCCACCCAGAACCAATCAAATAGTTGGGCAAGTAAATGCGACCAAGCCACCACCACCGAAACCACTACAACAGAGACCATTAGCAGCTCAAGCCCCCGGCGGCGCCAATCAAGGGAGAGTTTTTGCTTTGACTCAACCGGAGGAGGATGCTTCTAATGTCGTAGTGGAAGGTATCGTGCTTCTTTATAACTCTTGGGCCCGAATCTTATTTGATCCCGGTGCTACACACTCATTCACACGTACTTCATATGCTTTTAATTTGGAATTGGGATGTGAGAAGCTAGAACATGTCCTTAGTATTGACATACCCACGGAAGAACGGTTGTATACAACACGGGTGTGTAGAGGATGTGTGCTTCGCATTGGGGAGCAAGAGTTGGTTGTCATTTGGTTGCGTTAGATATGAAGGGGTAAGACGTTATATTTGGGATGAACTTGTTGTCCGCTTTTCACGCGGTGATGGATTATTTTTGCAAGCGAATTTACTTTCAACTACAGGGAGGAGTAGTTTTTACTTTCAAGAATGATCACAATTCTTCTCATCCATTTCCCACGATGGGAAATAAATTCTTGAAAGCTAAGGCAGGGAGCAATTTGAGTTTCTTGGCCAGCTCAATGGGAGATGATCAGGACAAATCCCAACCAAACGTAATATTGGTGGTGTTAGACTTTCTGGATGTTTTTCTCGATGAATTACCTGGGTTACCCCCACAACGAGAGATTGAGTTTAAGATTGATCTCTATCCAGGAACTAAACCCATATCCATTGTCCTTATCGGATGGCACCTTTGGAGTTGAAGGAGCTAAGGAAGCAATTAGAACATTTGTTAGCTATTTGGTTTATTCGTTTGAGTACTTCACCTTAGGGAGCCCCGGTCCTCTTTGTGAAGAAGCATGACGAAACACTTCGGTTATACACGAATTATCGAAGGTTGAACGGGTGACAGTAAAGAATAAATATCCATTGCCAAGGATCGATAATTTATTCGATTAGTTGAGGGGTATTCCAAGATTGATCTTCACACTAGGTACCATCAACTATGGATCAAGGAAGAGGATATTCCCAAGAAAGCTTTCCATATCCGATATGGTCATTTCGAATATACGGTGATGCCGTTCAGACTGACTAATGCACCAGCAGCCTTCATGGATTTGATGCACAGGGTATTTCGGCCGTATCTATATCAATTTGTCATTGTGCTTATTGATGACATACTAATCTATTCTTGAACTCACGAGGAACATGGACGCCATCTCTCTATTATGCTACAAACATTGAGAGAACATAAGTTATATGCAAAGATGAGTAAGTGTGAGTTTTGGATGAAGGAAGTGAAATTCCTTGGCCATGTTGTGTCAGAACAAGGGGTAGTTGTTGACCCCGCAAAGATTGAAGTCATGATGAAATGGGAACCACCTAAGAATGTGACCGAAGTACGTAGCTTCTTGGGTTTAGCAGGCTACTACCGGAGATTTGTGGAAGGGTTCTCCAAGGTAGCGATGTCGATGACTTGCCTTACGAAGAAGGGAGAAAAGTTCTTGTGGACTCAAGCGTGTGAACTAGCCTTTTGCACCTTGAAGGAGAACTGGACAACCGCTTCTATCCTCATTATTCCGAGTAGTGGGGAAGGATACGATGTGTACACCGATGCTTTGAGATGAGGCTTGGGGTGTGTGCTAATGCAAGGAGGGAAGGTGGTTGCCTATGGCTCTAGAAAACTCAATGTTCATGAGCAGAATTATCCCACCCATGACTTAGAGCTTGTCGTTGTGATTTTTTGCTGTTAAGTTGTGGAGATGTTACTTATATGGGGAAAAGTTTCAAGTGTTCTCTGATCATAAGAGCCTCAAGTATGTGTTCACACAGAAAGACTTAAATCTTTGGCAAAGAAGGTGGGTTGAGTATCTAGAAGATTATGATTTCACACTCAACTACCATCCGTGAAATGCCAATATAGTCGCCGATGCACTTAGCCAAAAATCTTGGGGTGAACTCAATGTTCTTGCAAGTAAATGGAAGATAAGGGATGCCCTTAGAGACTATGATCTATGGGTTGGAGAAGATAGATCTCGGCCATGCCTATTCAACCTTGTGGCCCAACCTACCCTTCAATGTAGGGTTGTAGAATTGCAATGCTTAGATCTTGACTTAGTGTCGATTCAAGCTAAATTAGAGAATGGAGAAACAATGGAGGGTTGGTCTTTGAGAAATGGAGAACTAAGATATGGGGAGAAGCTATGCGTCCCCGATGATTCGTCCCTAAAGGAGGAGATACTTAGAGAGTGCCATCACTCTAAGTTTGCTATCCTCCCCGGTAGCACAAAAATGTATAGGGACATGAAGTGCCAATATTGGTGGAAGGGAATGAAGAAGGATGTGACAAGGTTCATAGCATGATGTGTGGTATGCCAGCAGGTGAAGATCAAACATCAAAAGCCAGGAGGATTACTACAGTCTTTGTCTATCTTAGAGTGGAAGTGGGATCACATTACCATGGATTTCGTGTCAGGTTTACCACGAACGTCGCGCGGGCATAATACAGAGTCTTCATATTTCTTAAGTATGAAGACCATGGACACTCTAGAGACCTTGAGCAAGCTGTATATCTGCGAGATCGTGAGATTGCATGGAGTTCCACTTTCTATCGTATCGGATCATGATTCCCGTTTTGTGGCACAATTTTGGCAAAGTTTACAACGAGCTATGGGGACAGAATTACATTTTAGCACCGCTTTTCATCCCCAAATGGATAGCCAATCCGAGAGGGGGATACAGATTTTGGAGGATATGCTCCGTGCTTGTGTATTGGACTTCAAGGGAAGTTGGAGTAACCATTTACCGTTGGTGGAATTTGTGTACAACAACAGCTATTAGGCAAGTATTGGAATTGTATCTCTTGTATGGTTGTTGTGATGGACTTGAATTGCAATCGAGCATTGTTGTAGAGTGTTAGAGGTTAGTCTATCCCGGTGGGGGTGAGATGGTTTCCTAACACTTGTAGTGGTTTGTTGTTTGTGAGAACAATTACTATTGTTCACATAAGTTCAAGGTTGAGGGTGGGTATACCTTTCTCGGGGAGGATTCATCAATGCCGTGGGAGACTGTTTACGCCCTTCCTAAAGTGGTTTGTGTGGTTAGGATTGGGTGAACGAGGTAGAGTCATTATGTAGATTCATGGGAAGCAACCAACATACATGAGAACATGTTTATTGTGTGAAATTGGTTTTCTATAAGAGCTTGTGGAGGTATGGGACTCTACGAGAACTTGTGTGAAATGGCTTACGATTAGAAATGGTTTATTGTTTTGGAAATTCATTTTACTGATCATTTAAATTATTGTTGTTGTGTAAACTTGAGATCTATTGAAATGTTCATGTTTTCTTTCAAAATTTAATATATTATATTTACAAAATGAGACCAACTTGTTTTTACATACTTTCTAAACCTTGTATAAGTTTGGAAGAATGTTGTTACAGAGCTTCGTGGTCACCCCCTACAAACAACATATTTTTCAGATTATGTGCTAGAGGAGGAGCTAGGAGTAGATGAACAAACACACTAGGAAGCTCCTATAGAAGGGAATGTGGATTCCAAGGTGGACGTCTAGAGTTATATTCTCTTTTGTTCTAGACTAGGTAATTTATTTTGAGACTATGTAAAGTCAATCCTTTTGTAAATTTGCTGCAAGTTTAAAAGTGATTCTTTTAGGATGTAATGGCCTTGGTTGACCTATTCTTCTGGGATAATATTGTAAATGTTATATTTGATGGATGAAATTTCTTTAATGATGGAATTATTTAGTTGCTCTCAAGATGTGAATGGTTTATAGATTGTAATGTCGTCCAAGGTGAGTTTTGGGGCATTACACTTACCTCCGTTGTCCTAAATCACCTTTAAAACTTGACGTTTAGCCTTCCCCAGCAATAGCGCCAAAAATGTTTGGTTTGTTTCCCTTGCTTCCCACATGAACCCGATTATGTGCATGGCTTATAATGAAGGGTGAGTGTCACTCTCACTCAAACTCGTGCAAGAAGCGAGAAAATTGTGTGTGGATGAACAAAAACATGTGTGAGTATGAAAAATTGATCCCCATGTGTAGACACATTACATGAGGATTTGGAGGCTTAAAAGTGAAGAAACCAAGAAAAATGGATTTTGGAAGGTTTAGCCCACTGGTTTCCCAAGGTTTTGACACGGTACCGCTGTTTTTCCCATTTTGGATTATGATCCACTTCGAATCCAAACAGGTTCAAATCATGAAAGTTGTAGATCTGGATGTCTTTTGTATTGTGTCAAACTTTCAGCTCAATCCAATGGTCAGACCAAAAGTTATGCCGATTCTACAAAAATTGGTCTAGAGTATAAGAGTACCGGTACTGCATACTGGTACAGTTCAGCCACTGGTGTTCGGGGTATTGGTACACAATACCGGTACGCTCTCCTGAAGCAGCCCAAACACCTATTTTTCATGTTCTACTTGCTTGGGGGTCCCACCTACACTTCTCCCACTTGCCCCCCAATATTTTTTGCACATTTTCATGCCTCCTACACCCTTGATGGAGACTTTTGAGGCTTGGCATTCAATGAGGAGAGAGAGAAGGGGTGAAGCTTGGGGAGTGCAGGCTGAGCCTACCACTCCCATCCATTCAACCACCTATTGATAGGAGGCTTGCACACACCTTGGGGGGACCACCATGCACGAAAATTGAAGGCTCTCACACTCCATATATAGAGGATTCTTCACCATTTCAAGGGGTGTGGCTACCTAAGCTTAGGAGTAGTGAAGAAGATGATGAATAGTAGATAGAAAATTTATGTTTTTGCATTTTATTCCATCCCTTCACTTGTATTTTATTGTAAGACTCTTGTAAACTTCATTATTTACTTTTAATGTCATTTATTTCAAGTACTAGCAAGTTTAATCACATGTTCCAAATTCCACCATTGTTGCTTTCAAGCTTTTAGTGGGTATTAAATGAACTTATATTTCTAGCTTCACTTCTCTTCATTTCAATACAAGTTTAACTCCCATTTCAATACCTTGTCTCTTTACATTATGCATGTCTTCCCCTTTAACATGAATAGCTAGATTTTTAGTTAGCTAATCCAAAGGAGATTTCTTCTTGGGTGTGCTATCTCAACTCATTTTCTTTCCTCTTCTCGGTGTACGATGGTTTGGTTTGACTGGGCTGAGGGTGGATGAGATTGTGAGTCTTTGATATTCCGTAGGCCTAGTCACGGTTTATGCTTGGATTCTCACCATCTCGTCCCTAGCTTCCCACGAATCAATCGTTCATCTATGCACCATTGGAGGAAGATTTCGAGTTGAGTTGGGATTCCCATTGGAATGACCTCTTGGGATTAGCCAACACTTTTTGTTTTGCATTTTCATTAATAAACATCACTCACCAAAACACAAACAAAAGATTTTTCATTTTTCCCTTTTGCAGCAAAATCACCTTCACACACTTGAACTTTCCTTCCCTGAGGAGATGACCTTGGAATACTTTTCCAAGTAAAACACGACACTCAAAAGAATCCTTGCGCTTGGGGAGCACTTTTGTTTACACGCACACACTTTTTGTGTATACACATCTCATATTTCCACCATCTCATTTTCCTTACTCCTTGCCTTTTCTTTTGACACTATCCCAAGGGGCAGTGATACTTCCCCTATTCCTATATGTCACACACATTTTAGGGGTTAAAGACTAGCAAGGAATTTTGTCAAGCATTTTTGGCGTCATTGCCGGGGAAAGTTAAGCATCAATTTCAAAGGTGATTTTGGATGACATAGGTAAGTCTCGTGATTTTCATCATGGGCCTAGGTGTGTCATCTCTTTTGTAAATAGTTTGTGTTTTATGTAATGTCTTATAATTTTTATGATAATGTATTAAATGCCCCAAATTTTGAAAATGTGTAAGATTTGTGATGAGTATGGGCACATCACTAGTGAGTGCCCAATAAATGCCCCTTATTTTGAAAATATTTGCGAGAGTTGTGGTGAGTATGGACACATTACTAGTGAGTGCCCAATAAATGCCCCTTATTTTGAAAATATTTGTGAGATTTGTGGTGAGTTCGGACACATCACTAGTGAGTGCCCAATAAATTATCCATTTCAAGACTTTGCATGCGAAGGTTCAAATTTAGGTTTTGTCCTACTTAAATTTTTACCCCAACCATTATGCTGCAATAAGATATTCGAGTTATGACTGGGAGGATGAACCTTATAATTTTTCGTCTGATCCCACACCACCAAATGAATTTTCCTACTATCCAACATACAAGGACTCAACCGAACAAGAATTGGAAAATATTTTGTACGAGTTTATGCAATGCCAAATGGAATTCAATGCCCAAGTAGCCCAACAAATTTTTGAAATTAGAGATGAAATTAATACATTGACTAATGATATAATTGCTGTGCATGAAGAGCAACATCTTAAGCATAAGCAATGTATTGGGGATGGTCATCTCAATGGAATGCATATTGATGTTGAATGTCTCACCACTCTTGATTGTGAAACATTTAATGAGGATATCATCTCACATTAGGCTAATGAGGCCAAGGTCAATTTTCCATCTAAGAGTGGTGTTGAGATTCACATTTCTCAACTTGGGGAGGGCATTGAAATGGAGTTAAGTGAAAAAAAGTTTAAAGAAAAATTGTGTACTCCATTGTTGGAATTGCGTAAACTTGACTACACCTTTGTTTGGTTGAGAATTTTTAATGACTATCTTTTGTATTGTTGGAAAGATTGGTTTAGAAGAGCATTTATACAACAAAAAAATTTTAAAATCAAAAAATTCAATGGGCGCAAGCTCATATCCTAATTGAAGCCGGATTGACATGTGCCTTTTTTTTGTTTTGTTTCCATGTACATAGTAGTTAGGTTTCTTTTATTGTTATATTTTTATTTTCATAAGGTTATAGTGTAGATTTTAGCATGAAGGTTGTTTACCACTTCCTAATTTTGGACTCATTGCACTTTGAGCATCATTGTAGCAAATCTTATTGGGTATCATGTTCTAGTCTAAGTTGGAGGGTGTTAAAAAAAAAAAAAATTTTGTGTTTTATTTTTTCTGTTAATGTATATACATATAAAGAAAAAAAAAAGGGGTATCTTATTTCCCATGATACTTTCATTTTTCTCATTGCATGATTCTTTGTGCATTGAGGACAATGCATAGTTCAAGTTGGGGGGTGAGGTGCACCATTTACATGTTCCACCACTTTTTGTATAGAATCAGTTAAAAATGTGAAAATTTTGGACATTTTTTGTGAAAATATTCAATATTGAACCATATTCCCCTACCCTAATTGTTATGGGATTTGTGATTTCGTGATCTTCATTTTAATTTTGAATACATGAGCACATTATAGAAGTTTATCCTATTGCCAAGAGTATCACATATGTGTTTTCTTTCAAACTCAACCCTTGNAAAATTTTGTGTGAAAAATATCCAATATTGAACTATATTCCCCTACCCTAATTGTTATGGGATTTGTGATTTCTTGATCTTCATTTTGAACTTTGAATACATGAGCACATTATAGAAGTTTATCCTATTGCCAAGAGTATCACATATGTGTTTTCTTTTGAATTCAACCATAAGTGCACCATGAACTTGTAATTTTGGCAATTTATGGATTGAGTTCACATTTAGTGCTTGACATGAATAGTGGAGATGAGTAAGAACCCATGTGAGCTTTAATGTCAATCCTTGTTTGGAGGGAACTTACATTTACTCAAGGAACAATTTTTCAAATTTCAAATTTGTTCAATAATCTCATTATGCTTGTTTTGGTTAGGTGCATTTGAGTAGTTGATTGACTTTATCTTGAAATGTAATGTGTTTTTCCATGCTTATTTGGAAATGAAATTAGGCCATCTTTGAAATTCTTTGAGCCTTAATTTTTTTCTTGTGAAATTTTATCCTTAGTGCCATGATTGAGCCTTAATTGAATTCGTTTATATGCCACATGTTTTGACCAAGCCAGTGAAAATTATAGATACCTACCTTACTTTGGTTGTTCCTAGAGCTGAATATGAGTGATTATAAAAGAGAAAGGAAGTATGGTGTGGAAACTCAAACAAAAGGGATGAATGATGTTGAAACTCTAAGAGTTGAATGGAAAAAGAATGAAAATCCAAGAAAAGGAGAAAAAGGGAGTGAAAAAGGAAGAAAAAAGAAGAGAAAATGTTAAGGAAAAGAAGTAAAAAAGAAACAAAGAGTGAAGTGATGGTGATTAGCCTGGAAATCCCATAAAAAGGGAGATCTTTTTGAAATAAAGATCATTCACTCGGAACAACCCTCTTTGTTATCCTACATCCTTCGCTTCTTTTGCCTAATATCACCCTAAGGCCTCATTACAACCCGTGAAGTCCTAAATGATCTAGAGAAGCATGGGGGATGCATATTATTAAAGAAAAAGAGAAGTTGATTTTTCTATCTAATGACCTAGCATTCCTTCCATGAGATTATGCCAAGGTTGTTTCATTTTTATGCATACTTCATTTTTGGATTATATGTGAACATACTTTGTTTTGTGCACAAGATTCTATCTCACATATACACATGGAGTGCATGCTCGGATAATCATAGTGTATTCATTTGTGAGAGAAACCCTTGGTGAGTTTTTGCATCAAAGCTTAATTTGGATAGCCAAAGTGAATGTGAACTCCTTTGCGTAAATGTTTAAATTACATATTCATTTCACACATACACGAGTTTTGAAAGGAAATATGTATGTAGATACTCTAGAATAGCATTTAAGGCTATGACGTGTCTCATGTGTGATTTGCTCGGGTGTGTGAGCAAGCTATTTTGACATCCCTATGCTAGTTAGGATAAGGGAATATGCTTTAAATTTTGGATACTACGAAAAGAAGTTTGTAGGTACCTTCACTAAAAACCTTCATGAGACAAAACTTGTTGACTAGGGATCACCTAGGGGTTTAAAGGCTTGTTGCATGTGCTAAATGCAATTGCGAAATTAATACATGCTTATTTTGTTTGCTTGTTTTTTACATTTTGTTTGCTAGGAACTAGTAAAGCTTAAGTTGGGGGGTGTGATGAGCACAAAATATTGCATATTTGGCAGCCTCATTACATGTATTTTAACTCAACTTTTGCATATAAGTACTTAGAGTTAGCCAAAATTATGAATAATGTTAAATTTTTGATGTTGCCGATAATTATAGCTTAAATGATGGATTTTAGACCTTGCAACTAAGTATGGATGTGTGGTGAAGGCATAGACATATTACATGAGGATTTGGAGGCTTAAAAGCGAAGAAACCACAAGAAAAGGATTTTGGAAGGTTTAGCCCACTGGTTTCCCAAGGTTTTGACATAGTATTGCTGTTTTTTCCATTTTGGACCATGATACACCTCGAATCTGGACCAGTTTAAAACATGAACATTGTAGATCTGGATGTCTTTTGTATTCTGTCAAACTTTCAGCTCAATCCAATGGTCGGATCAAAAGTTATGCCTATTCTACGAAACCTGGTCTAGAGCAGAGGAGTACCGGTACAGTTCAGCCACTGGTGTTCGGGGTACCAGTACACAGTACTGGTATGCTCTCCTGAAGCAGCCCAAACGCCTATTTTTCATGCTCTACTTGCTTAGGGGTCCCACCTACACTTCTCCCACTTGCCCCCCAACATTTTTTGCACATCTTCATGCCTCCTACACCCTTGATGGAGACTTTTGAGGCTTGGCATTCAATGAGGAGAGAGAGAAGGGGTGAAGCTTGGGGAGTGCAAGCTGAGCCTGCCACACCCATCCATTCAGCCCCCTATTGATAGGAGGCCTGCACACACCTTGGGGGGACCACCTTGCATGAAAATTGAAGGCTCTCACACTCCATATACCGAGGATTCTTCAGCATTTCAAGGGGTGTGGCTACCTAAACTTAGGAGTAGTGAAGAAGATGATGAATAGTAGATAGAAAGTCTATGTTTTTGCATTTTCTTCCATCCCTTCACTTGTAGTTTATTGTAAGACTCTTGTAAACTTCATTATTTACTTTTAATTTCATTTATTTCAAGTACTTGCAAGTTTAATCACATGTTCCAGATTCCACCATTGTTGCTTTCGAGCTTTTAGTGGGTATTAAATGAACTTATTTTTCTAGCTTCACTTCTCTTCATTTCAATACAAGTTTAACTCCCATTTCAATACCTTGTCTCTTTACATTATGCATGTCTTCCCCTTTAACATGAATAGCTAGATTTTTAGTTGGCTAATCTGAAGGAAATTTCTTCTTGGGTGTGCTATCTCAACTCATTTTCTTTCCTCTTCTCGGTGTATGATGGTTCAGTTTGACTGGGTTGAGAGTGGATAAGATTGTGAGTCTTTGATATTCCATAGGCCTAGTCACGGTTTATGCTTGGATCCTCACCATCTCATCCCTAGCTTCCCACGAATCAATCGTTCATCTATGCACCATTGGAGGAAGATTTCGAGTTGAGTTGGGATTCCCATTGGAATGACCACTTCGGATTAGCCAACACTTGTTTTCTTGCATTTTCATTCATAAACTTCACTCACCAAAACACTAACAAAAGATTTTTCATTTTTCCCTTTTGCAACAAAATCACCTTCACACACTTGAACTTTCCTTCCCTAAGGAGATGACCTTGAAATACTTTTCCAAGTAAAACACAACACTCAAAAGAATCCTTGCGCTTGGGGAGCACTTTTGTTCACACGCACACACTTTTTGTGCATACACGTCTCATATTTCCACCATCTCATTTTCTTTGCTCCTTGCCCTTTCTTTTGACACTATCCCAAGGGAGAGTGATACTTCCCCTATTCCTATAAGTCATACACATTTTAGGGGTAGTATTTAGGGGTTAAAGACTAGCAAGGAATTTTGTCAAGCAGTGCCTAGGTGTTTGATTGATTCATAGGAAGCAAAAGATGAATGTAGTTGCTTGGACAAGAGCATACCCTATGACAAGTCTACAATGTATCAAAAGCATATAGCCACATTCATCGGCACTGAACTTAGTCAAACTAAACACTTTGTACTAGGAGGAAAAGTGAAAGAGAATTGATTCCACATACCCAAAATCAAATCTCTCTTGGATTAGCCAACTAAAGATTTTGCTACAAATGTTAAATGCAAGAATAAACATAGAAGAGAAAAACATGGTGATGAAATCAAACTTGAACTTGTATTAATGTAGGAAAGAGTTTAGGCTACAAGGAAAATGTCATTCATACTCAAGGTGTAAATCTTAAAGTGAGCAATACCCAAATGCAAGAATAAAACCAAGAACCCTAGCCAAACTCAAAACAACTTCAAATAAATGAGATTAAAGTGCAAGAGAGAATGATTACATGTAAAATGAAGCTTGCAACAATGAAAATGGTGAAAGAAAATGTAAAAACCTCCAAAAAGTTTCCCCAGTGTTGTCCATCCTCCCTTCCCTATCTCTAAGTGTGCAACTGTCAAAAGCTTTGGGAAAAGGTTCACCCAAAAGGCTTCCAAAAATTTAGACAAAAGCATGGCCCCTTTCCTTTTCCAATTATTCCCCTTTTTCTCTTTCCTCTCATTACCCCCTTCCTTCATTCATAAAAGTGGAATGTAGAGATTAGAAGACTGAAGTAGAGTGTTGAAGTGGTCAAAATCATCATTAGAATAGTAGGAGTGGGCCCTCTTAGCTCGTGGAGTCATGTGGAAAGTGATTTGGAAATTATGGTCTTTAGGTACCGGTACCAAGTGATGAGGTACCAATACATCAACAAGCAAAGGGCTCAAGTACTGGTACCATAGTGATGGGGTACTGGTACTTACTTAATTTGTTCCATTTTGAACAGCCAAGGTACAAGTGCAAGGTACCGATACCTAAGGCACCAGGTACTGATACCTCCCTTGTCTTTGAATTTTTAACATTTGAAGACCCCGAGCCATTCGTCTTGAGTTCCATTCTTGCCCACTATCTCCAACCACATTGTAAAGTGATTAACACCTAAACTTACCATCCAACCGCCTACAATCGCTCACTTCTCCATTAATCTCTGAATTAACCCAAATTCCCACAATTTAAAAAAAAAAAACAAGTTATAATGGATGAAATGTGGTTATTAAATTTGTAATGTTCTGCACTCATCAATAAGAGAACCTATGTGATTTACTATGCAAGCCAAGCTCAGAATATAGCACAAATGAATTATTCCACTACAAAAAGAAAAAAAACTTGCTTGTTGTAGTATTTGCTTTAAATAAATTTCGATCATATTTAGTTGGATCCTCAATTGTTGTGTTTACTGATCATGTAGCATTGAAATGTCTACTTGTCAAGAAGGATGCTAAACCACGTCTCCAACAAAGATACTACTACTTCAAGAATTGGATCTTATTTGTAAAGACAATAAATGAGTTGACAATGTGGTAGCTGATCATTTATAAAGGTTAAATTATAATACAAAAGAAGAGTCAATACCTATCAAAGAAACTTTTCCAGATGAACAATTATTTGCAGTAATAGAAGTATCATGGTATGCAGATATAGCCAATTATTTAGTCACATGTACTATTCCTTTTCATTATACTTGGATTGATAAGAAGAAATTTCAAAGTGAGGTATGCAATTTCTTTTGGGAAGATCTCTATGTGTTTAAGTACTACAAAGACCAAATAATAAGGTATTGTGTACCCAATTATGAAATAGGTCAGATCATTTTATTTTGCCATTCTGAAGCTTATGAAGTTCATTTTTCTTCAAAGAAAATTGCTACTAAAATTTTATGGTGTGGATTTTATTGGCCCACTCTTTTTGAAGATGTACATGTCTTTTGTCTAAATTGTGACCAATGTCAAAGGATGGGGAATTTTTCAAAAAGAAATATGATGCCTTTAAATCCAATTTTGATTATTAAAATTTTTTATTGTTGAAGCATTGATTTTATGAGACCACTCCCCCTATCATTTGGACATCTGTACATTTTTGTTGCTATTGATTATATTTCAAAATGGGTTGAAGCAATTCCTTGTTGAAACAATGATCCCCATACAGTGATTAGATTTTTAAAAGAAAATATTTTGTCTAGATTCGAAATTCCTCGAGCCATCAGAAGTGATGGGGGTACACATTTTTGTAATAAATCTTTTGAAAACCTAATGAAAAAATATTTGATTTCTCATAAAGTATCTGCCCTTATCATCTCCAGACAAGTGGACAAGCTGAATTAGCTAATAGGGAGACAAAAAATATTTTTTAAAAAAATTTAATCTAGATTGCAAAGATTAGTCTTTAAGACTGATTGATACACTTTGGGCTTACCGAACTACATACAAAATTATTTTGAGAATGACTCCTTATCGACTGGTTTAAGGTAAACCATATCACTTGCTTTTGGAGTTGGAATTGGAACATCGAGTATATTGGGCAATCAAAATGATGAATTTTGACATTGACAAAGCAAGTGCATCCTACAAAATTCACATTAACGAATTGGAAGAACTGAGAAATGAAGCATATAAAAATGCAAAGACTTCTAAGTCCATAATGAAAATTTTTCATGATAAAAATATTGTGGGGAAGTCCTTTGTACCCTCACAAAAACTTGTGTTATTTAATTCAAGACTCTGCCTATTTCCAGGAAAGTTAAATCAAGATGGATAGGCCCATACATTTTTAAACAAGTTTTTGAAACATGGGAAAATTAAAATCGAAAGTCCATTAACTAGAAATGTTTTCAAGGTAAATGGACAAAGGCAGAAGCCATATCATGATGGATTTGTTCAAAATGTGGATTTCATTCAATTAATGGAACCAGAATGTGTCCTAAGAAGTTATTATGAATGTTTGATTGTAAATATTAGTACTAACTATTTTGTTGTTTGTTTTATAGATTAGGGTTTTGTATTTTTAATTTGTCTCACCTCCAGATCTTATTAGCAATTGTCTATAAATTTTGCTTTATAATATTAAACATTGAGAACAATGTTAGAATTAGGTTAGGGTGAGGGAACAATCCATAATGGTCTTTGTGACCAGCAGACGTTAAAGAACCAGATAATAAGTCTTTTCCAAAATTTTAAAAAAAAATTAAAATGGATGAAATTTTGTTTTTGGTTTAGTTTGGGTATATTACGTACTTTTCCAAAATAGATTCATTCTTTGATCATAACAAAAGCAAAGGTTGTAAGAAAATTAGAAATTTTTGACAGTCAAGCAAAACCTTTGTGCGAAAAAAGTTCATTTGCTAAACGCCAACAAGCAAATTGACTTGGATATGTGCAACAGGAAATTAAATTTTAAGGTTTGTAAGAATGTATGAAAATATAGGTTGATTTAATGTATTAATTTAGAAATTTAAGTTTATTAGTTGCGTAAATATGAAAAAAAAGTTTCTTTAAACAGATTATCTATAACTAGAGGCTGCAAAGTGATGCTGAAAATTAGGAGGAGATCAAGGGCCAGCAGTTGGAACGCCTTTGCACAATCTAGAGGATCAGCACCATCCGGACGGTGATGATAGTGTCCGAACGATAATATCTAGTATAAAATCCACAGTTCGCAAAATAGGTGGTCCAACAGTTACCTCGCAACAGAAAATTTGAAAATGAGCAACTTTCTCCATCTTCTTTCTTCAGATTCGCTTCACCGACAAGCTTTTCTTTGATTATACCCAATTAAACACTTAACCATCATCTTTTACAAGTTTCTACAAAACAAAATTTTTTGAAATTCTATATTGAACAAGAAATTTAGGAATTCATGGATCCAAGAAAAAACACAAGAGCCTCATCAAGTCAATCAAGGCGAGGAGCCTCTCCACTACCTCAAGCCATCCCGCAACAAAAACAACAACCCCAGGTTCACAATCAATTTGATAATGCTATGTTTGAGAACATTGACTAGCAAATTTGGTATGATACTCATTTTCTCTAAAACTATTATTTCTAAAAAGCCCGTAATTTATGAGGATTTTGAACATATTGGGGCTAGACAAAATTTGGCACAATGGGGTTGGCTACATTATGTGAAATTGGTAGGCCTTAATTATGAATGTTTAGTCCGATAATTTATAGTAATACGCAAGACACTAGGCAAAGGGAATTATGGGTGTATGTTAAGGGAATTGCCAAGACATACTCATACCTCCATCCTCTAACAAGAATGGATAACTAGTATGTATGGTGTCCTCATGCTCTCATGTCACCTCCTCCACACTTTGGTGCTACAACAACACCTTCACCAGCCTCACGGTCTTGCCTCGCAAAACCTGCTCTCGGTTATCCATGATACGCACCGATCACTCCTCAAAGGTCTTATCCACATCAATAATCAAATCACCCTAATCCACCACATGTGTCGAATCTGGAGTATACCTCGGGAGCATGGAGAAATGGAATACCATGTGGACACCCAATAATTTTGGTAGTAATGCCAACTGGTAAGCAACTGTACCAACCATCTTGAGTACCTCAAAGGGCCCGATATACCTCGACGACAACTTTCCTCGCTTACCAAACCTAACCACTCCCCTTTTAAGCATCACCTTCAAGAAGATATGATCTCCGACTCCAAACTCTAGAGATTGTCGCTGTCTGTCGGCGTAGCTCTTCTATGGGCTCCGAGCCATGAGAAGACGCTTTTAGATCAAGTCCACTCTCTCCGAGGTGTCTCTAACCAAATTCAGATCCGTAGAGGGTTTCTCTCCAACCTCCATCCAATAGATCGGAGAACATCAAGGCCTCTCATAAAGTGCCTCATATGGTGCCATCTGTATGCTCGACTAATAACTATTGTTGTAGGTGAACTCCACTAAGGGCAAATGCTCTTCCAAGCTACCCTTGAGATCTAGGACTCATGCCTGTAGCATGTCCTCTAAAGTCTGGATAGTCCTCTCTGATTAACTGTCCGTCTGGGGATGAAAAGTAGTTTTTATCATCAACTGCATCCCCATGACCCGCAAGAAAATCTCCCAAAAATAGGCCGTAAACCTTGGATCCAGATCTGATACTGTAGATATGGGCACCCCATGCAATCGAATTATCTCCCGTATATAAATTCTATAGAATTCCTCCAGTGTGAAGGTCATCTGTGTTGCCAAAAAGTGTGCTGATTTCGTAAACTAGTCTACTATCACCCACACCACATCATGTCCCCATGATGTCTATGGCAAGTGGGTCACAAATCTATCATGACGTGCTCCCACTTTCACTCAGCCACCTCCAAAGGCTGGAGCAACCCTGTTCGTCTCTAGTGCTCAACCTTGACTTGCTGACACGTGAGACATTGACTAATGAAATCTCTGATGTGTCTCTTCATCCCACTCTAGTAGTACTGGCAATGAAGGTCATGGTACATCTTTGTGCCACCCGAATATACAGCAAAATGGGAGCAATGAAACTCCCAAAGGATCTCCTCTCTCAGATTCGTAAACCGAGAAATCATAACCCATCCCTTAAATCGAAGACTAACATCCGAGTGAATAGTCCTACCTTCCTTACCTGTACCTGAATATACCCAATCTCTGATGGATAATATCTCAGTGTCTTGTCCCTAAGACTCAATCACTATGCTCAATAGGGAAGACATAACCACCAAACTCCCCAAAGTACCATGAGCCTGACCCTTATAGTGCAACCCGAACAGTCCCACAGTCTCAAGCTTCTACCATTCTTGGGAAGCCACGCTAGCCAAGACTTCTCGTGACTTTTAGCTGAGTGCATCAGCTACCAGGATGGTAATGCAAAGTGAAGTCATAGTCCTCTAAATACTCTATCCTCCTGGCCTGCCTCATATTAAAGTCCTAGTGTGTAAAAATATACTTCAGACTCTTATGGTCTGAAAACACCTCAAACTACTTACTATATAGATAGTGGTGTCAAACTTTTAAGGCAAAGACAATGGCCACTAACTCCATGTCATGCGTGGGGTAGTTCTTCTCGTAGGTATTTAACTCCCGAGAATCATAAGTCACCAATTTCCCAGACTACATCAAAACACAACCAAGTTTGTCCTTGGAGATATTACAATACACTGTGTACCTCTGTCCCCTCTCTAGGACTACAAAAATAGGAGCTAAAGTAAGCCTCCCCTTCAACTCTTAGAATGTCCTCTCACACGAGTCATTCCACTCAAACTTGACCTCCTTCCGGGTCAACCTCATCATAGGTGTAGCTTTTCAGGATAACTCCTCAATAAACCTCCTGTAATACCTTGCCAATCCCAAGAAACTACGTATCTGGAAGACTGACCTTGACCTCTCCCAACTCATAACTGCCTCAACCTTCTCTAGGTCAACTGACACACTTGTAGCCGACACCACGTGTCCCAAAACTTTCACCTCCTTAAGCCAAAATCATATTTGCTAAACTTTGCATACAACTGATGGTCCCTCAAGGTTTGGAGAACAACCCTCAAGTGACCCTCATGCTCCTCCTCAAACTTGGAATAGATCAAAATGCCGTCAATAAAGACCACGACAAATTGACCTAGGTAGGGTTGGAACACCCTATGCATGAAATCCATGAATAACATCAAGGCATTCGTCAATCCAAAAGGCATAACAGTGAACTCAAAATGCCCAAACCACATCCTAAACGCCGTCTTAGGGATATCCACCTCTGTAATCCTCAACTAATGGTAACTCGTGCATAGATCTATCTTGGAGTAGACTCGCGCCCCTCTTAGTTGATCAAACAAATCATCAATCCTTGGCAAAGGGTATTGATTCGACTTATTTTGTGATTTGATATTTATATTATACACCCAGGTATAAGTGGTCAAATTGTAATTTTTTCAGTTTAAGTCCAAGATCGATCCCACAAAGAGTTTTAATAATTAGGAAACAAAATAAAATAGTGAAGTGGTTGTTTATACTAAGATAGTATGAGATAGCTTGTGATGTGAGCTTAGATTGATAACTAGTTGAATTTAACGTATGTTTGCAGATAGATTGTGTAAAGATGGTAATATAAATAGTATCCTTCATTTTAAGTAACCCATATGCTTTATATTGGTCAAATACTAGAAATGCTACCTTACAGCAATTAACTTCCATGTTAGTGGCAAGTCAACCGGTAGGTCTGATGTATATAAACCATCACACAACAACTTCTTAGGTTAGTTGGTGGTATCAATGACAATTGATTAATCCAAGTGAACCACAAGGAAAGCCATTCATAAGGAATACTTGAATTACTCAATTAATCCCATGATAGTAAGTGCGTACATAATAAACCATAACACAACAACTTCTTAGGTTAGCTGGTGGCATTAAATCATAACACAACAACTTCTTAGGTTAGCTGGTTATAGATGTGCCAATTGACTAACTCCAGTAAACCAGAAGGACAAGTCATTCATGAGGAATACTTGAATTAATTAATTGGTCATCTATTTATATATACCAATAGAACATCCTTACCATTCTGATGGAGGTCAAGACATACCGATGGAATACCGTAGATATTTGACTGGCAATATTATTATGTATACCAGTTAAACGACCTTAGTAATCCAGAAGGACAAGTCATTCATGAGGATTACTTTGGTCATTAATCTGATAGTTATCTATAGTAGTTAAATAACCCTAACAACCTAGAAGGACAAGTCATTCATGAGGATCATTTAGGTTTTGTACCATGTATCAGTAGAACATTCTCAACGTTTCGGTGGAGGATAAACCATACCAATGAAACACCATAGATATTTAACCGGCAGGTTGATGATGCACTGATGACATAATTCTAGGCACAACACCAAAATTACGCACATCACTATATCATGCACGAAGTGTATCATATATATATATATATATTACTAAAACATCAACATTTCCAGAATTTAACCAATATTATACATATATTTACCTATCACTAGAGGATATAAGTAACTACTCACACCAGACAAGCAAGGAATGCAGATAGTTTTCATTACAACAGTAAATATAATACAGGCTCGGATATTTCTTTCAAAAGGACCAACTAAAATACAACCACCCTTAATATCAGTTAAGACACAAAGGTGGTGGCAGTTCAATTATCCGAATAGAAAGATAACACAGAAATGTAGAAATACAGAGTTTTAGCTGGAGTGTATGATGGACCGGATTTGTGTGTAACTTCCTATTTCTCTCTTTCTTTTTCTCTTTTCTCTCTTATTGGATTTCTCTCAGGAGCTCCTCTGTGCCCGGTCAACTCCAAATGAAGGAGAACATGCATATTTATAGGCAAAAGGAAGCATAAGGTGAAGGGATCATCATGAGCTGCCATGGGCCACCGTCCGGACACCTCTCCACCGTCCAGACGGTGGAGCCTTGTTGGATTTTTGCATGCTGATCATCATGGTGTACTGACTTTACTTGGTTGAATTACACTTTGGTCCCTTGCTCTTTTAAGCTTTGACACATTGTTCCTTGTATTTTCTAGTAATTCCACATCAGACCCTAAAATTTCAAACATAATATATGTAAAACCCTAATTTATGCACAAACCCTAATTGATAGTGTTTAGTTATTTTATCTTATCAATTTGACTTTTTTATGATTCTAATTCATATACTAATTAGGGTTAATCAGGTATCTATTCTTGATAGTAACTCTATTCAACTACCGGTAGTGCATTGTCGAAGGGTCTTGTCCTTCTTCTTGGCGAACAACACTGGAGCACCCCAATGTGAGGTACTCGATCTAATGAAGCCCATGTCTATCAACTCTTGTAATTGGACCTTAAGTTCTTGTAACTCTGCAGGTGCTATTCTATGCAGAGTCATAGAAATGGGTGATGTACCGGGGAGTAACTCAATGATGAAGTTTACATCCCTATGTGAAGGTAATCCTGGTAGTTGGTCTAGAAAAATTTCCTCGTACTCACAAACCACCTGATGTAAACCTAACTCCTGTCTCACCTTGTCCTCCAAGATAAGATTTGCTAGCCAATCCATCACAACTTGGGGTAAAACATCTTGTTTTTTTCCATCAAACTTAAAAAAAACACCCCTGGTGTGTAGGCAGTGACCCTATTTCGATCACAATCAATGACAACTCAGTGTGCCATCAACTAGTCCATCCTAAGGATGACATCAAAGTCCGACATGTCTAAAACCCTAAGGTTCCTGATGAGTAGAATCCCTAAGATCTCTAACTCACAACCTCAACATATTTGATCAATACTGACCCTAGCTCCTAAGGGAGAACTCATATGCAATGGCTCTTCCAAGGTCTCAACCTCTAAGCCCAAAACTCTCACACATGCTGTAGAAATAAATGAATGAGATACACCAAAGTCAAATAATACCTTTGCCCATAGGTGAGAGAGTAGAAATGTACCACGAATAACTAATTGATCCACTAGTTAAGTCTGAGGTATGATGACGTAGACATTCCCCTAGGTCCCTGACGTCCTCGTCTATGAGCCCCGTCCTCGGCCTCGACCCATGCCCTGGCCTATCTGGCCTAATTACGGAGTCCCCGCTAGTGAAGTGGTAAAGGCTTGTGCAGCACCCTAGAACTGATACTGGCTTCCCCTGGCCCATGGTGGAGTAGGGAGGAATGAAATACGTCTGTGTATGTTCCACCGATGATTGGAATTGAGATGCCCAATAGTTTTCGAGATTCTTGCCTTTGAGGACAATCCCGCTTCACGTGACTCGATTGGTAGCAAATGAAAAATGTCCTTTGGCCTGCTTGGTAGGAAGAACTCTGATTTCTCCCGCCTTGCGAGGATTGACCTTGGCCTTGATAGCCGCAACTCTGTCCTTGAAATTCTTGCAGAGTAGAAGTCATCTTCTTCTACCTTGAACTCGAATAAGAATATTGGCCCTCCTTCTTCTTGTCCTTAGCACCCGACTCTCGAATGCTCTTTATGTCATCTGCCTCTCTCCCAATGGCCATAGTTGTCTTGACCATTGAGTCCAAATCTTGTAGTCAATGGTCCATAATCTTTCCCCTGCATGGACAATTTCAAACCACCCTTGAACCTTCTTACTTTGGCCATGTCTGTGACCACGTAATCATTAGTGAAACGGCTAACTTAGTGAACTTAGCAACGTACTCCATCACCATCATAGTCCCTTGCTTCAAATCCAAGAACTCCCGAGCTTTCACATGTTGAATAGCTGATGGAAAGCACTTACCTATGAAGAGCTCCCGGAACTCTCCCCATGTCGCCTCTAAGTTCTTTGAGGCCTTTGCCCAATCCCACTACATATGGGTTTCTCTTTTTAGCTGGAATGTAGCTATCGAAAGTGATCTCCATAGCCTCTAGGATCTTCTCCACTTGCTAGAACCAATGGTCGGCCACCATCGGATCCGCCCCTCCCATAAAAGTTGGAGCCTTGTGTACCTTGAACTTTTAGAGGTTAGTTGTGCCTCCCTATCCCATATTGGCGCTAGCTTGCACGAATGTAGACGTCATTGTGCCAATAGCCTCAATAAAGGCTTGTTGGTCAGAGACCGGGGGTGCTTAGTTGTTGTTCCGCCCACTGCCACGGCCATTCCGATTTCCTCTCCCTATATTTGCCATCAACACACAAGTGAAATAGCAATAAAGCACTTACTTAGTATCCCAAAGTAGGGATCAAAGTCTAAACATTGAGATTTCTCTCCTTTTCTCACTAGTAGAGCATATGCCACCCACTAGTAGACCTCTACACCCTGAACTGTCCTGTTCCTTTATTTTTCGACCCCCAAGGTTATGTTCTCTAACCCTAGTGTCTCTTTTCCATATACATTTTATCATGCATATAATTCATATAACATATAACACATAACATATAGCATTTAAAGCACATAACATATAATGCACAATGAACACAATGGTCTAAACCCATGCCCTAGGTAAATCATATACCTAAGCTCTAATACCAAGTTGTGACAACCTTAAAACCGGGGGTCCTTTGTAAATCCATTGACCAACTGTCACCCCGCGAAAACACCCATGAATGCCATATAACCCGTCATTACGGCACAACATCCCCTTTACCAGGATCACAATAACTCAAAATTTGGGTATAGTCTCCCTTATACCGGTTACTCCCAAACGCATATCATGTATACAGTTAATTACATGAACCATCCAGGATCCAATATACCACAATTTATACTTCATTATTCTCCATTTACATCATTTAAATAAAAGGACATAAATTCCGAAAGCATGGCCACGCATTCTTAAAAATTCATATTTTTGGAAAATCTACCGGTAGGTTTGTCATCGTCCTACCGGTAGGTTTTGCTCACTGAAAAAGTTTTACCGGTGTTGTCCGAATTTGATATTGACAATTTACGTGCAAGTATACATAATCAACAAGTAATAAAGTGATAAGTAGAGTATCATTTTCATGGAGCATTATTGCTAATAATAACCAAGTACTAACTTTGTATCAATTCAATTTTATTTAAATAATTGGAATTGAACTATGGACTGACTAAATTAAAACTAAATCTAAACTTAACAATCAAGGGTTGAATTTACTAGAGAAAAGAAGTTAAGATTACAACTTCCCCCAATGCTTCATATAAATCTTTCTAACTGTCTTTCTAGTTAATTAATCAAAATAAGTTGTTAACTGATAACTCAAAATTATTTATCAAACCTCTTCTGATAGTTAGATAAAATTATCTCACCCAATTAAATTACTATATTCCTATGAAAAATAAGTTGGAATAGATTCATTAAGTTCAAACTCTCATAAAAGTTACACACGACATATAGGTATATTTCTATCCTATACACAAACTCAGTCATTCAATCCTAAGAAGAATAAACTAGACGCATATCATCATATTCCGATTTAAACCTAGAATTCATCTCCCAATTTCATCTAGGTTATCAAATTAATTGTTGGCCACACAATCATACATCAATCACACAAGATGACAAACAACTCGTATAAGATCAATAAGATCTAGAAAGGAGAGTAGATTAATTTTACTAGACATAGGTTCCGTTGCAATATTAATAAAAATTTAGTTCATAACGTAATTGAAAATCATCATTCTAAAATTAAAAAACATCTTAGAAAATCAAGAAATAAAAGTAAGAGAAAAGAATGAAAACTTAGTTGCAATCTTCAATCCTTCTTTAGCCTTCAAGACCAATCTTCTCCGTGTCGATTCCTTCGATTCTTGCCTTCAATTTTCTTCCAATACCTTGGCTTTTCCAAATGGTTTCAGCCCCCAAAATTCAGAATATCTCATCCCCACATAAACCCTAGCATATACGTAGCTTTATAGTCCAATTTTGGGTCAAAAACAAGTCAATACTCACGTCACGGACCAACATAAGCACGGGGGGTGCCATAAATTTGTGCAGGGGCTCCATAAGAAGAGTAGGATGGTGCAGGGGCACCCCCCCCCCCCTCTGCAGGCCTAAAATGCCGTTTCATGTTCTCTTTCAAAAATTCACCCTTTTGGCTCCAAGTCGACCTTGTTTCTTCCCAATTAATCGTGATTCATTCCAACTATCATCCCTACGAAATAACATCAAAACACATAAAATAAATAAAAATGAACATAAAATAATTGAAAACTTACAATTTCATCAAACCAAAAATACTCAATTCGTATCCATAAAATCAACTAATCAAATACCCCCAAACTTAAATATTTGCTTGTCCTCAAGCAAAATACTTACAAAAACTATAAAAAATAATCCTAACGACCAACTACTCAAACAATTGATCAATATGAATATGAATAATGGCCCCACAAGTTACTACAAGTAATAATTCATAGGAAACTTCTAAACAGTGCAAAGTCTATCAATTTAACATACTCCTTAGTTTTACCTCCGCTCATGACCCTTTAAATACATGTACATATCCGAACTATCAAGTTAGTCATCACCCAAATATATTTACGTAATCAAATGCTTTATAGGAGATACTCAATATCAACACTATAAACCTAAGTCTCACATCAACCTCCACTCCTTCAGGCAAACATATAACTAGAAGGACCAAAGATGTTTTTTTCCTCACTCTTTTTTTTTTCTTTTCGTTTGGTGAGTTCATTTTATGCTCCATCTCACCTCCTATTGAGCGAGTGCGTTTTACGCTCCATCTCGCCTTTTCTTGAACGAGTGCGTTTTACGCTCTGTCTCGTTCTCAACATGTGTTTATGAGTGAGTTCGTTTTACGCTCCATCTCTACTCACCACATGCCCCTTTCTTTTTGTTTTTTGTTTTTCTAAATTTTTTTCCCATCTAACTCATGAAGGATCAAATCAAAATAATTTTCAAAAACTCACTTTTTTTTCTATACTAACCCATCATAACCAAGATTTCCCCCAAACTTATATGAATACCTCAATTTGCTTTAAATAATGCTTAAATAAGTTTTCTAAAGTTTCAATGATATCTCCCACAAGCATTTAACCAAATAAATTCTCTAAATAATAACTAACCAAACAGATGGATAAGTGCTCATGAATGAAAGGATCACAAACAGCGTAAAACCAACAAGTATGTCAAACTACAGACCCAACATGTTCATCAATTCCCCTTTAATTGACAATTAATTTCATTCATCGTTGACCATGATCAAATTCAATCAACTCATTGCTCAAGTTGTACTAAAACATATAATCTAAATGCATACCTAATAATACAAATGTAAACAAGAAAGCACCCCCAAACTTAAACTAAACATTGTCCTCAATGTATAAAGTAAGAAAAATTAAGACAAAGGGCTTCCTTAAAACTTCATGTCCATTCAATGTGCAAGTCGATCATTACGTCTAGCTTCGCATCGAGATTCCCTCTGTAGCTCTTGCGTCTCTCTGCATAACTCCTATATGTCTCAACGCAATCCGCGCATATGAACAACTAGATTCTCCATAGGTGATTGAGCTGTAGCAATAGTAGGCTGAGGAGGCTCCAATGGTTGTTCTGAATTTTGAGGCATATTCACCATAACAAACCCAACACCCCCATGATCAGAAAAACCTCCCTTCCATACTTTAAAACGGCTAATGATTTGATGATCAATTAGCACTTGCGGTTGTTGAACTAATTAATCACCCTTCCATGTGACTTTTTTCTTCTTGCATAAGCCGCAAATCAATGATGGGTGAGGCAATTCGGTATTTGAACCGCTCTTAATAGCCTTTGAGATTGAATTTTCAATAACTTGCCCCACATTAATGGTTTTTCCTGTGACAATGCAATATAGCAATACTGCCTTGTCCTGGAGTATTTCTGAAAAGTGTGTGGTAGGCATCAGCTTAGCATAGAGAAAGTAGTACCATGCCTTCCCAAACCGGCTCAGCTCATTGTGTGAAAAATGAACCTTCTCTGTCCTCTTTAATGTCCACTTAGCACCCGGCTTACATAGACAATTGATCACCTCCTCCAAGTCAAGTTCTTCAATTCTGTATTGTGTATACTCATCATCATCTGACATATTTTCTATGTTGTAATAAGCATTGATGCATTCCTTGGCAAACGACTCTACTCTACCCTGGATTTGAACCACATGGTTGTCACACTCCTTGGCATTGGCATAAAATTATTTTACAATGGGGATTACGACGGCCTCTAGCTGTTCTGTGAAATCCTACCAACCACGCTCCATAATCATGTCATGTACACACCCATCATATGTCGCATCTGGGCGAAGTTGGCGTTCGGGAATCAATAATTTTTTTACCAACCATGTATGAAATCTTTCCAATGCCGCTTCGCTAACAAATCTCTTTTTGTTGTATGTCTTGGAAGATTTAGAGGTTTCCCCTCTTTGGCGTTTTGAAGACATGTTGGATATACAATTCTAAGCCCTCACAACAACTTAAATTAGTTCACAAAGTAGCTAACTAATGTTTATTTCCTCTTGTGTAATTTAACAAACACCTTGTGTGCATTGCTCAATGCTTCAACAATAAGCTATCCCCAAATCATATGAGCACCACCAAAGAAGACACCCAACAATCTCTCACAATTATTTAAATAAACTTAAACATCACCCATGGAGAATGAATGAGAATGATACATTAAATTGCAAAGTTTGGTCTTTACCCATGGAGAATTGAATATCACTTTTTGCTAGTTGATGCTTATTGATTCCACTTGAGAGGTAAGAATGTTGTGTTAAAGAGGTAGAGATAATGAGTGGGTGAAATTTATGGAAGAATACGAGTGGGTGGCTATGTATATTTAGAGGTTTGAAATTTTGTGGTGGTGATAGGAGGTGATTTGGGTTGATGTATGTAGAGCAGATGAGCATTTTATAATGCTAAAAATATGAGTTTGGGAGCTATTTGTAGTGTTTTTAATGCTGAGAATCTGGTTTTGGGAGCTGTTTTTGAGGTGGAGAATGCTGAAAATATGACCTGGGAGCTATTTTTGAGGTGGAGGAAGGCTGCCTGGCATGTTTGGGGCTGAATGGGCGCGCAGGGGTGCCAAAAATGGCGCCTAGACACTGCCATACTACTTTTGGACCTCAGCCAGGAGTGCAGAGGCGCTGAAAATGGCGCCTAGGCACTGGGTCTAGCCTCCAGGTATGCTGGGGCGCCTAGGCGCTGCCATTCTGATTTTGGACCTCAGCCAAGTGTGCATAGGTGCTAGAAATGGCACCTAGGCGCTGCCTTGCTACCTTGGGTCCTCTTTTTGCTTGATCAAACTCCATTTTTTCTTCACTCTTTTATTTCATTTGATATTTCTTTTCGATCATTGATACCTACAAGAAATTAACCCACTATTAAAAATGTAATAATAATCAAGAACTAAATTGACAAAAACAAAGAATTAAAAATTAAATTAAAACTCTGGGTTGCCTCCCGAATAGCACTTGGTTTAAAGTCATCAGCCTGACTACTCCCTGGTGTCATTCCGAATCGATAAGAGTTATTGAGGTCTTTTAATGATCCACGTCGCCACCCTAATAGTGTTTCAATCTTTGCCTGTTCACCTTAAACGTTCTCTTCGAGTTAGGTTCTTCGACTTCAATTGATCCATGCGGGAATACTTTAGTAACCAGAAATGGTCCCAACCACCTTGATTTTATTTACCCGGGAAGAGTTTTAACCTTGAATTGAACAGAAGTACTGCTTGTCCTGGTTGAAACTTTCACTCAATGATCTTCATATCATGCCACCTTTTTACCTTCTCTTTATAAAGCTTTGTGTTCTTGTATGCTTGGAGACGGAACTCATCCATCTCATTCAATTGTAAGAGATGCTTCTCACCCGCTGCATGCAATCAAAATTAAGTTTTTAAATAGTCCATTATGCACTATGCTCTAATTCTACCAGCAAATGACAAGCTTTACCATACACCAGCTTATATGGGGACATCCTAATTGGTGTTTTATATGATGTTCGATAGGCCCACAAAACATTATCTAGTTTCTTCGACCAATCTTTTCGATTGGGATTAACGATTTTCTCCAGAATTCGCTTCACTTATCTATTCGAAACTTTGGCTTGGCCACTAGTCTGGGGTGATAAGCTATAGCAATCTTATGGGTGACCCTATATTTAGTGAGAAGAGCTGCAAAAATATTTATTACAAAAATGCATACCTTCATCTCTAATGATCGCTCTTGGTGTACCAAACCTCGTGAAGATGTTTTTTCGGAGGAAATTTAACACCACCTTTGCATCATTGGTAGGCAAAGCAGCCGCTTTAACCCACTTAGAGACATAATCCACTGCAACTTATATGTAAAGGTTATTGTACGACAATGGAAATGGGCCCATGTAATCTATACCCCAGACGTCAAAGATCTTAACCTCCAAGATATTGTTAAAGGGCATCTCATGTCGCTTGGAAATATTTCTAGTGCGTTGACATCTATCACACTTTAATGCAAAAAAATGGGCATCCTTGAAGAGAGTTGGCAAATAAAACCCTAATTGAAGGACTTTTGCTACGGTTCTCTCTCCCCCATAATGTCCTCCATAACATGACGAGTGGCAATGCTGCAATATTCCTTTGATTTCTTCCCGGGGTACACATCTTCTTAGCATCTGATCTGCACATTGTTTAAATAGGAATGGTTCATCCGAAATGTAATGCTTCACCTCGTGCAAGAACTTCTTCCTTTGTTGAGTGCTCATTTCAGGGGGAAGCACATGACTCACTATATAGTTCACATAATTTGCATACCATGGTGCTCCTTCTGCAACGTGGAATAGTTGTTCATTCAAAAATGATTCATTGATCATTACATCATCACCCTTTTTCTGTCTAGTTTTCTCAAGTCTAGAGAGATGATCTGCCACTTGGTTTTCTATCCCTAATCTCTAGATCAAACTCTTGAAGAAAAAGAACCCACCGAATCAATCGTGGCTTGGCGTCTTTTTTCGAGATCAAATACTTAATGGCAGAATCATCTGTGAACACTATCACCTTGGTACCAATGAGATAGGATCGAAATTTGTCAAAAGCAAAAACAACTGCTAATAATTCTTTCTCAGTGGTTGTGTCCGATAACGTCTTGCTAGCATAATAGATAGCATGAAACATTGTTTCTTTCGGTTGACCTAAAACTGTGCCAAATGCAAAGTCGCTAGCATCGCACATTAGCTCAAATGGCAAATCCCAATTTGGTGCCACTATCACATAGGTAGTAATGAGCTTCTTTTTCAACACCTTAAAAGCCTCTATGCATGCCTTATCAATATTGAATGGTATGAAAGGTTGCATAGAGGCTTTGTGATCTTGGAGAAGTCCTTTATGAATCGTCTATAAAATCTGGCATGTCCCAAAAAGCTCCGAATTCCCTTTACTGATGTCAGTGGTGGTAGATTTTCAATAGTCTCTATTTTTGCCCTGTCCACCTCTATCCCATTAGCAGAAACTTTATGCCCCAGAATAATGCCTTCCTTAACCATGAAATGGCACTTTTCCAATACCAAGTTTGTTTCCACACATCTTTTCAGCACAAGAGTTAGGTTCTCTAAACATAGGTCAAAGCTATCTCCAAATATCGAAAAATCATCCATAAATACCTCAAGATTTTGCTCGACCATGTCAGAGAATATTGCCATCAATGCATCATTGAAACGTTGCAGGTGTGTTGCATAATCCAAAAGGCATCCTTCGGAATGCAAAGGTTCCATAAGGATAGGTAAACGTAGTCTTCTCTTGATCCTTGGGTGCTATGGCTATCTGATTATAATCGGAATAACCATCCAAGAGGCAGTAGAATGCATGCTCAGTCAATCTGTCAAGCATTTGTTCAATGAACGGTAGAGGGAAGTGGTCTTTTCGAGTTACCTTATTGAGTTTGCGATAATCCATACAAACTCACCACCTAGTCACTGTCCGTGTTGGAATTAATTCGTTGTTCTCACTGGACACTACCGTCATGCCTCCTTTCTATGGAACACATTGAACTGGACTAACCCATGAACTGTCTGAGATTGGATATACAATTCTAGCATCCAACCACTTGATGATTTCTTTCTTGATCACCTCCTTTATGATAGGATTTAATCTGTGTTGTTGCTTCATCACAGGCTTAGCATCATCTTCAAGCAGAATTTTATGCATGAAAATTGAGGGACTAATACCCCTAATATCTGTGATAGACCATCCTAAAGCCGTTTTGTACTCACAAAGAACTTACAACAACTTACTTTCCTGAAATTCATCAAGTGAAATAGAATTAATAATAGGTAAAGTAAAAGAATCACCCAAATACGAATACCGCAAATGATTTGGAAGAGGTTTAAGCTCCAATACGGGTGGTTCTTCCAAAGATGACTTTACACGAGTAGAGCTTCTTGAATGATCCAAAGTCTCGAATTGTTGCTTGAACCTGACAACCTATGGAGTAGCATTCAACCACTGTACATACTCTAGATGAGCAAGGTGGTCTGAAACAATGGAATTAACAAGTGATGCCTCAAGGGGATCTAAAATACAACTTCTTTCAAATATCTCATTTACTGCATCTTCCATTATATTGACTCAAAAATATTCATCCGCTTCCTTAGGAAATTTCATAGCTGAATATACATAAAATTCACCTCTTCATCTTGGACTCGCATATTTAGCTCACCTTTTTTTACATCTATAAGTGTTCTCCCTGTTGCTAAGAATGGTCGCCCAAGCATAATAGGTATTTCTCTATCTTCCTCACAATCTAAAACTATGAAATCAGCTGGGAAAATGAACTTATCCACTTTAACTAGAACGTCCTCAACTATGCCCCTTGGATAAATGAGTAATATATCCGCAAGCTGCAATGTAACATTCGTCGATTTCACTTCATTCAAACCCAATTGCTGATAAATTGAGAGTGGCATTAAGTTAATACTAGCTCCCAAGTCACATAATACTTTTCTAAAAAATTGACTGTCTATTGTGCATGGAATTGTAAAGCTACCTGGAACTTTGAGCTTTGGTGGTAGCTCCTTTTGAAGAATAACACTACACTCTTCCGTAAGTGCTACTGTCTCAAAATCACCCAGTTTTCTCTTCCTTGACAGAATTTCCTTCATAAATTTAACGTAGCTAGACATTTGCTCTAATGCATCTGTGAAAGGGATATTAATTTGGAGCTTCATAAACACTTCCAAAAATTTGGAGAACTATTTATCCAACTTATGTTTCTGCAAACGTTGTGGAAATGGCACGGGAGGCACAATAGGACTCTGCTTGCCTCCCTTAGAACATGCACTTGGATCCTCTTCTTTCTTCTCATGCTCCATAATCCTACTATCTTTGTCTTCATCCCTACCATCCTCTTCAAGTGATTATTTTGGAGTTTCACCAACGACTTCAGGTAACTCTCTTCTACTTCGTAATGCAATAGCCTTGCAATGTTCTTTACCTTCCCTCTTAGGATTGATCTTCATATCACTCGGTAATGTGCCTTGAGGTCGGTCGTTAATAGCATTAGCAAGCTGTCCCATTTGATTTTCCAGGTTTCAAATTGATACTTCCTGACTATTCACCCTTGTCTCATTCTGTGCTATGTACCTGAAAACCAGATCCTCCAAATTCGACTTCTTTTCTTACTGTGGTGGAGCTTGATTCTGAAAGCCTGGTGGGTATGATTGTCTTGGAGCAGAAGGTTGAGCTTGATTATTATTCCATGAAAAACCTAGATGATTCCTCCAACCAGGGTTATAGTTGTTGGAATTGTTGCTATATTGTTGCCTATTGTGGTTACCAATGAATTGTACCGATTCCGGATTGATTGCGCATTGATCACTCAGATGGTTCCCAGCACACAATTCAAAAATGACTACCACACTTTGAATAGGTTGCACCCCTAAAGCATCAATCTTCTTTATCAATGTAGCAACCTGTGCAGCTAATGCAATAACTACATCCACTTCATAAATTCCTGCTACCTTTGGTTGATTGATCCTTGTAGAGGGCCACTAATAATTGTTAGTAGCCATCGTCTCCAATAACTCATAAGCTTCATCAAATTTTTTCCCCATTAATACCCCACCTTCAGCTGCATCAATACTAGTCTGGATAGCACTAAATAACCCATTGTAGAATGTCTGAACTTGCAACCACTTAGGAATACCATGGTGAGGACATTTTCGTAGTAAGTCTTTGAATCGCTCCCAAGCTTCATAAAGAGTCTCAGAATCATGTTGTGTGAATGATGTGATGTCATTCCTCATCCTTGCAGTTTTAGCTGGTGAAAAAAATTTAGCTAAAAATTTTTGAGCTAAATCTGTCCACGTAGCAATAGAACCCGACGATAATGAATGCAACCAACTTTTCGCCTTATCATGAAGTGTGACAGGGAAAAATCGGAGTCTAATTGCATTTTCGAAAATTCCATTGTATTTAAACATGTCACAAATTTCCATAAGACTCACCAAATGATCATTTGGGTCATCGATGGGCAAACCCCCAAACTACACTGAATTTTGAATCATTTGAATGGTACCCGGTTTGATTTCAAAACTGTTTGCTTGAATTGTGGGCCTTTCACTGCTCTATTGTATTTCTGTAACAAGCGACATAGCATAATCCCTTAGCAATTTCTATTCTTCTTCAGCTATAGCTTCTTGATGGTTTACTTCTTGACACTGCTTTCGCAAGTTTCGGAGCCTTCTTTTGATTTCGTCTTTGAATGGTAGTAGCTCCTGACCTGTGGATCATGTTTGAATACAAAATTCAAGAGTGCTTACAAAAATAATTAAAACAGAAAATTAAATAAGTTTAAACTAAGATCAAATTGATTGAAATTAATATTGAAATAATTACTAGAATAATTCCCCAGCAACGACGCCCAAAACTTGTTGTCCAAATTTGATATTGACAATTTACGTACAAGTATACATGATCAACAAGTAATAAAGTGATAAGTAGAGTATCGTTCTCACGGAGAATTATTACTAATAATAATCAAGTACTAACTTTGTACCAATTCAATTTTATTTAAACAAATGGAATTAAACTATGGACTGACTAAATTAAAACTAAATCTAAACTTAACAATCAAGGGTTGAATTTACTAGAGAAAAAAAGTTAAGATTACAACTTTCTCTAATGCTTCATATAAATCTTTCTAACTCTCTTTCTAGTTAATTGATCAAAATAAGTTGTTAACTGAGAACTCAAAGTTATTTATCAAACCTCTTGCGTTAGTTAGATAATATTATCTCTCCCAATTAAATTACTATATTCCTATACAAAATAAGTTGGAATTGATTCATTAAGTTCAAACTCTCATAAAAGTTACACACTGCATATAGGTATATTTCTATCCTATACACAAACCCAACTATTCAATCCTAAGAAGAATAAACTAGACGCATGTCATCATATTTTGATTTAAACCTAGAATTCATCTCCCAATTTCATCTAAGTTATCAAATTAATTGTTGGCCACACAATCATACATTAATCACAAAATATGACAAACAACTCATATAAGATCAATAAGAACTAGAAAGGAGAGTAGATTAATTTAACTAGACATAGGTTCCGTTGCAATCTTAATAAAAATTTAGTTCATAACGTAATTGAAAAACAACATTCTAAAATTAAACAACATCTTAGAAAATCAAGAAATAAAAATAAGAGAAAAGTATGAAAACTTAGGTGCAATCTTCAATCCTTCTCTAACCTTCAAGACCAATCTTCTCTGTGTCGATTCCTTCGATTCTTGCCTTCAATTTTCTTTCAATTCCTTGGCCTTTCCAGATGTTTTCAGCCCCCAAAAGTCAGAATATCCCATCCCCACACAAACCCTAGCATATATGTAACTTTAGAGTCAAATTTCGGATCAAAAACAAGTCAAAACTCGCGTCACAAACCAACACAAGCGCGAGGGTGCCATAAATCTGTGCAGAGGCGCCATAGGGATAGTAGGATGGCGCAGGGGCGCCCCCCCCCCTCTACAGGCCTAAAATGCCCTTTAATGTCCTCTTCCAAAAATTCACCCTTTTGGCTCCAAATTGACATTGTTTCTTCCCAATTAATCCTGATTCCTTCCAACTATCATCCCTACGAAATAACATCAAAACACACAAAATAAATAAAAATGAACATAAAATAATTAAAAACTTACAATTTCATCACACTGAAAATACTCAATTCATAGGTATAAAACCCACTCATCAACCGGTACGTTTATCATCGTTCTACTAATAGGTTTTGTCTATTTTTGCCCATTTTCATCCTTTTTCAATTCCAATTCATTCCAACCCACTCCATATCAACTCAACACATGTTTAATGAAGTTTTTCATGTAAAACATGGTCCATACAAGTTCTATTACAATCATTTATATATATTTACATGCCCAAAATTAAATTTCATAAATGTTTTACAAAATATGTTTTAAAAGCAACAAGTCGGCTTTTCTTCATCCTTGAGGCCTCGAATGAGAGCTTTCCACTAGTGTATAACCCGCGCTTGAAATGTTTTCCCACCAAAGGTGAGCCACGCTCAATAGGGTATCTCCTAAAAAGGCTACTCCCCAACCTAGATGAATACGAAATGTTCACCTACACAATTTCACAAGCAACAAACCTTTCAATCAAGGATATGTAAGTCAATGATAGGAATTATCATGTCATACCATGAAATAAGATGAGACTCACTCATGCAACTCAACCCGAGCCTTTATCGGCACCCACAACCCATGCAATGTCATGAATGCAAAAATCGAGCATTCCAAGCCCTTACCATTGATGTTGCACATCCAATGGCCTTTTTAAAAATAAACCAGGTGTCTTTTGTGGGGTATTCAAATTTTGGAATCTCACCGCCAATTTCGTACACCGCTACACTTTTTTGGAGTTACACCGACAGAAGTGTATAAATCAGTAACCGGGTCTTGCCCCCGAGGGAGTATCTAGCCCTTCTTGTTGTACCCACCACAAGTTTTATATGCAACCATACCAAGCCCACTTATCAACCACCAAGAGTGATGTTTGCTTCAAAAACATGCACACACACCCACACTCATGTCTAATGCCCATGAATGTGATGCCTCGTGCATATTCA
This sequence comes from Ilex paraguariensis, assembly GCA_963454935.2. Lineage (NCBI taxonomy): Eukaryota > Viridiplantae > Streptophyta > Magnoliopsida > Aquifoliales > Aquifoliaceae > Ilex > Ilex paraguariensis. Next base: position 747,368 of record CAUOFW020001602.1, read on the forward strand.
ATGTAATGAACAATTGCAATATCAATATCATATCCATATGTAATGAATCTCATATGAACTATTTCAACACATCCCATGGCCAATTATATCCAAGGCATATAATTTTCATAAATCATCACAATGCCAATACATCATCTAGCATATATCAATATTTTCGTCCAATAATATTTTTCCAAGCATGTTATACATACTCTATGCAATAACACAATTAATTTCACATAGACACAATATAAACACATAGCACGCCCACATAACACCATTTTCAAAGAAATTACAAGCTAACTGATTAACCCTAATTAGTATGTGAATTAGAATAATTAAATAAGTTAATTTTGTAAGATAAAACAGTTAAAAAATTGTTTTTAGGGTTTGTGCATAAACTAGGGTTTATGTGCATACTGTCTAAAATTTCAGGGTTATGTGCGAAATTGCTAGAAATTATGAGGAGCATTCTATTAAAGCTTGAAACCAGCAGGGAATAAAGTGTAATTCAAGACCAAGAACATGCAAGAAGAAGATGGAATGTCCACTAGTAAACAATGACCATCCAGACGGTGGTGGTGGCGTCCGAACGGTGGTGTTTGGCAGTTGATGTATATCTTCCACCTCCTGCTTTCTTTTGCCTATAAATAGGCTCCTTCATCTTCTGCATCCAAGAGACAGGGCTGGGAGAGGAGAGAAAGAAAGAGAAAGGAAAGAAAGGGAGAGAAAAAAAAAAAAGGAGAAAGTGAGAAATTCATAGAGGGAATTCAAGATCCGGTCTGTCATACTCTCCAGCCAAAACTCTGTATTTCGACATTTCTGGTATGTCTTTCTATTTGGAGAATTGAACTTCTGCCACCTTTGTGCCTAAACTGATTTTAAGTGTGGTTGTATTTCAATTGTTTCTCATGAAAGAAGTGTCAGTGTATGTATTCTATTTACTGTGGTAATGATAATTACCTGCATTTCTTGCTTGTCTATAGTAATGGAGTGTGAGTAATTACTTATATCCTTTAGTAAGGGGTAAACATATGTATAATATTGGTTAAATTATGGAAATGCTGATAATTTATTATGCTATATATATAATGTTCATGATTATGAACATCAAGTGATATTTAATATTCTATATTATATATTATTATGAGTTCATGCATGATACAGTGATATACATAATTGGGTGTTACTACGTAGCCCGGAATTATGTCATCAGTAAATCATTAACCTATCGGTTAAATATCTATGGTGTTCTAATGGCATGGCTTGACCTCTAGGAGCACTGAGGATGTTCTATTGTTGCGTGGTACAATTGTCAAATGAATAACCTAAATGATCCTCATGAATGGTTTGACCTTCTGCATTATTAGGGTTATTTAACTGATACAAACTATAATATTGCCAATTAAGTAATTCAAATGATCCTCATGAACGGCTTGACCTTCTGGTTTACTTGGATTAGTCAATTGACATACATAATACCACCAACTAACCTAAGAAGTTATTGTGTTATGGTTTAACATACATAATACCACCAACTAACCTACATATACATCAGACTTACCAGTTGACTTTCCAGTGATTTGGAACTTAATTGCTGTAAGGTAGCATTTCCAATAAACCAACATAAAACATATGAGATCCTCAAATTGAAGGGTACTTTTCGTATTATTGTTCTTTAACAATCTATTTACTCATTTTATTTACTTAAACTGGTTATTAATCTAAACTCGCATCACAAGCTATCTCATGCTGCACTGTTTTAACAATAACTTCAAAGTTATTATTTTAAATTCTAGTTATTAAAACTCTTCATGGGATCAATATTAGACTTAAACCAAGAAAACCACAATTCGACCACTTATACTTGGGTGTATAATATAAATCCGATCACGAAATAGTTCAATTCACTAACAATTTTCACAAACCAATTCAAGCTAGAATTGATTTCACCCAATTTCAATACCCATTTGATTAATTTTACAATTATAGGCAAGTGTTAAAAAAATCTAACAGCCTACCCATTCCATATCACAACCGTAGGTTGGAAATAAACCTAGTTAGGATGAAAACCCTAGCTCTTGAAGCGTAAAATCAATGGTAGAACCTTGAAGAATACAACCCAAGCCCAAACCCTTGATTCCCCAAAATCTCATCTCGGAAAATTTTGTGAAATCTATTCCTTTTAGGTACACAGGCTTAGCCCTTGTCGCGTAGATCTACTTTAATACTTGGCCTAAAGGATTTTGACCAACGGAACTCCATAGATCGTAGAAAGAAGTCTTAAACTCTCTCTTTTCCCTCTCTTCCTCTCTCCAACGTACACCCAGCTGAACAATGGGAAGAAAATCTGATTTTCTCCCCTATTTATACTCTTTAAATGCTTGATCCACATTTTGCCACACGTTCTCCTTTCCCAGATCTGATTTTGACCCAAATCGATTAAATTTCGTCCTGATTCAAGTTCAAAATATTTTTATTTCAACTTGCTTAAAATTTCTATCAAACTTCTTAAATTTTTATTCCCTGTTTCATTTATGAGGTCACCTGACACTCGATCGCTTCGTAAAACATGAAAAATATGACTGTCTCAGAATCCAACGAAAATTGACTGTGCAGCTAGATTTCACAAGACGAATCCAATGGTATGGTCCGTTTTGTCATCCGATTTCTAAAAAAATTCAGGTTTTCAATTTGTACTGTAGTGGCAAATTATTGTTTTGCCCTTTTCACAAAATTTCAAATTTATGCGGGTTTTACAATTCACATGCAATTTAATAATTAAACAAGCATTCATCTAAGAATATACAATTCATAATGGAATTCACAATGTCATACCATGTTATGAGAAAAGACTCACACATGCAATGAAACCTGAGCATTCACCGGCTCCCATAACACATGCAATGCTATGCATATGTACCCAGGCATTCCAATCCTTTGTCATTGATGTTACACATTCAACGACTATTTTATAAAATGAACCAAGTGTCTTTCTTGGATAGGTGATTTCCTGGACTTGAACCATTGGTCCACCACACCGACACAAATTTTGGTATCCCGTCTTCGGTTCTGCATACACTAATACACTTTTTTGGACTTTCACCATCGGAAGTGTATAAAATAGTAACCGGGTCTTGCACCCGAGGAAGAGTCTAGCCCTTCTTGCTATACCAGACACAAGTTTTTCATGCAACTCGTGCAACTCAGTCGAACATAGGTCCAACCTTCCCGAGTCCACACCTCAACCACCAAGAATGGTATTTGATCCAAAAATATGCACACACACCCACACTCATCTTAATGCCCACGAATGCGATACTTCTCGTGCATATGCAAATGTAATGAACCATTGCATTTCACATGATGTGACCAAGTTTTCAATTACAATTACAACATCATGTTCAACAAGTCATGAGCACAATATGAACAATCTCAAATCCTCAATATAACTTATATCATAAAGCATATAATTACGTTTCAACATCATCACAAAGCATGTTATATCAATTTCATTCAAATAACATACTTAATCAATCATATACATTTTATCAAATACCCAAAAGGCACAAAATCATGTAAACACATAATCATGTCCAATTTATCACATTCTCATGAAATCACCCAATGAGCAATTCTCAACAAACTCAATTCATGAAAAATTAGTTTTATTCATTCTCATACCATTTCTCATACTCTAGTTACCCTAGAAATACAATTAGATAAGATATTTCACCACAAATCATGCTACCCATTTCATACGAAACCCTAGGTTAAAGATAAACCTAATTAGGAGAAGAACCCTACCTTTTGAAGCGTAACACGAGTGGTAGAAACTCCCAAGAAGCCCAAATCAAGCTTCAAACCTTGATTTTCAAAAATCCTGTCTTTGAGACTTCGGCAAATTTCCCAATTTTTGGTACATAGATGTAGAGCTCGTCACATAGATCAACTTTTGTTTTTGGCCCGGAGTGTTTCGACGAACGATTGGCCCTAGATTGCAAGAAGAAGATAGAAATGGGGGAGAGTTTCTCTCTCTTCTCTCTCTCTCTCTCTCTATTCCAAAATTTGCTGGGTCATGGGGAGAAAATTTGATTCTCCCCTATTTATACCTTGGATACTTGGTCCACAACGCCCCACACGTCCCGTGTTATGTTCAAACTTTTTTATTTGAACTAACTTTAAATTATTTTTCATGTTCCATAAATTAAATCCTATCGTGTTTATTTTGATCATGTGATGCCCAATCGCATCGTAAAACGCAAAAAATTTAACTGTCTCAAAATTCAATAAAAATTGACTAAGTAAGTAGATTTTGCGAGACGCATCCAACGGTAAGATCCGTTTTATCATCTGAGGTCTAGAAAAATTTGAGTTTTCAACCCATACTACAATGGCTAAATACTATTTCTCCCTTTTTTATAAAAATTAAAATTTTCACGGGTTTTACATTCTTCCCCCCTTAAAAGAAATTTTGTCCCTAAAATTTACACATTCACATATAATCACATGCATATGCAACAGTTCATTTAACACTTATAACCATAAGAATATACCTCCATCTTCGAACAAGAATGGATAACTAGCATATATAGCGTCCTCACACTCCCATGTCGCCTCCTCCACACCACGGTGCTACCATAGCATATTCACCAGCCTCACGGTCTTGCCTCACAAAACTTGCTCTTAGCTATCTATGATACGCATCGATCTCTCCTCGAAGGTCACATCCGTATCATCAACTAGCTCACCCCAATTCACCACATGGGTCAAATCTGGAGTGTACTTCTAGTGTTTAGAGACATGGAACACCGCGTGAGCACCTAATAAATTTAGCGGTAACGCCAACTGATAAGTGACTACGCCAACCCTCTCAAGTACCTCAAAAGGGCCTGATATACCTCAGTGACAACTTTCCTCGCTTTCTGAACCTGACCACTTTCCTCTTAGGCATCACCTTTAGGAAGACATGATCTCTAACATCGAAATCCAAAGGTCATCACTGTCTGTTGGGGTAGCTTTTCTATTGACTCAAAGCTGTGAGAAGATACTTTTGTATCAAGTCCACCTTCTTTGAGTTGTTTCTACTTAAATTCAGACCCACTGAGGTTCTCTCTCCAACCTCCGTCCAACAAACTGGAGAACAACACGGCCTCACATAAAGTGTCTTATAAGATGTCATTTGTATGTTTGCGCTGATAACTGTTATTGTAGGCGAATTGATCTAAGGGTAAATGGTCCTCCTAACTACCCTTGAGATCAAGGACACATGCCCGTATCATGTACTCTAAAGTCTAGATGGTCCTCTCTGACTTACCGTCTGTTTGGGGATAAAAAGTGGTGCTCATCATCAATTGTAAATGGCCTATTGGAAACTCTCCTAAAAATAGGCCGTGAACATGGGATCCTAATCCCATACTATAGACATGGTCACCTCATTTAACTAGACTATCTCCCGTACGTACAGCCAGTAGAATTCCTCTAGTGTGAAGGTCATCCGCACTACCAAAAGTGTGCTAACTTTGTAAGCTAGTCCACTATCAACCACACTGCTTCATACCCTGTGATGTTCATGGTAAATAGGTCACAATATTCGTAATGATGTGTTCTCACTTTCACTCAGCCACCTCCAAAGGTTGGAGTAACCCTACTAGTCTCTAGTGCTCAGTCTTGGCCTGTTGACACATGAGACATCTACTAACAAAGTCTCTGATGAATTTCTTCATCCTACTCCAATAGTACTGGCGACGAAGATCATGGTATATCTTTGTGCCACCTGGATGCATAGCAAAATAAGAGCAATGGAACTCCCTAAGGATCTCCTCTCTTAGATCCATAGAATGGGAAACCACAACTCTTCCCCTGAATCCAAGACTACCATCCTCGTGAATTGCCCAACCCTCGTCACCTATACCTGACTGTACCCAGTCCATAATGGACAATATATCTATGTCTTGTCCCTAAGGCTCGATCACTCTGCTTAATAGGGAAGTCATAGCCACTAGACTCCCCAAAGTGTCCAGAGTTTGACCCTTGTAGTGTAGCTCGAACTGGCCCACAGTCTCAAGCATCCACCACTTCCAGGAAGCCACACTAGCCAAGAATTCCAGTGACTTCTGACTAAGTTCATCAGCAACCACATTTGCCTTACTGGGATGGTAATACAAAGTGAAGTCATAATCCTCTAAATACTCCATCCACTTGTGTTACCTCATATTGAGGTCCCGCTGAGTGAAGATGTACTTCAAACTCATGTGATTCAAAAACACCACAAACTATTCTCCATATAAATAGTGGTGCCAAGCCTTCAAGGCAAGGACATTGGCTACCAACTCTATGTCATGAGTAGGGTAGTTCTGCTCGTGGCTCTTTAACTGATGTGAACCATAAGTTACCACCCTCTCGAACTGCATCAACACACACCCAAGACCATCCTTGGAGGCATCACAATAAACTATGTAGCTCTGTCCCCTCTCCAAAATTAACAAAATTGGAGCTGAAGTAAGCCTCCTCTTTAACTCTTGGAATGCCCTCTCACACGAGTCATCACACTAAAACTTGACCTCCTTCCTAGTTAATCTAGTCATAGGTGTAGCTAATTGAGAAAAGTCGTCAATGAAACTTCAAAAATATCCTACCAATCCCAAGAAACTATGTATCTCAAAGATTGACTTTAGCCTCTCCCAACTCATGATCACCTCAAGCTTCTCCAGGTCGACGGATACACCGAAGCAGACACCACGTGTCCTAGGAATTTTACCTTTATTAGCCAAAATTCACACTTGCTAAACTTGGCGTACAACAAGTGGTCCCTCAAGGTTTGGAGAACAACCCTCACTTGACCCTCATGCTCCTCCTTTGACTTGGAGCAGATCAGGATTTCATCAACGAAGACTATGACAAACTGATCAAGATAGAGTTGGAATACCCTATGCATAAGGTCCATGAATGTCGTCGGGGCATTTGTCAATCCAAATGGCATCACAATGAACTCAAAATGGTTGTATCATATCCTAAATGCCATCTTAGGGATATCTTCTTGATTGCGTCCACCCTAATCTCCAAACATGAACCCTTAATATGTATATGGCTTATATGGATAGGGAAGTATCACTCTGCCTCGGGTTCGATGCTAGAAATGGGAAAAATATGTATGTGAATGGAAATATGTATGTGTGTGCAAAAGTGATCCTCAAGTGAAGAGAGACTTTTAATTGTCGTGTTTTACTTGGAATGGGTATTCCAAGGTTGTCTCCTCAAGGAAGAAAGGTCGAGTTATGGTGAAGGTGATTTTGTAAACAAATGAAAAGTGTAAAATTCTGTAGTTTTGTGTTTTGGTGAGTGGATTTTTTGACAAAAGTGCAATGAAAACAAGGTTGGCTAATCCGAAGAGGTCATTCCAATGAAAATGCTAAATCAGCTCAAAATATTCTACCAATGGTGTCTCGGTACTTGATTGATTCGTAGGAAGTGAGGGACTAATGTAGAGATATAGGCTCAAGCATACCCCGTGACAAGTCGACGGTGTATCAAGAGCTCACAACCATGTCCACACTCAACCTAGTCAAACCAAACACCATACACTACGAGAAGGAATGAATGAAATTTGATTTAGCATACCCAAGAGGAAATCTCCCTTGGATTAACCAACTAAAAATTTAGCTACTCATAATAAATGCAAAGATATACACAATTTAAAGAGACATGGTGATGAACTAGAGATGAAGTAGAGTTTAAGACTTGTATTTAATGCAAGGAAAAGTTAAACTACAAAGATAAGTGCATTTAATACCCATATGTAAAGCTTGAAAATGGAAAACTCAAATGTAAGCATGGTAGATTCAAGAATACATAACTATACTTGGAATACACTTGAAATAACTAAGATTAAAGTGCAAGAAATGAATATTACAAGAGTATTATAGCTTACTACAAGTGAAATGGGTAAGACAATGAAAAAACCAAGCTTTCTTTCTCTCAAACTATGTCTTCTTCCTTGAGCTTTTCTTTCTATAATGCTTCTCTAGCTGAATAATGGTGTAAGAATGATTCATTTTCATCCATTAGCCATCCTATTGTCTGTGAGAGTAGGCTTTTAATCAATGGGAAGTGATATGACACTTTGACAGGCTAGGAGAAGCTTAGCCTGCAACCCACCATGCCTCCCTCTTTCTCTCCATACCTCTTAAATGCATTTTCTTCCAAAGTCCAACCCTAGGTGTAGGAAGGCATGCTTGGATATATAACATGTCAGGGAATTGTGGGAGAAGTAGAGGTGGGCCCCAAAAGCAAGTAAAGTCTGAGTTGTAGGTTCTGGCATTTTTTCAGCAAAACCTACCGATAGGTTTTGTTCTAGTGAACAAAACCTATTGGTTGTTTTATGAGCAAACCTACTAGTAGGTTTTTCCTTGATTTGCTCATTTCTTGATCTTTTCATCTTCCAAGCCACCTGTTAAGCCTCACCATCATCTCCATTGACTTTGAGCACTATGTTGGGGGCTTAACTCAAGCCATTTCCAACTCTTTACCTATAATCACATAGAAACTTTATTAATTGTTTGATTAATTACATTTTCACCAATTTCACCATAAAAACAAGTATAAAAGGGGTACAAAAGTATACATGATGTGCAATATTTTGTGCTAATCAATATCTGCCTCCTTAATTCTCAACTGATGGTATCCTATGCACAGATCTATCTTTAACTAGACCCGTGCCCCTTTAGGTTAATCAAATAAGTCATTAATCTACAGCAAATGGTACCTATTCTTAATGGTAACCTGATCCAACTGCTGGTAATCTATACACAGTCTAAGGGTCTTGTCTTTCTTCTTGACAAACAATATTGTAGCAACCCAAGGTGAGGTACTCGGTTTAATGAAACCCTCGTCCAATAATTCTTACAACTGGACATTAAGTTCTTGCAACTCTGCCAGTGCCATCTTATACGGCGTCATAGATATAGGGGATGCACCGGGTTGTAACTCAATGGTGAATTCTACATCCTAATATGAAGGTAATCCTAGTAACTAGTCAGAAAAAATATCCTTATACTCACAAACCACTTGAGGTAGAGCCAACTCCTGCCTCGCCTCATCCTCAAGTGTAAGGCTCGCAACCGAACCCATCAACTCCCCGTGCCAATGGGAATCATATACGCCTTAGGATAAAATATCATGTTTTTCCCCTGAAACTTGAAACAAACACCCTCTAGTGGTTAGGCCGTGACCATTTTCTGACCACAATCAAAGATGACTCGGTTGCCAACAACCAGTCCATCTCGAGGATGACATCAAACTCCAACATGTCTATGACCCTAAGGTCCATGATGAGCAAATACCTTGAGATCTCTAGCTTACAACCCCGAAATATCTGATCAATGCATACCCTAACTCCTAGGAGAGAACTCACATGCAATGGCTCTTCTAAGGTCTCAACCTCTAACCTCAAATCCTTTACACATGATGCATAAATAAATGAATGTGATGCACTGGAGTCAAATAATACCCTTACCCATAAGCGAAAGGGTAAGAATGTGCTCTATATCACCGACTGTTCCACCGGCACAGTCCAAGGTGTAATGGCATATACTCACCCCTGGGTCCTTGAAGTCCCAACCTGTAAGCCCTGTCCTCGACCTCAGCCTATGCCCTAGCCCATCTGGCCTAATTGCAGAGTACCCGCTCGTAAAGTAGTAGAGGCTTGTACAACACCCTAGAACTGAAACTACTTTCCTTGGCCCATTGTACGATAAGGAGGAATGAAAATAGTTTGTGGATGCCCCACCGATGATTGGGACTAAGATGCCCCATAACTCTGGGATCCTTGTGTCTAAGGATAATTCTACTTCATGTGACCTGGCCGGTGGCATATGAAATAAGTCCTCTTGCCTACTTGGTAGAAAGCCCCTGAAGTTTTTCCTGCCTTGGGAGGATTGACCTTAGTCTTGGCCTTGGCCTTGATAGCCGCGGCCCTGTCCTTGACGCCCTTATGGGGTAAAAGTCTTTTGCTTCTTCCCCTAACTAGAAGAAAAGGATTGGCCCCCTTCTTCTTGTCCTTAGCAACTGCCTCATGGATGCCCCTTGCATCTTCCATCTACCTCTCAATGGTCATGGTTGTCTCGACTATTGAGTCCAAGTTTTGTAGCTGGTGGCCCACAATCTTTCCCCAAATGGACAACTTCAAGCTATCCATGAACCTCCTCATTTTGGCCAAGTCTGTGGCCACATAATAATTTGCAAAAAATGGGCTAACTCGATGAACTTAGCCACGTATTTCATCACTGTCATAGTCCCTTGCTTCAAATCCAAGGATTCTCAGGTTTTTGCTTGCCGAACAGCTGACGGGAAGTACTTGCCCATGAAGAGCTCATGAAGCTCTCCCTATGTCATTGTCTCTAGGTTCTTGGAAGCCTTTACCCAATTCTACCAGAGATGGGCCTCTCCTTCAAGTTGGAATACTGCTAACCTTATCTTAGTGGCATTAAATGTGATCTCTATAGCCTCTAAGATCTTATTGACTTATTCGAACCACTGGTTGACCACCATTTTGGTGCCCTCTTCCTCTATTTTCCATCTACACATTTGTCAAATAGCAACAAAGTACTAACTTAGTATCCCAAAGTAGGGATCAAAGTCAAAATATTGAGATTTATCTCCTTGTCTCACTAGTAGAGCATGTCCCACCCACTAATGGACATCTATACCATGAACTATTTTGTTCCTTCTCTTTTTGACCCCCGAGGTTATGTTCTCTAATCCTGGTGTCTCCTTTCCATATACATTAAATCATGTATATTATTCACATAATACATAATGTGTAGCATTTAGAGCACATAACATGTAATGTATGATGGATGCAATGACCTAGACCTATGCCCTTGCAAGTCCTAGATAAATTGAGAACATAGGCTCTAATACCAAGCTATGACGCCCCTAAAATCGGGGGTCATTTCTCAACCCGTTGATCACTCATCAACCTATGGAAGTACCTGTGCATGCTGAATAACCCAACACCACGTCATCATACAACCATTCCAAGGTCCAATACCCATCAATTTGCCATCAATATTACTCCATTTATATCCTCTAAATAAAAGGGCTCAAGGACGAAGGCTTGGCAAAGTTATTTTAATTTTTTGAAAATTTTAGATTAACTATTGGTAGCTCGTGTACTTACTACAAGTAGTTGAGCCCTCTGCCAATGAGCTTCCAGTAGTTGTGAACCTAGCTAGCAGTAGTTGAGCCCACTTCTAGCGAGCTACCAGTAGTTATGAACCAAGATACCAATAGCTGCCCATTGGAATTGTGCTATTGGTAGCAAATCAATGTGCTACCAGTAACAGGGCCCTGTTTTCCCCCAATTAAATCATTTTTTAATTTCAACTCATCCAATCTCATACAAAATTGACTCAAACTCATATAACATCAAATTTTACACAAAATATAGTTCTTATGAGTTCATTTTAAAATCCTTTAAACAATATTAAAAGTCTAAAACAATGTACACTATTGTTTTACAAAATGCAAGCTTAAAGCCACATTTCGACTTCTTCTCAACAAAGTCCCATGTGAAGGCCATCCACCGATGCTTGTCCCACACCTGAAATATTGTCCCTATAAAGGTGAGTCACGCTTAATAAGGTATCTCCTAAAGAGGCTATCTCCCAACTCAGATACATATGAAATGTTCAAAAGTAATTCAAGAATTAAACAAACATCCATCCAAGAATATACAATTCATAAATCATTCACAATGTCATGTCATGTTATGAGAAGAGACTTAAGCATGCAATGTAACCCGAGCCTTCATCGGCACCCATAACACATGCAATGCCATGCATATGTACCAGGGTATTCCAAGCCCTGTCATTGATGTTACACATCCAATTACTATTTTATAAAATGAAGCATGTGTCTTTCTTGGGTAGGTTATTTCCTGGACTTGCACCAATGGTCCACCACACTAACACGAATTTTGGTATCCCACCTCTGATTTTGCGTACACCAATGCACTTTTTTGGATTTTCACCGTCGAAAATATATAAATCAGTAATAAGATCTTGCACTAGAGGGACAGAGCCTAGCCCTTGTTGCTATACCTGACACAAGTTTGCATGCATCTCGTGCAACTTAGTCGGACCTACGTCCAACCTTCCCAAGTCCATGTCTCAACTACCAAGAATGGTATTTGATCCAAAAATATGCACACACCCACATTCATGTCAATGCCCACAAATATAATGCTTCCTGTGCATATGCAAATGTAATAAACTATTGCATTTCATATTATTATGCAACCAAGTTTTCAATTGCAATTACAACATCACCTTCAACATGTCATGAGCATAACATGAACAATCCCAAATCCTCAATGTAACTTATATTATAAAGCATATAATTAGATTTCAACATCATCACAAAGTATTTTATATCAATTTCATTCAAATAACATATTTAATCAATCATAGGCATTTTATCAAACACCCAAAAGGCACAAAATTATGTAAACACAATCATGCCAAATTTATCACATTCTCATGAAATCACCCAATGAGCAATTTTTAACAAACCCATGCAAAATTGGTTTTATTCATTCTCATACCATTTCTCATACTCTATTTACACTGGAAATATATTTAGACAAGAGATTTCATCTCAAATTATGCTATCTATTTCATACGAAATCCTGGGTTGAAAATAAACCTAGCTAGGAAAAGAACCCGACCTCTTAAAGGGTAATACAAGTGGCAAAAACTCCCAAGAATCCCAAATCAAGTTTCAAATCTTGATTTCCAAAAATTCTATCTTTGAGACTTCGGTGAAATCCCTGATCTTTAGTACAGAGACGTAGCTCTCGTTGTACATATCAATTTTTATTCTTGGCCCGAAGCGTTTCGATGAACGATTGGCCCTAGATCGCAGGAAGAAGATGAAGATGGGGGGAGAGTTTCTCTCCCTTCTTTTTCTCCCCTATTTATACTCCTTAGATACTTGGCTCACAACCCGCCATACGTCCTGTCTTTTCCAAATTCAATTTTATCCTGAATCAATTAAATCTCGTCCCGTGTTATGTTTAAAATATTTTATTTGAACTAAATTTAAATTATTTTTCATGTTCCACAAATAAAACCCGATCGTGTTTATTTTGGTAGTGCAAAGCCCGATCGCATTTATTTTGGTCGCGCGACGCCTGATCGCATCATAAAACGTAAAATCTAACTGTCTCGAAATTCAATGAAAATTGACTGGGTAACTAAATTTCACTTGAAAAATCCAATGGGTCCATTTCATCATCCAAGTTCTAGTAATTCATATTTTCAACCCGTACAACAATGGCTAATTACCATTTTGTCATTTTTCATAAAATTCAAATTTTCATTGATTTTACGCTAAAATTTATTTTCTTAAACCCTTATGTTAATCGAGCCGATAAAATTAATTTTGTTCAATCCTTGCTACCTAATTTTCTTGCACCATCTCTTGAAAAAGGCAAAATACAAGAAAAAGAGAAAAATATAGATATATGGTTGGAAAAGAAAGGACAAGGAAAGAAAAGAAAAGAAAAAAATATGTGAAAGAAGATAAGAAATAGAAAAAGAAAAGGAAGGTGGGCAAAGAAACAAAAAATAGTCAAGAAATTGCAAATATAGGATTGAAAAATAAGAAATGGGAAGTTTGATGTGTAAGAGTTTGGAAAAAATAAAAAAGGAGAGAGAAGTGCCACACAAATTAAAAAGGAGAGCTTTTTGAATACCTTTGATGTCGTTTCTTAAAACCTAAAACCCTTAGCCACGTTATAATCTTAATAAAGTCCTTTTTGAATCAAGAAGACATGCAGATGTATAATTTTCATCTACCTATAAAGGGGAATGTTGACTGTGCTAGTTGATAAAATGTTAATATTCTTTCATAAGATTATGCCAAATTTCAGTTTTATTCAAATATCCTTCTTTTGGAATATTACATGTCCTATTACTTTGCTTTGACTACAATATTCTTATCACATGTAATTTTTTAGATATAGTCACAAAAACATGACAGTATTCTTTGCTGAGTAATTTTCAAGAAAGGATTGAATTCGAAGCTAACTCTTGTATAGCATAAGTGAAGGGTTATGATATCTCTTAAGTGTTTTTGAAATAAAGAGATCCTTGCACACACACGAGTTTTTCTGAAAATATACGGAATAGTGTTACAATTAATGTGTGTTCCTCTTATAGTAATAAGGGAAGGAAAAATATTCTGGTATTAGAATAGAATGATGATTCAAATTTATCTGTGAAAATATGAATTATGTAATCCAAACCTTTGAAGTTTGTAGGTACCTTCACTGAAAACTTTCACGAGACAAAACCCGTACATTAGGGATCACCTAGGGGTGTAACGGCTTATTGCATAGGCTAAATGCAATCGTGAAATCAACGAAAGTGATTTTATTTTATTTGTTTTTATTACTACAGACTAGTAATGTTTGGTTACGGGTGTGATTAACCCTGAACAATACGGTAATGAATTAGAATGTTAGGTTAAATGTGTGCGTAAATTAGGTTAAAGTGATTGATTTATGAAATATTAGGGTTAATGTTTGATTTATCTATTTTGTAAGGTTTCAATGATAATTAAGGAAGTTTAGAGGGATAAAAATGTAGAGGCTAAACAAGAGAAGGAAGGCAAGCGTAATTCAAAAGTCAAAAAGTCAACAAAGGAATGCTGGCAAACCAAAATCTAGAGAATCTCCACCATTCGGATGGTGGTGGTGGTGTTTGGATGGTGCCCTAAGTTGCCTTACTCTTTCTTCTTCTCCCATTGGTCCATTTAAGCAACAAAGGATCCTAAATAAGCTGTTTGGGTGTCTGTTGCCTTGAAGCTCCTCCTCGGTGCCTATAAATAGCCCGCCCAGTTCATTTTAGGAGAAGAGAGGAGGGAAGGAAGGGAAGAGAGAAAGAGAGACTCCCAAGGGAATTCTGCAACTAGAAAGAGTGAAGCCCAGCCCTAAACACTTCAAAACCAGAATTTCTATACTTCTACATTTATGTTTCTTAATTTCTACTTGGAGGGTTGAACCTCTTTCACTTTTGTGCCCTAGCTGGTAATAAGAGTGGGGGTGTTTCAACTATTCCTTGAGGAAAGACTTATTGTATTTTGGTTTTCTATCTCGCACTTCTTACTTGTTTATAGCAATAAGGTGTGAATAGTCCATTTATAGTCTTTAGTACAGGTGAAGACATGTGTATTTTTGTTCGAGTTATGCAAATGCTGATGTTCTATTTATGAGTTAATGTTTATACCTCCCTTAACTGATGGATGATTACTATTATTTTATTTATTTTCATATGCTCATGGTTACGAGTACCAAGCTATGCCTATTGTTATACCAATTTACCTTTATATTACATACTTCATGCATGGTACAATGATGCATGTGGTCAGGTATTGTGTAATTATCAAGAGATTGGTTATAGACGGGTTAAATCTCGGCATAGTCAATGCTTTTGACCTAATGCATAAACCAAAACTTCATCTTCATTGAATCATCAACCTGTCGATCAAATAGCTGAGGTAAACCTTTTGAATGGTTCTCCTCTAGGTTTACTAAGGATATTTGATTGATGCATAATGCATAGACCTTTCAGTTGACATATTCAGTTGTTGTGTTATGGTTCAGTTAATACATCAAACCTGCCCGTTAAATTTTCAGTAATATGAGGGTTAGCTGTTGTAGGGTAGCATTTCCAGAGTAAAGCATGAAATTGCATGTTGCATTACCGGATTAAAGAGTATCTTTTAATATTTATTGTTATTCAAAGTTTAGTTTCAGTATTTATTTGTTAAATCTAACCTCACCACAGAAGCTATTCGAGCGTTAAGTTGCATGAAAGTAAATTAATTACTTCAAGTTATATTACAGGTGGAGATAAATGGATCACAAGATGATTTAGAGTCCTTGGAGGAGGCCAAAACGAATTTGGCTCATGTGCTAAGGATGGAGGAAATTTTCTAGAGGTACAAGGATAATCTGAAATGGGCATTGGTAGGTGAAAGGAATACCAAATTGTATCATGTAGTTGCTAAGGGAAAGAGAGTCAGAAATAGAATTTCAAGAGTGAAGAATTAGGAAGAATATTGGGTGGAAGAGGAGGCAGATATTGCTAAGAGTGCAACATAATTCTTTTCTCAGTTATGAGTCTAAGATGCATGTGTTTGATGAGGATTTGCTCTCTGTTATTCCTCATTTAGTAATTACATAGGACAATTGCAAACTAGAGATGCATGTTTCTTTGGAAGAGGTTAAGGATACTGTATTTGGGATGCCTGTGGATAGTGCACCAGGAGCATATGGTTTTTCTAGGAAGTTTTTTCAAGCTACATGGGAGATTATTCAACATGATTTGCTTAATGTTGTGAAAATTTTTCTGCAAGGAGGGAGTATACTTAGATCTGTCAATGCTACTCTCATTTCTTTGATTCCCAAGAAGGACATTCCTGTTACCTTTGATGATTTTCGACCAATAAATTTATGTAACTTTATATACAAAATTTTCTCCAAGTTGTTGGCCACTAAACTAAATCTAATTCTTCAAAAATTGATTTCAAAGGAGCAACATGAGTTTGTGAAGGGTAGACATATTGGAGATTGGGAGAAGTGCTATGATGTTGATTCATTTGTTATTTGCAGATGATACCTTAATTTTTCTCAAAGGTATAAAGAGTTCTATAGTTAATTTATTCAAGTTTGTTAGCAGGTATGAATCAGCTTTAGGTTAGAGGGTGAGCAAGCCTAAAATTTCTATGTATTGTTCTACTAAAATTTCCCACTAGGAAACACATGCTTCAAGTTACTGTTGTTGTTCCTATAAAGCAATGCCTTTTTACTTATCTAGGATGCTCAATCATAAAGGGCATAACTAAGATGATTTACTTTGAAGATTTATTGAGAAAGTTTTAGGCAAGATTAGAGGGTTGGTACACTAAGATGCTTTCTAATATAGGGAGACTAGTAATGGTTAAATCTATTCTAAATTCTATTCATGTGCACTTATTATTTTCATTGAATCTACCTAAAGGGATTATTGCTAGGTTGAATTCTGTGATAGTTGAATCTGCCTAAAGGGATTATTGCAAGGTTGATTTATGTGATGGCTGCTTTTGTGTGGTCTAATAAATCTAGAGTGAGGAAGAGGCATTGGTGTTCTTGGTCTTCTTTAACTTTACCCAAGGATGAAGGTGGGCTGTATTAGGAACTTTGAGGATATACAACAAGCCTTTAGGATAAAAACAAGTGTGGAACCTGTGAAGTTCCTAAAAAAATCAACATGTCTTGAAAGGCCCAACTCATTCTTATTCTACAGCTTATAGAATTTTATCTACTTGATTTCAGTCAATGGTGTTTTATACTCTGATGTTTTTAGGTTTAGGTGAAAGGATAGAATTTTGGTGTGACAACTAGTTGGGTACAGGGCCATTAAATTTACAGATTGCAAACACTTCTCTGCTATTTCCAAAATTATCTAAAGTTCTTATTAATGGTCAATGGCATTTGGAAAGAGTCCAGCAGTGGTTAAATGTGCAATTGATTGAGGAAATTCAGTCTAGTTCAATGTGTAATAATTCCAATGTTGATAAGATGATTTGGAAACCTATAGCTCAGGGAACTTTCTTAGTTAAGATAGCATGGAATTTGGTCAAAGCGAGAGGTCAGGTTAATGAGAAAACTAGATGAATTTGGAAACAATTTGTTCCTCCAAGTGGCCAACTGATTGGATGGAAAATATTAAAAGAAGCAATGCCTTTGGATTTTCTTTTTTATCATATGGGTGTGGTTTTAGCTAGCAAATGCTCATTAAGATACAATGAAGTGGAAACTACATAAAATGTATTTGTAGGATGTTGTTTCGCTAAGGCAATTTGGCGAAGGCTTGTTGCTTTAATGGGGTTTATTTTGTTAGAAAATGAAGAGCCACTTTCTAGATTTATGAGGCTTGCAGAGGTTTTTAAAAAGTCTTCTAACAATCAAAGGTTGATTAGAGGTGTCCTTTTCTTGGTGTACTAGAAGATCTGGAGGTAATTAGAAGGGTTTTTGAAGGGACAAAGCTTCTTTCTTCATCACTTGTGCAAATAATTCTAAATATACTGAAGTTGCAATTGGTTCATATTAAGCCTAAGGTTTTGGATTCTCTCACAGAGTTAAGTCTTCTAAGAGTTTTGAAGGTAGACATTCCAAGAACCTTTATTGTTCATATTCAATGGGTTAATTGGTCTTATCCAATGGATGGGTGGTTAAAGTTGAATGTGGATGGAGCTTCAAATGGCAATCCTGGTATGTCAAGGGGAGGAATGTTATTTGAAACCAGTGGGGATAGGTAGTTCTTGCTGGTTCGTAATTTTATGGCTACTGTACTAACATGGAGGCTGAGTTAAGAGCATTGAGGGATGGTTTAAAAAATTTGGAGGAGCTTGGTTTGACAAATATCCTATTTTCATTGAGTTTGATTCAACAATTTTAGTGGATATGGTAACAGTTGCAATTAAATGTCATTGGCAATTCTGGTATCTTCTAAATGAGATACTCAATCTCAAGAGGAGATTTGTATCTCAAATTTCCCATGTTTGTAGGGAAGTCAATATTGTGGCGGACTATTTTGCAAATAAAGGGATTAGGGATAGGCTTCAGACAGTCTTCACACCTTTAGATTCTCTCCCAACTCAGGTCAGGTTGCAGCTACTACAAGATTTTAGGCACATCAAATCTTCTAGGAGAAGACTTTCCTTTTCCAATATTTCTTAGCTTGATAGGAGACTTACTTTGATTCATTAATTGTTTTTATTCTAAAGAATAGTGTAACTCCTTTAGAATTTAGGGTTAAGGTATTAAGTCCCCCCATTTGTTGTAAGCTTTAACTATATCAATAAAGTATTATTTTAATTAAAAAAATAAGTGCATCTCTGAAGTGGTTTCTAATCAGTAGCGAAGCCAGCTCCCCTAGTTAGAGAAACCATCAGGTTGAATATAATGACAATCACCAAAATTCAACACAACTTGTGAACAAAAAGATAAGTAAGCCTTTCAACAGCTAGTTGTAGGTCAGATTTTAAGTGATTTAAATTAAAATTCGATTCTCTAATGATTGTTTTTTTTTATTTTTCCACTCCATATTCAAATTTTTTAAATACTAGAAATAAAATAAAAATCCAATTTGATATGAGGCTCAACTAGGATTGAATTTCAACAAAATTATTAGTTCAATTTACTCAACTGACCACTCAATTTCATCCTGCCTGCCTGTATATCTAAATCGAACTAGATCTCAATCAGATCAGATGTCAGTATATGCAAATTTGCATTTTTGAAACATATTAATATATTTGGACTCGGGTAATTAGTCAAAAGTATTAATTTGCCTCTAACTAGTCGAATTCATAACCAGATATGATTCAAGTCAAAATTTGATCTATTGAAAGGATTAACAATGAGTAATGTTTGACAATCTTTGAGCCTTCAATTATAGCTTAGGCCATGAGTTGTTATCTTCGATTGAGGAAAAATGGGGAAAGGAGGATTAGATCAGTGACTTGGTCTGTTGCTGTAGAGAGAAGCAAGATAACTAAAACTGTAGAAAGACTTATGGGAGTGAGTCGCATAAGGTAAGTTTAATGTAAAATTTTTATTTATCAAATAATCTCACACATTGTAAAAGATATAAAATATCCAAATTAGTCAATGGGGGCGAATAATAATTTTAAATTTATTAAAATTTTCAATAAACCATCGATCCTGACTATGCTCTTGTTTCTAATGACATCATTCAATCTTTATATGCATCTTCATGCTTAGGACAAGATAACGACCTAGACACCTAAGATAAACCCTTAGAAAATTTTAAATTAGGTTGATTAGGATGAAAATAGAATTGGACGTAATCCGATTATGACTCCTAGGTGATTTTAAAAGAAATTTTTTCTAAATGATTTATAAGTTTTTAAAATATAGTTTGAGTCACAATTGGACCCCTCTTTGAGCAACATCTTTTAGTTTTCAAGAGGACAAGTTTTTGAATGGTTATATGTTTAAAAAATCTGTAGGGAGCAATCTATGCTCACTTGTCTTCACTAGAGCAGTCTCTTTATGACCCATGGAAGAAAATGGAAAAAGGCCATGAAAGACAATACAGGACTCTCTCTGTGAGCTCATTTGAGCATTCTTTTATGGTCACTCGAGTGGTATTCATGGTTGCTCAAGTGGTGCTGGCCTTTGTCGAGATTGGAACCTATTTTTCATTCCAACGACAATTGCCCTATGACCGCCTTCCCACTGATTGAGCAATCGTTCTTGAATTTGAGTTTTCTTATTTACTAAGACTACTCTTATTCCAGACCTATAAATAGGGAGAGCCTTTTCCATACCTAGGCTAAGCCTTTAGTAATATTTCTACAAGAGAAAATCATACTTTTATATTGAGAGCATCAACCTTATCATAGATCCCTAAGACCCTAAATGCTACCACTAGAGATTCTAACCAACTTCAGAACTTAGAGAAGAAGATCTTGATGGTTTGATTAACCCATTGTTGTGCATACCAAGGATCATTGATGTGTCCATGATTGCTCAAGGCCTAGACGAACCATGAGACGAGGAGGTCCAAGTGAAGCTACACTAGACGTTGAAGAAGGCACTTTGGCAGAGAGACAACAATCAAAGGAACATCTAATCATGCTATTGGTTTAGGTATAAGCCTCGATTACTTGTATGTTGACTTAGCGAGTAGTGGATTAGGCTTTGATGAATCCTAAGTGGTTTCCTGCAGTTTTTCCCAATAAGGGTTTCCGCGTCAACAAATCGCTTATATTCATTATTGATTATTGTATACACTTGTGATTGTTTACACACACACGCACTATGTGTTTGTTGATTTGATTGTTTGATCATCTATTCAACCACAGTTGTGAAAATTGGGTTTGGGGTATTGGGATCGTAGTGAGATTGATTATGAGCGAATTAATTGAATATTAATTAAAACCAATTGTCATGGTTGTGGTGATGAAAAGGATTCCTCATTATTATTTACTAAATCTTTTTGAGAAGAGGTAATTGCGGTGATTTAGGTTATTATTAGTAATCAATTGAGCTTTGAAATGCAAAACCTATTCACCCCCTCTAGGTATAGTGTCTCGAGCTTCACATGTATCTTCGTGAAGGAAGATCTACATCGGTTTTCCCAGTCATAACAACAATTAGTATTAGAGCATGGTTACTTTGAGATCATACCTTTCTCGGCCTTTTGGCTAAGATCAAATGTAGTATCTATTCTTATCAGTTTAATATTTGATACTTGGGACAATGTCTCACATGATATTAAATTAAATTTTTCAAGGGGATGGTCTACCACAGTAGCTTGCTATTGGGATCCTCGAGTGTCGCCTTTGCGTTGCACTATTGTATTGGCCTGGCGCACCTCATTTAAAAAAAAAAGACATATCTTATTTTTGCTTACTTGCCTAGTTTTCCTTTAGATATCTTTTGTTACTACTAGTTGTCATTCAATGGAGTCTCAAAAGGAAAGTGGTTCAATTCCATAACCTCCTCTCTTTGATGGTTCTAATTTTGCATATTCGAAAGCTTGCATGAGAGCGTTTCATAAATCTATTGATGGGAGAGTTTGATTGACCGTGCAAGAGGGTTGAAGCCTTCCCACCACCACCATGCAAGTTAAAGGTGGTGAAGCGGTGGTGGAACTTAAAAGGCTTGAATGCAATATTCAATGTCATGACACCCAATGAGTTCCAAAGAATCACAAATTGTGAGATTTAAAAGGAGGCATGGGATATTCTTGTGGTTTCACATGAAGAAACTACAATGGTCAAGATGTCTTGTCTCTAAAGGTACACCTCACAATTTGAAATGTTAAGGACGTAAGAGGAAGAAATTTTTGGCAACTTGTTTGCTAAGTTATGTTATATTGTTAATTCTTCCTTTGCATTAGGTAACAAGATCGACGATGCCGCCACTAATTGAAAAATCTTGAGATATCTACTAGAGAGATTTCATGCTAAGGTGACCTCACTTGAGATGAGTGTCAACATAGCCACGGTATCGGTTGAAGACCTAGTAAGGTTTTTTTTGAATTTTGAGATGAACTTTCTTCCACCCAAGAAAGTGAAGGGTATGGCATTAAATTCCAAAATTGAAGAAGAAGGTAAATTTGTGTCATCCCAATTGGGAGAAGGGGACATAGCCTATCTTGCAAGAAAATTTAATAAATATTGTAAGGCTAGTAGTGTCAAGTCCTCAAGGTCAAAAGGAAATCCAAGTACACCTAAGTCTCCTAGAAAGGAAAACAAAGTGGGGGTAGACCTTCTCGACATGAGATTTAGAAGATAGGGCAAGGTCTCCAATGCTATCAATGTCGTGGGTTTGGACATGTGGCTTTGAAATGTCCTAGTACTACAAAGAAGGACATGTCCAAGGATAGGAAGAGAGCCTTAAAGGCTACGGTGAGTGAAAGTGAAAATGAGTTCACAACGAGTGTTAACTCCTTTTCGTCAAGTGATGAAAAAAACTTCACCGCCTTTGTAGGTTTCCATTCCTCTCCCCCCAAGAGAAACTTCCAAAGAAGAAGAAAGGGAAGTTGGGTCTAGTCCCACTATTGATGTAGATAACTTAGAAATAGAAGTCTCTACAAGTGAAGATGAGACCGAGAGTATTGTGGATCTCCAAGATGCTTATAACGAGTTATACAAGGAGTGTCTCAAACAAGGAAATAAATTGTTTTCATTGAGCACAAGGCTCAAGATGAGTGAAAATGAAAAGAAAGCACTTCATGTGGTTTTAATTGAGTCCAAAGCTTATATTTGTGGGCTTGAGGAGGAAAAGAAGTCCCTTCATGACAAGGTGAGCTTCCTTGAGGGAGAGCACAATGGGCTTTTAGAGTCGAAGAAAGGTCTTGAATTTAAACTTATCAACCTTGATAGAGAAATACATGAAACACAATGGCTCTTAAAAAGACTTTCCCTAAGCATCAAAAAGCTTGTCAAAATGTTGATTATAAGAAAAAGTGTTGGTCTCAAAAGAGGTTCAGGATTCATTAATGAACATAACACCACTTCTTCCAAGACCATGTTTATGAAGGGTGACCCCAACCCTTCACCCCCACAAGTAAGCACAAGTCCCAGAAAGACTAATAATGGTAAGGGTAAGCATGAAAAGAAAGCGGTTAAAAAGAATACTCAAACCAAATCATTTGTGTGTTTTACTTGTGGAAAGCACGGTCACTATAGTGCAAATTGCATTCAAAATAGGGAAGTCTTAGACAAAGATCTCATGCATCTAGCCAAACAATCTAAAGCATTGCAAAATCAAGTTGTCAATCTTTCCAAGCTTTTAGAAAGGTCAAGTGTGTCTAAGTATACTCATGCATCATCTTCACATAGACCACGGGTTAGAGTGCACACGGCTTCTTCTACCCCCAAGATGAAAATTGATCTACATTTTTTGGGAAGAAAAGAGCTAGTCCTTCATCCATTCCCTGACCTAAACTGAGTTTTAGGAAGGGAAAATGAGATTGGTTGTCAAGGGAGGACTTTGAGAAACTCATCATCTTTAACCAAGTTGGAGGCCCCGACTGCTTCTAATAAAATCAGGACTCCTAAGAAGTAGGAGATGTGAGAGTATGGACCTAGGTGATATTTAATGTATGGACCCTAGGGTCATACATTTTGTACATATTTTTTGTTTATTGTTTCATTTATTTTTCTATATGAAAATACAAAAACATTTAAAATTTGAAAAATAAAAAAAAAAAAGAAATAAAACAAATTCAAAAAGAATTTTGATGTCAATTTTGACATTCTTTTTAGGATTTATGGTAAAATGCTTTGTGTTTTTCCTTTGTTTTGATTGAATCTTTATGCATTTTTTTTCTTGTACATGTGTTAATTGAAAAAAAAATCAAAAAAATTGGAAAATAAAAAGTTAAAACGATTTTCTTTTGTTTGTTTTATGATCATGGTAATTTTTTTTTATGATCATGGTAATTCACACTTTGATTTGCATTGAAATTGTCACATCCTTAAATTAAAGTTGAAATATGCATTGCTATGAGTCATAATAGGAGATAGAGAACTTAGTGGCTTAAATCCAATTGCATGATTCATTAGCCAATGTCTCTTTCATCCTAGCATGCTTGGAAAGTATTTACCTTTGAAAGATTCAAAACCAAGTACACGCATGTCATTCACCTTCACACTTAGGAGTTCGATAACTTTGAGTTATTAATGATCTTGAAGGACTCTAAATGTTGGTGATACATTGTGACACCCCCAATTTCGAGGCTATTCATTACCCGTTAAGCCTTATCAATTAACTTAAGGCCTCAGTTCCGGTGGACCAATTCCAATGGAATTCCGGCAAAGTCTCCTTTTTACAGAGAGCTCCACACAAAACAAAACTTGTTTCAAGGCAATTACAATGACCTTCCAAGGTCCAATGTAAACATTTAAATAATTTTCATGCCTTAAACATCAACCAACAACTCCAAATATACAAATCTTTCATTTGTCAAAAGAATAGATGCAAATGTTCCCAAATTACATGCATTTACAAAAGAATATACATGTGTTGTATATTTCAAAAATACAAGGCTTCCTAAGTAATTACAATTGGGACTAAAGGTATCTATTAAATCAAAATATGAGCTCGAACTCTGGCTTTATTGCTTGATCATTTTCCCTAATTCTTGACTCGAACCTAATTTTGTGTCTACGGCGTATAGAGATTGGTGAGTGTCACTCTCCCTCGAGTTCAATGCAAGAAGTGGGGAAATTGTGTGTGGATGAACAAAACATGAATGTGTGCAAAAAGGGCTCCCCAAGCATAGATAGACTTGTAATGTCATGTTTTAGTTGGAATTAATATTCTAAGGTCATCTCCTTAGGGAAGGCGAGGTCGGGTGTTTGAAGAGTGATTTGTAAAAAAATAAAAACTGAAAAATATTGTGATTTGAAGTTTGGTAGTTGTGAATTAAGAACTATGCAAGAAAGCAAGGTTGGCTAATCCATAGAGGTCATTCCAATGGGAATACCAAATCGACTCATTTCATTCAACCAATGGTATCTCAGTGTTTGATTGATTCGTAGGAAGTGAGGGACTAATGTAATTGTGTTGGGCAAGAGCAAACCCTGTCACAAATCTACAGTGTATCAAAAGCCCACAACCATGTTTGCACTCAACCTAGTCAAACCAAACACTTTGCACTACGAGGAAGAATAGAAGAGAGTCGATTTCACATACCCAAGAGGAAATCCCTTTTGGATTAGCCAACTAAAAGTTTAGCTATGCATGATAAAAGCAAGAACAAACATTAAGTAGAGAAACATGGTAGTGAAATCAAGAATGGACTTGTATTAATGTAAGATAAGGTTTAAACTATAAAAGAAAAGCCATTCATACCCAAAATTTAAAGCTTAAAGGAAACAGGACCCAAATGTAGAAATGAACCACAAGAAAACTTAACTAAACTTAATTACAACTTGATTAAAAGAGATTAAAGTGTAAAAGAGAAAGATTGCATGTGCAATGGAGCTTACTACAATGAAAATGGTGAAGGAAATTGTAAAGCCCAACTTTCTCTCTCTAGAACTTCATCTTCTACCTTGGACCTTCTTTCTCTAAAAGTATGATAATCTAAAAATGTCTGTAGGAACTCCCTATTTTTGTCCATCCCCTCTCTTTTAGCATGAGTGACAGACTTGGAGTGATTGGAAAGAGATTGTCTACCAAAGCTTCCAAAATCAATCAAAAGGTGGTCCTCCTATACTTTTCCAACCACTTCTTCTCTCTCACTTGGCTCCCCAATCCCTCATGCATAAAATCTGGATATAGGGGATAGGAGATCATCATGGAGTGTTAGAAATGTTAGAGCATGGGTTTGGTAACAAAAGGTGAGTGACGCCCCAAAAATCGAAGGTCCTTTATCAATCTATTGATCAACCCATCAACCCGTAGAATACCCATAGATATCATGTAACTCGATATCATGCTACTATGCCCCATTTACCGAGATCCATAATTTAACAAAATTCAAGCAGAGTCTTCTTTGTACAGGGAGCTCTATGCAAAAAACAACTTATGCAATTATACAACATTTAATTACATAACCCATCCGAGGTCCAATATACATCAATTCATACTCCCACATCCTAAATTTATGCATCAAACATAGTTAATATAAGTTCGGTTACAATCATTTCCATAGATTTACATGTCCAAAACCGTTTTCATAAAAGTTTTACAAAACAAAGTTTAAAAGCCACAAGTCGGCTTTTCTTCATCCTTGAGGCCCCAAATACGAGTCGTCCACCAGTATATAACATGTACCTAAAATATTTTCCCATAAAGGGTGAGTCACGCTCAATAGGGTTTCTCTTAAAAAGGTCACTCCCCAACCTAAGTGCATATGAAACATCCACATGCAACATTCAACAAGCAGCAACCATTCTAATCAATAATATGCAATTCAATTTTGGAAATCACCATGCCATGCCATGAAATGAGATGAGACTCACTCATGCACTTCAAACCGAGCCCTTTCCGGCTCCCACAACTCAATGCAATGCCAATGTGTATAAATCCACCATTTATGTTGCACATCATATGACCATTATAAATCTTGGGTCTTTCTTGGGGTGGGTATTCATGGACTAATACCAAGGGTCACCCGACCCACATAGAATTCATGGGCTTCCACCAATGGTTCCGTGAACACCCACACACTTTATGGGCTGAACCAAGGGAGTGCGTATCCCAATCACCGGGTCTTGCACCAGAGGGATCTTTTTGCTGTTCTTGCTAACCCCAATCCTATTTTCAATGCAAATCATGTGACTCAATCGAATCTCTGCCCAACTATCCCGAGCCCATGAATCATTCACCAAGAATGGTGTTTGATCAACTATGCACACACATCCACACTCATGCCTCATGCCCATGAATGCGTTGCCTTCATGCAAATACAATGTAATGTGTAATTGTAACATTAATATCATGTCCAATATGTACGAGTGTTATATGAACAATCTCAACCACATTTCAACACATTCCATGGTTAATTATATTATAAGCATATAATTTTTATAAATCCTCATCATGTCAATATATCATGAGCATGTATCAACATTTGCATTTAACAACAATTTTCTCCAAGCATGTTATCACATAATCTCATGCAATTAACACACTTTATTTCACATAGGCATTTTATCAAACACCTTCAAGGCACTAAATCATTTAATCACATAAAATGTCCAAATTCATCACATAACTCAAAAAAAAATAGATTACGTGATTTCAAAATACCTAATTATCAAAACTTCCAAGAAATCACAAATTAGCAATTTCTAATTACCAATTCATACTAAAATTGAATTTACCCATTTCAATTAAATCAACTACAATAGGAAAGTGTTAAAATACACTTAACAGCCCACCCATTTCATATATTCATCCTAGGTTGAAAATAAACCTATTTAGAATGAAAACCCTACCTCTTAAAGCGTAAAACAATGCTAGGAAGCTCCAAGAAACCAAATTTTGCCCAAAACCAAACTTTCACCAAAATACCGTCCTTAAATCTTCGGTGAAACCCATCATTTTTGGTATGGTTGCATAGCCCTCATCGCGTGGATTGAATTTCATACTTGGTCTGAAGAATTCTGATCGATGGAACTCCGTAGATCTCAGAGAGTAGGTTGGAATTCTCTCTTTTTCCTCTCGTCTTCTTCCAATGTTAAAACCCAGCAAACCCATCAGAATAATCTATGGAAAAATAAAATTTGTGTTCCTATTTATACCCTTTAACTCTTGGTTCACATCACGCCACGATTTTCCCTATTCCTGGGTCTGTTTTCGCCCCAAAATAATTAAATTTTGTTCTGATTCAAATTCAAGATATTTTTATATGAAATTTTACAAATTTTATTTTGGATTCATTTTTAAGGTCACCCAATACCCGGTTGCCTTGAAAAACATAAAAAATCCGACTATCTTAGAATTCGACAAAAATTATCGGGGTAACTAGATTTCGTGAGCTCTAGAAAAATATGAGTTTTCAACTCACACCGAAGTGACAATTAACCTTTTTGTCCTTTTTTATAAAAAGTTCAAATTTACCCGAATTTTACAAGGTGGGCCCCCTCGTAGTTAGTGAAGTCATTTGGAGAAGGATCTGGGATTTTTGGGTATCATCTACCGGTAGCTCGTAAAGGCTCCTCCCGGTCGGTCTTGCAAGGAAGCACTAAAAACTAGTTTCCATAGGGTCTTCTACCTGTAGGTCATAAGGCTCCTACTGATAGATTGTAAATCCCCACATTCTTATCTTTATATAGCAATGTAATTATTTTAGAAATGCTAATATATGTGATGTTGTATGCATGAACTATGTGAATCATAAGAGTAGAAATAAAAATTTTAGGTGAGGTAATAGGGTATGAATTGGAAGTTAAGAAGTATTACGGACTTCAAACACATTTTAGATAAAATTTGGGTAGAAGGATTTTGAACACTGCCTAGTAATAAAAATTTTACCCTGATGTCCATTTAAGCTGAAAGTTTTACAGTAAACAATATACTTCTAGGGCTACAAACATGTATTTCACGAACATTTTCCAAATTGACCTCTACATAGGCCAAAAATTCACTGAAAGTTTCAAAATAAATAGGAAGTATGTTCGAACATGAAAGTCCATTCGAACGACAACCGTTTGAATGTGAATGTCCATTCGAATGATAGTTCGTTCCAGTACTTTTTTTCTAATGGAAAAATAAAACTACTGGGAGAAACTAACATTTGAACTCCAAAATGACGTTTGAACGTGAGTTATGCATCAGAGTATCAGATTTACGTTGGTTGGACTCTTTTCTCACCCTATAAATACATAAGGCCGCCTCTTTTAGCGTCATTTCAACATTTCTAACCCTAGGAAGTCTTAGAGAGGAAGAAAGAAGGAGAAAAGCACAAGATCAAAGAGAATTTTCACATTGAAGTGGATCAAAATCTCAAGTTCTTCACACAAAACTAAGGAAGAAGGTAGGGGTTTCTTCTCACTTTTGTCCATTAAGGCTAGGGTTTATATATATATGTATGTTTTGACTCTCAATCATAGATATTTGTTATGGGATCCTTGTTTCTTGATGTTCTTGCAAATCTTACCATGTTTTGAGTGAAGTTATGGGTTGATAGCCATAAAAATTCATGTTCTTGATGTCAAAACCTAGTTTTTGAGAAATATGGATTTTTCTTCTTGATATTCCTTTGTTCTTGATTTCAAAAATCTAGTACTTTGTTTGGAACAATAAAATTCTATCTTTTAATGATCTCTTCCTTATTTTGTTGAATTGTTATGTTGGAAAAATACCTATGGAATTGAGGATTTTTGATTTACTTTTGATTTGAGAAATTGGTTGGTATGGTATCTCTTGTGTGGTTGTTTGGATGAACATGGGTGACTATTGACTGGATATCGTAGAGTGGTGTAGATTCATTTCTTACTCTGTGCGGGTTTGAAGGTTCCCTACCACTCGTAGTGGGGTTGATGCCTTGTGATGACCAAACTACTATTTGCTCACATGGAATCAAGGCTGAGGGTTAGTATACTATTCTTGAGTTGGATTTGTCACTGCCGATGCATCGGTATATGACCTTCCTAAAGTTGTGCATCCTTGCGAGAATTAGGTGTGTGTGGGCTAGGATATTCTCAATGTGTGCATTCATGCGTAGTCTTACTTTCTACTTGAGATACGGATACATAATATGGTTAATGGTCCATTATTTGTAATGGTTTGTCATTGGTAATGGTTTATTGTTGGTATTGGTTTAATACGGGGAAAACGGTTTTTACTTCTTCATTTACTTTCTTGTTACTATGTAAACTTGAAATCAGATGAACTAACACTATTTTATTTCAAAAGTTATATGTGATATTTGTGAAATGAAACCAACCTATGTTATATGTTTTCTAAACCTTGTTTGATTTTGGGGGGATTTTCCTACAGGGCTTAGTGCTCATCCCCTACAAACAATATTTATTTTCATATTTCGCTTTAGAGGAAGAGCACGGAGTTGATGAGCAGGTAGCTAGGGAAGCTCAATTGGATAGAAGCATGGATCCCGAGAGGGATGTCTAGAATTGTTCTTTTTATGTTCTAGACTAGGAGATTCATTTTGAGATAATGTTCATGTTAATATTTTCCTTATTCCACTGCGAGATAATAGTTTGGCATATTCTTTTGGATGATGTTGTAGATATTTGAATGATAAATGCAATTTTGATATGGATCTTATTGTTTCTCTCATGATGTGAATGATTTTAAATAGTAATGTCGTCGAAAGGGGATTTTGGGGCGTTACATTGGTCCTACAGGGAAGCACTAAAGGCTGGTTTCTAGTAGGGTCTTCTAGTGGCAGGTCGTAAGGTCCTACCAGTAGGTCTTCTCCTAAGCCATCCATCATAAGATTCTTCCTTCCCCATTGACCTTGATCCTTCGATGGGGTGCTTTATGCCTGCCCTTTTCATACTATCACCTGCAATCAAACCAATCTCCATTAATTATCAATTTGAATCCATTTCCCCAAAAATTCACTACAAAACAAGTTAAATTGGATGCAATGAGAATGCTTAGTATGCAATGTTCCACACTCATCATTTATCATCAAGCTAGGCCCAAATGAGGGCCATTTTTCGAAAGCCTACATTGTACCTAAAATGTTTTCCCACAACGGGATGGGTCAATGCCCAGTAGGGTATCTTATATGAAGTAAGCCTCCCAACCCAATGATGCACATGATAGGTGATACAATTCACAAAGATTGAGTGTTCATATATGCAACATCTATATAAATAAATGCTACTAACCATGCCATGACATAAGGTAATGTTTCATGCATGCAATACCGAACCCTGAACCCAACCCGGGCTCCCACGACACATGTGATGTCATGCTCATGCACCAGGGCACTCCATGCCCACACCATTGAGATATACTCAATGAATTTCCATTTATTATCTTGTCTTTATGGGGTTGGTAATTTATGGACTTCCACTAACAGGCTACCAAACCAACATGGATTTCGAGGATATCCCACCTTTGGTTCCATATATGCCGTCGCACTTTTATGGACTTGTTACACCACTAAAACATGTGTAACTAATAAAACTGGGTCTAGCACCCCAGGGAGAATCTAGCCCTTCTTTATATACCCTGACAAATTATCATGCATATTCGCATGAGACTTAAATGAAATTAGTCCAATTCCCAAGCTCCACGCACTCACCTATGTGGTAAGTGATCAACCCATGCACAAACACACACTTTCATGCCAATGCATCATGGATGTTGTGTTAAACCCATGTACATGCCATATATGCCCAAATGAAATTTAAATGGACTTACAATCTCAAATACAAAAGAAATGCATATATTTATTATCATAGCATTTCATCAAACATGTAATATGCATTAAATTACACACCTAGTGTGCTTGTCACTTTCAACATAGCAATGTGTTTATTAATTAAATAAACATAATTTCACATAGCGACAAGTTCATTAATTTCAATAAACATAAGCACAATTGACCATACAAGTCACTTGTTCATTTATCTATTTAACATATATATGAACTCATACACATATCACATGCTAATAAATCAATTAAACTTGATATGTCATAAATTCCTCAAGGCCATGCTAATTTAAAATTATCATGCTTTAAGCCACTAATTCTAACACATAACAAATTAATCATAATAGGGCTCCATAAATTAAAGGATTAACTATAAATCCTACATTTAACCCAACTCACATATACAAACAAGTTTGAAATTAATAACCAAATAGAAGGGAACCGCACCTTGTATTTGAAGATTTAAACCCCTCAAAATGTAAGGAAAATGGTGGTGAAGAAACCTCTTTGAAGTAGTCAAGCAAACCCAAGCACATAACCGAACGAGCGAGCCAAACAACCCAAAATCGAGTTGAACCAGCTGCTGTCCAAAAAATTCTAGGTAGCCAAACGTGAAGGAATATGGGCAATCTTGGTGTTAATGGATAGGCCTCAACGTTGATTAACCTTAATTAATGCATAATTTAATTAAGTTAATAGATCAATTGTATTAGTTAAACAAAATTAAACTAGTCAAAATAAATCAAATTAGGGTAATTCATTAATTGTTGTTCTTTTCAGGATTTTGTGCGTCAAAGCTACAAACTACTAGGGAGTCAATTGCATTAAAGCTACAAACTATTGGGGTGCCAATTATCAAAGCTCAAAACAAATGGGGATCAAAGAATTCAAGTCCACCAAACAAGACTTTCATGTAATTCAAGGTCACCAAACAAGACTTTCATGTAATTCAAGCCCACCAAACAAGACTTTCATGTAATTCAAAGCCACCAAACAAGACTTTCACCCTCCCTTGTTGCTTATAAATACCACCCTTATGACTTATAAAGCATTCATCTTTTGGTAGTGGAAAACCCTCCAAAAGTATTATTGCTTTCCTTATTGCTTATTACTTTCTTTAAGTATTGCTTTCTTTTATTTTGTTATTGCTTTCTTTTAATTTCATTGCTTGAGCTTCCTTCTTCTCTTAAAGGAGTGAAATTCTTTCACTTTTCTAGAGCTTTACCAAAGCCGTGAAGGATGGAACGTGATTCACTCATTCTTTGTCGAAGATCGGCTCCTTGTGTAAAGTGTTTTACCTTGTTACTCCTCTACTTGGACGGATGAGCATCACTCACTTTTCTAACTTTAACAAAGCCATGAAGAATGAGTAGTTTCTCATCCAATCTTTAGTAAGAGGTGATTATCCGGAAGTTATATTTATGCATTTCGTTTATGCTTAGCTCTAGTCTTTATTTATTCATAATGTCTTCTCATCATATTGTTGTCTTTATTTTAAGCATGAATAGCTAAATCTCTTAGTTGGCAAAACCAAAGGGAACCTCCACTTGGGTATACCATTTTCAACTCATTCTCCTCCCTTCTTTTAGAGTTCAATGGTTCGGTTTGACTGGGTTGAGGGTGGATAACTTGGTGAGTCTTTGATATTCTGTGGGTCTAGTCATGGTTTATGCTTAGATACTCACCAATATTATCCCTAGCTTCCCACGAATCAATCGTTCATTCATGCTTTATTGGAGGAGGGTTTCAAGTTGAGACGGTATTCCTATTGGAGTGACCTCTTGAATTTGCCAACATTTATTTCTCATTTTACTAGCATCAAAATAACTTCACCAAACAACTTCCAACAATCAAAGATTTTACACTTTCTTTCTCTCAAAATCACCTTCCCCTCAGTTTACATCCTTCCCCGTGGAAACAACCTTGGAATACCACCAAGTAAAACACGATCCACAAAAGTCTCCTTGCGCTTGGAGAGCGCTTTTGTTCACACATACTCACATTTGACATTTCATTCATCCACCATTCCGTTGCCCTTTCTTTTGACATCATCCCTAGGAGAGTGACACTCTGCTTCATTCAAATACTATACATGCTAAAAGTGATGTTTAGAGTTTAGGAAACAACAAGGAATTTTCTCAAGCATTTTTGGCGCCGTTGCCAGGGTAGGTAAGTGTCAAACCAAGAAGGTGATTTCCAGATGGCGGAGGTAAGTCCCATGATCTTTATCATGGGCTGAGGTACATTGTTCCGTGTACATAATCTTGTTTGTGTATAATTTTATTTGTATATATTTTGTTTTATGTGGAGGCGGAACGACCGAAACCGACTTGTTAGACAAAACTTGGCCCCTACCATGAACATTGACCAAGAACAACTCGAGGATGCGGGTAAAAATTTTGAAAATATAGGTACAAATCCAAATGTCCAAAGGGGTGCAAATCCAAATGACCAAAGGGGTGGGAGACCACAAGAACCCCAAATACCCAATCCGAGAATGAATTTTCCCCCTCCCGTGAATGATGGGAATAATTTCTAAATGGATCCTCCAGTGAGGTCAATGAGGGATTTCCTACAACCAACACAAAGCACCACACCGTCATGCATCCTTCTTCTGGTCCAAGCTCATCTTTTCATTGTTAAGCCAGGGATGTTGCAACTAATTCCCACGTTCAACGGATTTGAAACTCAGAGCCCCTATTCACACATAAGGGATTTTGAGGAAATGGTTGCAACCTTCCTCCCCAATCATGGGATGGAAGAGATAGTTAGAATGAAATTGTTTCCCTTTTCCCTGAGAGATAAGGCAAAAAATGTGGCTTTGGTCCTTAAGGCCTTAAACCATAACATCGTGGAGCCAAATGAATTCTGAGTTTTTAAACAAATTCTTTCGGTGCACAAAACCACCAACCTAAAAAAACAAATTCAAAATTTTTCAGAAAATCCCAATGAATAATTTTATCAATGTTGGGATCGATATAACGAGTTACTCCAATCCCTTCCACACCATAGCTTTGAACCTTGGCAATTGGTGAGTTTCTTCTACGAAGGAATTACACTGGGCCATCGGTAGTTCATAGATATGATGTGCAATGGTGAGTTCCTAAACAAAGACCCTGACGAGGCTTTAGACTATTTTGATACATTGGCCCAAAATGCACAATCATGGCACACCACTGACCGACCGATGTACCAAGGTCTTTGCTGCAAGGGAGTGGCCAACCTCAAGGGGGAGGGATTTACGATTTGAGGGATAGGGAGGACTTACTTTCAAGAATTTCCAAATTGTCTAGGAAAGTGGAAACTCTTGAAGTCAACCAGAGACGTGAGGTGTCTAACGTGTCTAAGATCGAGGAAGGGTGCACGATTTGTGAGAGTGTAGAGCATTCCTTATCGGAGTGTCCTAACATTCCAACACTTAAGGAGGTATATCATGAACAAGTCGATGCCTTCAATCAAACGAGACAATCATTTTCTCCCAACTCGAACACTTACAATCCAGGTTGCAGTAATCACCCAAATTTCAGTTGGAAAAATGAGAACCCCATTCCTCATGGGTCAAGTGCATATTCATCTCCCATGCCTCCCAAGCAAAACCAATACCATAGCCAAGGGCAAGTATCTAGCTCTCAATACCCAAGGACCAATCCACAAGGGTATCAGTCAAACCCGCCACTATAAAATTTTCCCCAAATCCACCTCCACAAAGTTTTTCTCAAAGACCGTCCAATCCATCCACATACCAACCTCCTCACAAAAGGAATTTGGAGAATATGGTTCATTCCTTCATTCAAAGCCAAACCTCCATCAATAACCAGAATGCCACAGCCATCAATGATGTAAGAGCCCAACTCTCAAAGTTGACAAACTCCATAGGGGCATCTCAACAAGAAAAGGGGAAGTTCCCCGCTCAACCACAAGAGAACCCTAGGGGTCAACACTTTGTTGAATCATCGAAACCTTCGAGAGAGAGTTACGAGCAACTCAAAGCTATCACCACCCTCTGCAATGGCAAAGAAATTGACAAAACCATTTTGCCAACGGTCTCACCCAAGACCACATTGCCAAAAGAAAAAGATATCTTGGGTGACGCCGACAAAAGTGGGGTGAGTGAAGAGAAAGAAAGAGAGATTGTTGAGAAAGAAAAATTAATTGATGATTGTGTGTTTATTCCTGCCATGCCTACCCTTTTCCAAGTCATTTGAAGCCACCTGTCAAGGTGGCTAATTATGCTGATATTTTAGAAATGTTTAAGCAGGTGAAGATTAACATTCCACTCCTCAACGCCATCAAGCAAATTCCATCATGTGCTAAGATTTTGAAGGACTTATGCAAAGTGAAGAGGAAACTAAATGTCCACAAGAAAGTATTCCTCACCGAGCAAGTGAGCTCAATATTGAAAACCAACACTCCTCCCAAATTCAAAAGACCCCGATTGTCCAACCATAGCCATCACCATTGGAAATTGTCGAGTGGAGCAAGCACTCCTCGATTTGGGGGCAAGTGTGAATCTTCTCCCTTACTTGGTGTACTAATAGCTGCAGGTTGAGGAGTTGAAGCCCACCTCAATCACGCTTCAATTGGCGGATCGTTGTATCCGTACACCAAGGGGAGTAGTTGAGGATGTCTTAGTTCAAATTGATAAATTTTACTTCCCTGTCGATTTCATTGTGCTTGATACACACCCTGTTGCAAACCTTAGCTCCCAAATTCTTGTAATAATTGGAAGACCCTTCCTTGCTACATCTAATGCCGTGATAAATTATAGGAACGGTTTAATGAAGTTGGCATTTGGGAATATGACAATGGAGCACAATGTATTCAACTTGGCAAAGCAACTAGGTGATGATGAGAAAGTAAGTGAGGTCAATAGAATCGACACTTTGGTTGAGGAGCACTTGGAGTTGGAGCGGATGTTGAAATTCAAGGAAGAAGGAATTGTGGATCTTGAGAATTATGATGAGCAAGAGGAAGAAGGAATTATGGATCTTGAGAATTATGATGAGCAAGAGGAGGTAGAAGATTTAAAAGGGATGGAAAGGTGGATCCCTACATTCAAAGAGTTATCTCATCGAGAAAAAAAAAATTTTGTCAGATGAACAAAAGCCCAACTTGGAATTAAAGCCCTTGCCCTACCATTTGAAGTACGCCAATCTTGGGGGAGGTGAAACATTTTCGGTGGTCATTAGCTCTACATTGAACATGGAACAAGAAAAAGAACTCTTGGAGGTATTAAGAAAGCATAAAGGAGCAATTGGGTGGACCATTGCAGATATCAAGGGGATAAGCCCTCTCATTTGCACCCACCGCATATATCTTAAAGAGGATTCCAAAGCTTCCTGACAACCACAAAGACGGTTGAATCCCATCATGAAGGAGGTGGTGAGGGATGAGGTTCTAAAACTACTTGATGTGGGGATCATTTTTTCAATTGTCGATAGTAAGTGTGTTAGCCCCACGCAAGTAGTACCTAAGAAATCCAGAGTTACGGTGGTTGAGAATAATAAGAATGAGCTTACACCTACAAGAGTGATCACTGGATGGAGGGTGTGCATTGATTACCGAAAGCTGAACGCTTGCACAAGAAAAGACCACTTCCCATTATCATTCCTCGATCAAGTTATAGAACGAGTAGCAGGGCATCTATTCTACTATTTTTTAGATGGATACTCCGACTACAATCAGATTGAGATTACTTTGGAGGATCAAGAGAAAACCACCTTCACGTGTCCCTATGGTACCTTTGCCTACCGTCGCATGCCATTTGGACTATGCAATGCTCTAGGGACTTTTCAACGCTGTATGATGGGGATTTTCAGTGACATGGTGGAAAATATAGTGGAGGTCTTTATATACGACTTTTCGATATTTGGGGATTCATTCGAGGGATGTTTGGCAAACTTGGAGAAAATTCTAACAAGATGTGAGGAGAAGAATCTAGTCTTGAATTGGGAAAAATGTTACTTTATGGTGACGGAAGGAATTGTGCTTGGCCATATAGTTTCAGCAAGGGGTATTGAAGTCGATAAATCCAAGGTGTAGGTCATCTCCAACCTCCCCACGCCAAGAGCCATCAAAGGCATCCGGTCGTTTTTGGGCCATGCAGGTTTTTATCGTCGATTCATAAAGAATTTCAGTGCATT
Organism: Ilex paraguariensis; assembly: GCA_963454935.2. NCBI lineage: Eukaryota > Viridiplantae > Streptophyta > Magnoliopsida > Aquifoliales > Aquifoliaceae > Ilex > Ilex paraguariensis. Next base: position 784,944 of record CAUOFW020001602.1, read on the forward strand.
GGCCCAACTCTTGACCAACCTGCTGTCTAAGGAGGTCCCATTTGAGTATTCAGATGATTGTGAGGCATCCTTTAAAAAACTTAAAAGCATGCTAGTCACACCTCCGATCATGCGACCAACCAATTGGGATCTACCTTTTGAGCTCATGTGCGACACGAGTGATTACATGGTCAATGCAGTGCTCGGCCAGAGGTAGATAAAACAACCATATGTGATACAATATGCTAGCAAAACACTTAATGAGACTTAGATGAATTACACTACCACCGAGAAAGAGTTGCTAGCAGTAGTGTTTGCCTTAGATAAATTCCGTTCTTACATCATCAGTTCGCTTATTGTTGTCTTTACTGATCACTCTGCTTTGATGTATTTGTAGTCTAAGCAGGATGAAAAATCGAGACTCATTAGGTGGATACTCCTCCTACAAGAATTCAACTTGACGATCAAGAATAAGAAAGGAGTTGAGAACGTGATGGTGGATCATTTATCCTGACTGGTGGTGCAAGAGACTGATGAGAACATTCCTATCCCTGATTTCTTCCCCGATGAGCATTTTTTTTCAATTCATTATGTATGTCCTTGGTATGCTAATATATGTAATTGTCTTACAACAGGACAAATACCACCGCATTGAAACCTAGAGGATCGGAGGAGATTTATGGTAGCTGTGAAGTACTTTTACTTCGACAACCCGTATCTGTTCAAGTACTGCCCTGACCAAGTCATGAGGAGATGCGTACCAGAAAATGAACAGCGGAAAATCCTTTCATTCTGCCATTCACAAGCATGCGGTGGTCACTTCTCAGCAAAGAAAACATCGGCGAAAATTCTTCAATCAAGTTTTTACTAGCTCTCACTTAACAAAGACTGTGTTTCATTTTGTAAAGAATGTGATAGATGTCAGCGTTTGGGTAGTGTGACCCGAAGGAACAAGATGCCCCTCTCCCCTGTACTCGTTGTAGAAATGTTTGATTGTTGGGACATCAATTTTATGGGTCCCTTCCCTATGCCATTTGGCTATCTATACATCCTACTAGCAATGGACTATGTATCCAAGTGGGTGGAGGCGATCCCAACCAAGACCAATGACCACCGGTCTTGGTCAAGTTTCTCAAGGAGAACATTTTTTTCGAGGTTTGGGATGCCTCGTGCAATGATAAGTGATGGTGGATCACATTTCCGCAATAGGCCATTCGTATCTTTAATGTTCAAATATGGCGTCACTCATAAAGTATCCACCGTATACCACCCACAAACTAATGACCAAGCCGAGTTGGCCAATAGGGAGATCAAGAACATTTTGGAGAAAATGGAGAACCCCAATAGGAAAGATTGGTCCAATAAATTGATCGATGCCCTATGGGCGTACCGCACCGCCTACAAGACTATTTTAGGCATGTCTCCCTATCGGCTCGTCTATGGAAAGGCTTGTCATTTGCCAATCGAACTGGAATTCAAGGCCTATTGGGCCATCAAAACTTTGAAATTCAATCAAAGAAGGCCAGAGAGCAAAGAAAGTTAGAGCTAAATGAGTTGGAAGAGATTAAAAGAGATGCGTATGAAAGCTCCAAAATTTCAAAGGAACGGGCTAAAATCTTTCATGACAAATCCATTGTGAGGAATTCATTTGAGCCCCGGCAAAAAGTGCTTTTATACAACTCTCGACTCTCATTTTCCAAGGCAAACTTCGATCCCATTGGGATGGCCCCTATCTTGTCAAGGTGGCCTACCCCAATGGAGCTGTGGATGTCCAAAACCCCAAAAATGGCCATACATTCAAGGTCAATGGCCAAAGACTTAAGTCATTTTTCTAAGGCTTTGAAGAACAAGTGGTGGAAGAGAATTTAATGGATCTGGTATACCCAGAATTTTTGGAGGAATAATTAGTTTTTTTCCTATTTTTCAATGTACATGCTTTTATTTACTTACTTTATTTTTATTCCATGTTAATTATGTTCTTTTGTCATATAGTTTTGTTCTTCTTAGTCACAAATATTGGTGTTTTTGTCAAAGCTCAAGTGCGAGGTGTTCTCTAACCCTACTAATCTTTTTACTGTCCGTCATTGAATATCATTCTTTTTTTGTTTCATTGAGGACAATGCATGAATCAAGTTGGGGGTGAGGTTGCACTATTTGCATTTTACACCAATGTTTGTGAGAATATTTCGCATGGATATTCGCGCCTGCCGACACTAAAAAATTAAAAATTAAAAAAAAACGAGTTAGAATATTCCGCGCAGATATGCGGTTGCTGACACTTAAAAAAATGGGATGCCTTTATAAGGCCTTCAATTTTTTTCCCTTTTTCTCCCATCCACTCGTGATTGGTCTCTCCTTCTTCTTCCCTTCTTCTTTTCTCTTCTTTTCTTCTTCTTCTTCTTATTCTTCTTCTTCTTTTTCATCGTTCTCTCTGTTCTCTATAAAAACAACCCACTTCCTGCAAATCCATGACCATATACACTGACGATCCAGTCCTTTGTTTAATAATTTGCCTTATATGTTTGTATTTGTACATGGGTGCTCTTCTTCTGCTTACACTTAGGGTGAGGAGTTTCCAACCTAACCCAGATCTCCCTCGAGTTGATTAATTTGTGTATTTTCTTTGTAGGTTTTAGCAGCTGAACAGATCTTTTTCCCCACTGCTTTTTCCTTTTTTGTTTTTTTTCTTCGTCATCTTCTTCTTCTTCTTTCTGTTGTGCTATTCTCTGTAACACGACCCAACGCCCAACAATCTCATGACCATATTCCCCGAAGACCCAGTCCTTTGTTTCATGATCTACATTTGCTTACTCTATTTGTACATGGCTCTTCTTCTTCTGTCCACACTTAGAATCAAGGGTTTTTGTCCTAAAGGAAACCTAGATCTGTGTTGAGAAAATTAATTTGTGTATTTTCTTTGTAGGTTTCGACAGCTGAGCAGATCTCTACCCTACAACCTGATCTCCAAACTCTACACACTGGTAAATTCGAAATATTGGGGACAATGTTCAGTTTAGATTGGGGGGTGTGATCTACGATTCCAGTTTGTTATAGTTTCATATTGAAAAAAAAATTACCAAGAAAGTGAAAAATAAGAAAAATGAAAGAAAGAAATACCATTTCTAGGCAAAAGATCGAAAAGCAAGAAAGAGGTGTGCTACACTACATTAAAAAGGGGATAGCTTTTGAATACCATTGACATCATTTCGTTAGTCACTGACCTCTGACCACATTACAACCTATACAAAGCCCTAATTGATCTCAAGTCTGATGCATGTGTGTGTCGACAACCAAAAATTGGGGTATGTTAAATGGTATTTCTTTAATTGCATTGATATTCTACCTTGAGATTATGCCAAGAACATGATTAGTTTACTTTCTTAAGACTTTCACTCCCTTTCTTACTGTGCATGTGATTTTTCGATTGGCCATCCTTTGATCACATGCCCTTTGAGAGACAAGTCACTATAATTGGAGTGGATTTTTGTTGAGAGCATTCTAAGAGAGGTTTGATAAATCAAAGCTATCCATGGAATGTGGTAAAATGGAATGTTTGTTATATAAAAAATTCTTGCTACTACAATGATCATTCCTACTACACAGGGAATTCCAAATACCAATGTAACAAGTGTTTATTTTTGTATAGAGTACGTATCAATGACAGTGAAGTGTTCGGGAAACAATTCAAAATTAAGGGATGTGTGTTTTCATGATCCTGTTGCTAACTCATTCTGATAAGAAATCTTACATGTACACTTCTTTTTAACTGGAGTTTGTAGGTAGCTTCACTGGAAGCCTTCACGAGACAAAACTCGTCCACTAGGGATCGCCTAGGGGTTTAACGACTTGTTGCATATGCTAAATGCAATCGTGATATCTATGAAAGTGATTTTATTTTGTTCTGTTGTTATTTATAACTAGGGACTAGTAATGTTTTGGTTGGGGGTATGATTAACCCTAATTAATGCATAATTTAATTAAGTTAATAGGTCAATTGTATTAGTTAAACAAAGTTAAACTAGTCAAATTAGGGTAATGCATTAATTGTTGTTCTTTTAAGAGTTTTGTGCGTCAAAATTACAAACTACTGGGGAGCCAATTGCATTAAAGCTACAAACTACTGGGGTGCCAATTATCAAAACTCAAAACAAAGGGGAATCAAAGAATTCAAGGCCACCAAACAAGACTTTCATGTAATTCAAGGTCACCAAACAAGACTTCCATGTAATTCAAGGCTACCAAACAAGACTTTCACGTAATTCAAAGCCACCAAACAAGAATTTCACCCTCCCTTGTTGCCTATAAATATCACTCCTTAGGACTTGTAAAGCATTCATCTTTTGGTAGTGGAAAACCCTCCAAAAGTATTATTATTTTCCTTATTGCTTATTGTTTTCTTTAAGTATTTCTTTCTTTTATTGTATTATTGCTTCCTTTTAATTTATTGCTTTCTTTTACTTTAAGTATTGCTTTCTTTTATTGTGTTATTGCTTTCTTTTACTTCCATTGCTTGAGCTTCCTTTTTCTCTTAGAGGAGTGAAACTCTTTCACTTTTCTAGAGCTTTACCAAAGCCGTGAATGGTGGAACGTGATTCACTCATTCTTTGTCGAAGATCGGCTCCTTGTGTAAAATATTTTACCTTGTAACTCCTCTACTTGGACGGATGAGCATCACTCACTTTTTTAGCTTTAACAAAGCCATGAAGAGTGAGTAGTTTCTCATCCAATCTTTAGTAAGAGGTGATTATCCGGAAGTTATATTTATGCATTTCGTTTATGCTTAGCTCTAGTCTTTATTTCTTCATAATGTCGTCTCGTCATATTGTTGTCTTTATTTTAAACATAAATAGCTAAATCTCTTAGTTGGCAAAACCAAGGGAAACCCCCACTTGGGTATACCATTTTCAAATCATTCTCCTCCCTTCTTTAAGAGTTCAATGGTTCGGTTTGACTGGGTTGAGGGTGGATAACTTGGTGAGTCTTTGATATTTCGTGGGCCTAGTCACAGTTTATGCTTAGATACTCACCAATCTTATCCCTAACTTCCCACGAATCAATCGTTCATTCATGCTCTATTGGAGGAGGGTTTCGAGTTGAGACGGTATTCCTATTGGAGTGACCTCTTGGATTTGCCAACATTTATTTCTCAATTACTAGCATCAAAACAACTTCACCAAACATCTTCCAACAATCAAAGATTTTACACTTTCTTTCTCCCAAAATCACCTTATCCTCGGTTTACTTCCTTCCCCGTGGAAACGACCTTGGAATACCACCAAGTAAAACAATAACCGCGAAAGTCTCCTTGCGCTTGGGGAGCGTTTTTGTTCAGACATACTCACATTTGATATTTCATTCATCCACCATTCCATTACCCTTTCTTTTGACATCATCCCTTGGAGATTGACACTCCCCTTTATTCATATACTATACATGCTAAAAGGTGATGTTTAGAGGTTAAGAAACAACAACGAATTTTCTCAAGCAGACGTGTAGAATAACTTTTGTCCTTGCCTTGTCAAATTTTAACTGTCGAATTGAATGATAAAATTGAATGAAGATGAAGAGGAATTGAAGAACTTTAGTTTTTTTTTCTATCTCACTTTCTTTCAATCCTTCTGTTATCCAAGAGCAAAATGGAAGACCAAGTCTTCCTTTTTTTTTTTTTTTTGTTCAAATGCTTGGTGTAGAGGTTGCCATGTGTCCCTTTTTAATTGGCTTGAAATCTCCAACCAATTACAATTTGACATGTGTCAAGTGTAGAAAATGTTGTTTTGACTAACTATCTTAAAAAGATTATGGGTCTCATGAATAAAAATCTACTTGTTGGAATTTTAATCACATAACGCTCAATCACGTATTTCACCTCGTAATGCATGATTTTTTTCGACTGTCTCAGAATTTAACGAAATTTATACACCCAACTCATTTTTGCGAGACGAATCTAATGATGAGATTCATTTCATCATCCAAGTTTTAGAAAACTTTAGGTTTTCAACTCGTACTGTAACGTCTAATTATCATTTTGCTCTTTTTAATTAAATTTTAATTTTTTTCCGGGTTTTACATATGTGAACTCATGGCTAAAGGTTAGTTAAACATCAATCCCTTAAATGATGCCGAAAGCCAATACTGAGAAAAGAGCCCAATGTGGCCAAACATAAAAAGGTGAGGCATAAATAAATTGGCTAAAAACAATCACACTTGAATTGTGAGAGTGCTTGTACTTAATTGTTAATTGCTTATATATAAAGCTCATAGAGCTTATGTTAACCATTATTAAAACTAGTTAGTGCAAGTATTTGTACTACAAAAATTGGAAAAATGTCATCACTCATATGTACCCTGAATGTGAATGTGTTTTTTTAGTAACTTTTGTATATATGTTTCTATAGCTATTTGTAACTTGTAAGCTGAAGTGTTAGAAAGTTTACTTTGGTGTCCACTTCCAAAAACCATGCAATTAGTTAAAAAAAAAAGATCATATATGGGGGCACGTCGTAAAATGCCTTCCATGTTCAAGACCAAGTCATTATCCTTTGCATTCTAATAACAGAACATGCACAAAGCCAAATACTGCCAACTCCATGATACTATCTCTTATGTGTGTGTTTCCCTTCATAGCTAGATACCATATAATTTCTTACCAAACATTTGAAAACTAACACTAACAATGATAGTGTGTGACGCCCCTAAAATCGGAGGTCCTTTAACAACCGTTGACCAACCGTCAACCCGCAAAAATTCCCGTGAGTGTCGCACAATCAGACATCACGTCATTAACATCCCCTTAGTCGGGATCACAACCCATGAGTGCAACCCGTGTACATTTTTTCATTTGACCCAATCAGGGACTAGTATACCCCAACTTATCTCATTTGGTGTCCATTTATATCCTTTGAACCAAAGAACACAAAGTCCAAAAGCATAGCACAACAGTTTTAAAATTTCAAATTTTTGGAAGATGTACTGGTAGGCCCTACCAGTATGAGTTGCCCACTGGACCTCGTCCTACCGGTATGTTTTGCCGACTTTTGCCTATTTCACCTGTTTTTCATTTCCAACTCATTCTAACCTATCCCTTTCCATCCAACACATGTGTAATGACAAGTTTAATATAACACAAGGTCCATATCAATTCTATTACATTCATTTACATGAATTTACATACCAAAACTAAGGTTTTTATAACAATTTTACAAAAACTCAAAGTAAAGTCACATCTCGGTTTTCTTCATCCTTGAGGTCCCACGTGAGGGTCATCCGTCTGCGTATATCCCACACCTAAAATATTTTTCCATATAGGGTGAGCTATGCTCAATAGAGTATCTCCTACCGAGGCAATTCCCCACCCTAGATGCATATGAAATGTGCACATGCAACAATCAACAACCATTATCCATTCCAAACAAGAACATGTAATTCATGATTAGAATTCTACCATATCATGTCATGATATGAGAGGATACTCACTCATACATTTTACCTCGAGTCTTCACCGACTCCCACAACACAATGCAATGCATGTGTGTAATACATTTGTCATTGATGAAACACATCGAATGACTATTTTATAAAACAAAATCATGTGTCATTGTTGGGTATCAGATTTTGGAATCACATCGCTGGCTCTGTATGCCATTACACTTTTCCAGAATTGCACCACAGGAGAGTGTATGAACCAAGTAACCAGGTCTTGCACCCAAGGGAGAATCTATCCTTTTTCCTATACCCAACACAAGTTTTTCTTTCATGCAACCATGCGACTCAATCAAATCCTCAATCCAACTTTCCCGAGCCCACCCTTCAATCACCAAGTATGGTGTTTGATCAACTCATTCACACACACACACCCATGTCTCATGCCCATGGATGTGATGCCTCCATGCAATTGCAATATCAATGTCATGTACCGCATGTAATGAATGCCATGTAAGCCAATTTAATCACATATTTCAACATATGTCATGGCAATTTATATCAATTGGATATAATTACCATAATTCATCACAATGTCAATTCACCAACTAGCACATATGAACATTTATATCCAATACAAACCACAAGCATATTATTACATCATCTATGTCAATAACCCACTTCATTCATAAGGGCACAATATAAACACGTAGCATGCCAAGAATATAGAACATGGGGCTCATAGATTAGAGTATATAGGTGATGAAGAGGAGGAATGTTTATTTGTTCTTACCTTTTTGTTTACCCTTCTTGATTCACCAGACTGATTGACATTCCATGCCTAAGATTTCTCACATAACTTGAGCAACAACTTTGTGGTTTTGGTTTGAAAGACAAACCTACAATTCTGGAAGCAGTGAATTAATGAAGGTTATGTCTAGGCAAAGGAGCAACAAAAGAAAAATAGTTGGGTAAAAAAAACTACATTCTAGATATGTACACAAATATTTGCTCTTGGTAAATACTACTACCTTTTTTTTTTGCTGATCTCTACTAATTACAAAATCCTGAAAAAAAAACATGAAAAAAAAGATAAAAGATGGTAGATCATCTAGTCGTAATTCATGTAGACTACCTGTCATCCTTAAAAGTACTCTCGGAGACAAAAAAATAAATAAATAAACAAGGCCAAGGATAGGACCATTAGGCATTATGATCATCATTAGCACCAAACCTACTAAAACAAAACAAATGAAACCATCAAGCAGCACAAGCCATAAGATAAACAAAGCAAGTGAATATATTAGGGTAAGAAAAATATCACTCACTTTGATGGGATACAGATTGAAGAACCATGTAAACAAGAGAGAGGGAGTGAGAGAGAGAGGGAGTCTTAAATTGAAGGGGTTTTTAAGATTGTTGAAATCAACAAGAATGGGTAAGGGTTGGAATGATCCAACTTCTAATTTGTAACCGGTGTAGTAATCAAAGATTTATTAGTGGTATAGATGCCAATAAATGAAGCATTAAAAGATGAAATGATTCAAATTTCATAGATTAACTGATACACTGGTAGCAAAACTGCACCGTCCCAACTTTTGAATAAATTACAATTGTTGAATCTAGTATAAGATTGGTTTTATAGTCTTAATTAAGAGTAAATTTGAAAATTAAATTTTTTCTCAATTAAATTGCTTTTATAGTGTATATATATATATATATATATAGATTATTTGTGTGAAAAAAAAAGTATATGAAAAGTTATTTAAATATTTAATTAGTACTAAATAATTAAATACATAATGATATAGTTGTATTTAATTATTTTTATAGGGTCATTATGGTCAAACAAAAGTTTTTTACTTTTGTTGACATTTTATTTAGTATAGATCATACATTAAAAATATGGAATTCACAATCTTGTTGATCGAAGCCATATAGTAGAAGGGATAAAATAAAGGAGGAGTTGTCAAAAAGAGAATATTTTGGACACTCATTAACCAGTCATGTTTTCACTTAGAAAAATGCATTAGGATTTCATAATGAGATTATTAATGATTTAAACTAATTGGAATCCTTCTTGTATTGAGATTGGTTTTATACACCACGCAATTGAATTTGTAAAAATTGAACAAAATTTAATCACATGTGTGAAATTGACCCGAGTGAAGAAACATTACTCTAGGAAATCTTTAAATATGTCTTAGAGTAATGTATTGAGATGGAAAAATTAAGATGGAGCAATTAAAATGTATATTTTTTAAAATTTTTATGATTATTTGGGTTTTGAGCATTTATTGTTTAAATTTGAAAATTGCATTTAACTTTGATCCAAATTCATTCTTTCATTGCATTGAATAGCATTTAGGTTTTATTTACATCATGCATGCATATTGAGGCTAGAAGGATAGGTGGAAGAGAGAAGTACCAAGACAACATTTGTGAAACCCGGGAAATTGAAACTTTTTCCGACAAAGGGCAAAATAGTAATTTGTCACTATTATGTGGGATTAAAATGCACAATTTTATAGAGCTTGGATTAAGCAACGGATTTAACCATTGGATTCGTATCGCGAAATTGAGCTGCTATGTCAAATTTCGTCAAATTCTGAGATAATCTAATTTTACACATTTTTCGAGACGAATGAGTGATGAATAAACTTTTAAAGGTCTCCAAAAATGAAAATTATAAAATTTCCTTATAATTAAATAAAATTTTAAATAAAATTAATTTGAACTAAAATCAGAATTTAATTAAGTCGTTTTGGGTTAAAAACAGACCCGAAAGTGATAAATGAGCGGGATAATGTGGACCGCGCAATTAAAAATATACATAGGAGTTAATATCTGAAAAATGAGATATTTTTCACACCCATTTGGCCGGCTGCTTCAGGCATTAAAGAGAGAAAAGAGAGAGAAGAGCGAAAAATTCATTTTCCTACCTTTCTTCTACGATCCAAGGTGTTCCGTCGGTCGGAATCGCTTAAACCAAGAACTAAACTTCATCTACGCAGCAAAGGCTACACATACGTACCATGAACGAAGAGTTTCACTGAAGATCCGAGAGGAGGATTTTGGGAAAATCAAGGTTTTGGGGGCTAGAAGAGTGTCTTAAGGCTTCTACTCTTTCTTATACGCTCCAAGAGGTAGGGTTTCTCCTACTTTGGTTCACTTTCTTACCTAGGGTGTATTTGGAATGGGGTAAGGGTATGGAAATAACCTAGGTTATTAACCATGGTTGTGAAAATGAGGAATGGGTATGGAATTTGGCCTAGACCAATTCCTAATTATGTTGGCATAGGAAATTACTTGTGTGATTTCCTTGAAATTTTATATTTTGGGCATGCTATATGTTATATATTATGCTTTGTGAATGAGGTGGAAACTCTTGTGTGATAACATGAATTGTTGTCTTGAAGGTGTTTGCCAAAATGCCTATGTGTGAATCAAGTTGTTATGACATAGTGATGTATAACATGCTTAGAAAATGTGTTGGAAAAGATTGTTAATATGTGCTCATTGAGATATTGACATTGTAATGATTTATGGCATTGATATGCTTATGATATGAATTGTCATGGAACATGTAGACATGTGGTTTATTTTGGCTCATTGGCATTCACTACATTGAGCATGACATTGACAATTGCAATGGTTCATTACATTGCATGTGTAATGAAGACATCACATTCAAGGGGCTTAGGCATGAGTGTGGGTGTATGTGTGTGCATGGTTGGATCAATTACCACACTTGGTGTTTTGATGGGTGGGCTCGGGAAAGTGGGGTTGAATATCCTACTGAGTCGCACGGTTGCATACATGGAAAACGTGTGTCGGGTACAGTAAGAAGGGATAGATCCCCCCCTCGGGTGCAAGGCCCGGCCACTGGTTTATACACTTCCTACGGTGCAAGTCCAAAAAAGTGTATCATTGTGTGGAGCCAGTGGTGCAACACCAAAAGTCCACTACCCAAATAAAGACACATGGTTTTGGTTATATAAATGATTCATTTGATAGGAAACATCCAGAAATGAATTAGTTTTTTTTATAGACACGTGAGTTGTTTCAAAATGATCTTTGGATGTATTTTATCAAAGATAAATGTTTTACACACATGCATTGCTTAGTGTTGTGGAAGCCAAAGTAGGCTTGGGTGAGGATGCATGAGTGAGTCTCATCTCATATCATGACATGGCATGATAGGAGTTTCATCTTGAATAACATTGTTCTTGAATGAAATGAAGTTATGTTAGTGATTGTTGCATGAGATCATTGTATATGCACTTAGGTGGGGAGTAGCCTCTGTAGGAAATATTCTACTGGGTGTTGGCTCACCCTATACGAAAAACATTTCAGGTGCGGGGTTAGCACAGGCGGAGGACTCGCACTCGAGGCCTCAAGGGTGAAGAAAGCCGATTTGTGGCTTTTGGAGACAACTTTTTGTAAAACTTAAGTTTAATTCCCATTTTGACATGTAATCGTGCAAATGGTTTGTAATAGAACTCGTAGATATCAAGTTTTATGCGATAAACATCATTATATACGTTTGAAATGATGTTGGGGGGTGGTTTGGAATGAATTGGACATGAAAAATAGGTGAAACGGACAAAACTGGGCAAAGTGTACCGATACTGTGTGGTCCAAAAGACAGAGCGTACCGGTATGGCGTACCGGTACTGTCTGTGTAGAGGGCAAACCGTACCAGTACGCAGTACCCGTATGCTTTTCCAAATTTTTCAAAGTTTAAAACCGAAGTGCTATGCCTTTGGACTTTGGTTCCTTGGTTCCAATGATGTGTTTGGACAATAAAGTGGCATGATTTGTGGTACTGTGAACCACAGTTAAATTAAATGATAAAACACACTCGGGTTACACATGGGAGTTAAAATCTCAGGTAAAGGGATACTATTATGTGATGTCGGATTATGCGACACTCACGGATATTTTCACAGGTTGACGGTGGTCAACAGGACCCCCGGTTTTAGGGGTGTCACAGTATTGGTCCAAGGAGAAATTGATTATGATCAGTTCCCAGGACTGAGAAGTTTTAGGAGCCGCTAGAGCGACCACCTCACCACTAGAGTGACCATGCGTAAGTCGGCATATAGGGTTTTAAAATTGTGTTTTGAACGACCTTTTATATTCCAAGTCCACTCAATCACATCCCAAGCCTCTTAGAACCTTAACCCCTGGCTTCTAAACTCTCACAAACACATTCTTTAGTAATCTAAAGATGTGTTTATTAACCCAAATTCTACTCTTAAAATAAATATAATTGGCATTTATTAATTAAGCCAGTTTGATAACTAAACTTAAAATTTCTTAATATGTTAAGTGCTCCTTAAAAATACCCTTAAATATTAAGCAGAAGATCTTTCACATAATTCTGAAAGCTGAAAGCTCTCAAGATGAGTATTTTTTATAATTTTTTCAATATGACAATTTTACCCTGAAATGTTTACAATCCTTTCTTTCTCCTCTTCTATTGTTCTCACACATTCATCGAATCAAACACAAACTACGCATGCAAACTACATGCACGCGAACAAACACACAGCCCCCTCCCCCTAATCACACACATACATCCACATAAAACTACACACACAATCAGATAGATTTACACACACGATGATTAAATTATGGCACCCACAAGTATTTGTTATTTTAATTATAATTTGTTCAATTTTTCAATTTTTTTTTTAATATTTTTTATTTTTTGGTTTTTTTTGTTATTAAATTTATTATTATTATATTGTTGCTTTGTTTGGTTAACAATTTATTTGTTCAATTTTTTTATCAAATTTGTTCAATTTTTTTTATCAAATTTGTTCAATTATTTTATGCATGTTTGTTGAATTTACTATTGTTCAATTTTTTCTAGTTCAATTATTTTTTTGTATTGAACTAAATTATAAATTACTTATAGTGATATATCGTGATTTTTTATAAACTAAATGTATATTTTATAAATATTTTTAAAATAAATAGTGAAAAAGGTAAAACTAAAAATTAATGTATTTTCAGATGTCAGCTTTGTATAGTTATCAAATAGTTTGATTCAATTCAGTACTTCAATTTCAGTGGGGTACCAAAAAATCCTCGAATTAAAAATTTAGCATTTAGCTTTCAGCTTTCAATTTTATCAAACACCACCTAAAGTTTCAGCATTCTTTCATGAATCCACATCTATGAGACCCAAGTTTTTTTTTTAAAGTGAGTATCGAGATGGCGTCGCAAAGGGAGAAACAACGTCGGGTTGAGGATGTTTATGATGAAATCGAGGAGAACTTCAATGAAGCTACTCAATTCCTAACACAGGAATTCATAGAGAGATTCATGTTGGAATTTCTCTCGTAGACCAGTGTTGATCGAATGGGGAATAAACTCCACTAAGGTAACTAGATCTATTGTTATTAATCTGACAACCCATGGACGGACTTGGATGTTCATTGACCCCAAGACATCAAACGATAGCATGATAATGGAATTTTATATTCATATTCATATTAATAAAAAAGATCCTCATATTTAATCATATATCAAAGGGATCGAGTTCACTTTTTCTACTAACCTCATTGCTACCACACTAGATTTACCTAGGGTTGAGAACAATTACCTTAGTGTAGGCCCTGTTAATCTATTACCTCATCCCCATGTAGTTGCTACTAAGTTGTATAGTTTTGATCATCCTTAACACTGGGTCACTCTAAAATTCTTTCAAAAATCATTGACATCAGAGTAAAGGATGCTTAACCTTGTAGTAAACTACAATATTAAACTAAATACCCATGTTTATGACTTCCTTGTTCCTAAAGCTCAGATGCTTTATGCCATAGGCAAAGGGTTTAGTCTAGATCTTCCTACGTTAATTTTTGGGTATATGCGTAGAGCCTTAGAGGGACGACTATCAGATCTATTATTTTTTAGATCTTTAATTACTCATATCTGCTAAGGGAAGGCTGCTGTAGTTCTACCTACTAAGAAGTTGCAAAACCCTATAAGGCCTTTCAACAAGAGTTCAATGAAGTTGAGTAAGGCTCAGGCTGACTACGTTGAGTAGAGAAGAGAAGCAGTAGGAGAGCCACTAGTGTATCCTGAGACTAGCACATCTAGGACACCAGCACCATTGCATAAGCTTACTTCAGATATCCTTACTACCCACTTAGCGTCAGTGGTTGATATGCTTACAAGGATAAGTGCTTGGAGGAGTATCATAGGCTTACTTTACAGAGACTTAATGCGTTCACTGGTCTGATTGTGAGGATGGAGTTATATCAGCAAACTGTGTTCGGATGTCTTACTAAGAGAATTGATCATCTATGAAGGTTGAAAAAGGGCAATCAGATCATTGGAGAGCTAGTGCCTTATGAGACATATTTTGATACTAAGTTGTCCCTTCATTATGGTGGAGAAAGAGATGGTGGAGATGTAGCCATTTGAGCTTTGACTTTTAGAGACTTAGGAAAGGTCATTTGTGAGCTTGAGTGTCTTTACATTTATTAATGGCCTGTGCCAAAATACTCTTTATTTTTCTTTTGACTTTTTGTTTTGTTGACTTTTATTTGTTTAGCTCTTTATTTTTGTTGTTGTGACTCACTTTTAGTCCTGTTTATTAATGCTTCATCATATTTGACTTTGAGTTATATTCCTTGTTTGTCCCTCTCTTAGTTTACTTGCAAGATTTGGCTTGTTGTTATGCATTCATACCTTCTTGTTATATTATGATTCTATGTCATGATTGTTATAAATCATCATTGAATAGACATTTTTAGTAAATATGATAAGAATATGTCGGGTAACTTGATTATGTATCATGCTTGTTGCATGTTATCATTGGGTTGACATTTGTGACAAAAAAAGGAGAGAATATTTTAGGTACATATAAGAGGAATTGGGGAGATTTACTCTTGACTAGGCTAGATATGTTGCTTGTGAACATATAAAGGGGAAGTTTGTTTAAATACTTAGGGGGTAAATTTTGAAAACTTGGCATAGAGTCACCTATATCTCTTTGTTTATTTTTCACTTGTTATTTGACTTGTGAACACCAACTCAAGGGGAGAACTTGATGTGTTTCATATTGATAGATCAATAGGTTCTCAAGTATATTCGGAAAGTTAGTTTCTAACATGTTACATACAAGCACTTAAATGATGTATACATACTTATTCCCTGTTCTTAACTTGGTGTTTTCCAAACTTGTGATTATGTTATGTATTTCTCTAATATATGATGTCTTTCACAAGGTTTGGTTTGAGTGGTTGTAACTCCCCAATTCCTGGGTACCATTAATGTGACACACCTAAAACCAGGGGTCCTTTGTCAACCCATTGATCCTCTATCAACCCGCGGAAGTACTCGTGAATGCCGGATAACCCAGCACCACAGCAATAACATCCCCTTCACTGGGATCATGAACAACACAGCGTTTAGACAGAGTCTCTCTTGTATCGGGCACTCCCAAATGCATAACCTGTGTACATTTCTATCACATGACCATTTCAAGGTCCAATATACTTCAATTTATACTTAATTTTACTTCATTAACATCCTTGAAAAAAATAGACTCAAGGCCCGAAGGCTTGACAAGATCATTTTAATTTTTTAAAAATTTTAGGGGATCTACCAGTAGAAAAGTAACGTTCTATCGGTAGAAAAACTCATTGGAATACTTCTACCGATGGGTAATCAACATTCTACCAGTAGAAGTACCCACTAGAATTCTTCTACCTGTAGATACTCAACGATCTACCAGTAGAAGTGCCTACTGGAGTTGTTCTACTAATAGATAATCAAAGTTCTACTGGTAGAAGTGCCCAGTTTGCCCCAGATTCAAACCTTTTTCAAATCCAACACTTCCAATCTCATACAACAACCACCCAAAGTCATATAACATACAAGTTTATACAAAACATAGTCCATACAAGTTTGTTTTACAATTCTTCACAATATTACATGTCCAAAAACTAAATTACATTTTGTTTTACAAAAACGTAATTTAAAGCCAAAGGGTGAGCCACGCTCAATAGGGTATCTCATAAAGAGGCTACTTACCAACCTAGATACATATGAAATATTAACATGCAATTCAACAATCGAACAAACAATCCATTTAAGAATGTGTAATTCGTAATGGAATTCTCTATAACATATCATGCTATGAGATGAGACTCACACATGCAACTCAACTCGAGCCTTCAACAACTCCTATAACACATGCAATGTCATGCGTATGAATCTAGGCATTCTAAGCTCCCCCCCCCCATTGATGTTACACATCCAATGACCATTATAATTCCCAGGACTTTCTTAGGGTGGGTATTTATGGACTTATACCAATGGGCACCCAACCGACACGGCATTCATGGACTTCCATCAATGGCTCTGCATACACTGACACACTTTATGGACTCGATACCAACGGAGTGCGTCCAAATCACCGGATCTTTCACCCGAGGATAGTCTAGCCCTTCTTGCTAACCTCGACCCTATTTTCAATGCAAACCTATACGACTCAGTTGAACCTTGATTCAACTTTCCCGATCCTACACATCATCCTCCAAAAATGGTGTTTGATCAAAACATTGCACACACCCACACTCATGTCACACGCTCACAAATACGATGTTTCCCGTTTCACATTTCAACCCTAGGTTGGAAATAAACCTAATTAGGAAAGGAATCATACCTCTTGAAGCGTAATACACGTAGTAAGAAGCTCCCAAGAATCCAAATCAAGCCTTGAACCTTGATTTTCAAAAATTAAGTCTTTTGAATTTTGTCAAAATTCGAGTCTTTTGGTACGTAGACGTTGCCCTCGTCACATAGATTGACTTTAATTTTTGGCCTGAGTCGTTTCAACGAACGGTTCACCCTAGATCGTAGACAGAAGCTTGAAGAAATCCTTGTTTTCTCTCTCTTCTTCCCTCTCTCTCTTTTTCCAAAAATCTAATAGATAATGGGAAAAATATCTGATTTTTCTCCTCTAGTCATACCCTTAGATACTTGGTCCTCATTGTGCCACACGTCTATCTTTCCCGGGTCCAATTTCGTCCCGAATTAATTAAATTTTCGTACAATTTCAAGTTCAATATATTTTCATTTGCGCTAACTTTAAATTATTTTCCACATTTCGCAAATAAATTCTTGGTCGCATTTATTTTGGTCACGTGACATCTGTTCGCCTTGTAAAACGTGAAAAATTTAACTATCTCGAAATTCAATGAAAATTAACTGGGTAAATAGATTTCACAAAACGAATCCAACGGTAAGGTCCGTTTCATCATCCGAGTTCTAGAAAAATTATGGTTTTTAACCCATACCGTAGCAACTAATTATCGTTTTGCCCTTTTTTATAAAAGTTCAAATTTTTCCAATTTTTACAATTATTCAACCCGTTGATCACCCATCAACTCAAGGAATAACCCATGATACCGCATAACTCGATAACACGTTGCGATGCCTCATTTACCTGGGTCTATAACAAAAATTCGGCCAGAGTCTCCTTTGTATAGGGAACTCTACCCAATACACACACTTGTGCATTATATAAACATATGACCACACTGGGTCTAACATCGATATCCAGTAAATATAGTATTGAGTATCAACCTCCACGACATACATTCATTCACAAAAGAATAATGTCCATAAAAGTCACATTACATGCCTTTATTGAAATACAAGTTTTGTACTTAAAAATATCAAGGCCAAAATGTAATTAAATACAAAGGACTACAAAAATCCATATCAAGAACGACACCTGAATCTGTCTTTAAAGCGGGCCCAAGTTAGAGCCGTCAATGGACGCCTATCCAACACCTAAAATATATCACCATAAAAGGCGAGTCACGTCAATAGGGCATCCTATGGATATATATACACATATTTCACAAACGAATACTACAATTTCATGTCATGCTATGAGGTGAGAACTCACGCATACAATGCAACATCGAGCCCCATTGACTCCCATAACACATGCAATGTCGTGCATATGAATCCAAGCATTCCAAGCCCCTACCAATGGTTACACAAACAACACGAAATTTTAGGATTCCACCTACTATTCTACATACACTAACACATTTTATGGACTCAATACTAACGGAAATGCATATCCAAAATTGTCGGGTCTTGCACCCAAGGGAGAATATAGCCCTTCTTGCTAACCCTGACATGATTTTTAATGCAAACCCGTGAGACTCAGCTAGACCTATGTCCAACTTTCCCAGGCCCATGTATCAACCCACCAAGAATGGTGTTTGATTAAAAATATACGCACACACCCATACTCATGTCAGATCCCCACGAATGTGATGTTAACTGTACTTGTGCAAATGCAATTCATATCATCATGTTCATCATATCATAAAGCATATAATGAACATATCCATTATCATAAACATTCCTAAGCATGTCATATATTGTCACAGTCTAATAAACATACTTGAACTTACCTAACCATTTTATCAAAACACTTAGAAGGCATGAAATGTAAACGCATAACATACCCACAATAAAGTCATATAAACTTCATTATAATATTAATTATATCATGGAAGCATATAACAACATTCTACCATGTCACCCAATATATGTTAAATACATTGATTAACTCAATTAACATGATTGATTCATTTAGGTATTATATCAAACACCTAAGGTGCAAAAATGTAATTACATAGTACGCCCAAATAATCCATCTCACTAAACCAAACCTCATCCTACATTAGCCAAATCAAACTCAAAATGGGTTTTACAAGTTCTCATACTCATTGTCAACCCCCTAGTTACACTAGGTGTGGTCTAGCCTAAAATATTTCATCCTTAGGGCTATACCCATTTCATATAGCAACTCTAGGTTGAAAGTAAACCTAGATAGGAGGGAACCCTACCTCTTGTAGTGTGCGTACGAGGTAGATCGACTCCTCACGATACCACACGATGCTTTGTTCAACCTCTAGCCAAAAATTCAATTTCCACCAAGTGTCAAAAATAGACTTGGTTGGTACTGCAACGTAGCCCTCGTCATTGTGAACAAATTTATTCTTACCCCAACTTGATTTGTCAAACAAATCGTTGTAGATTAAAGGAAAAAGAGAAGAAGTTGAAGAGAATGAACTCTTCTCTCTCTCTCTCTCTCTCTCTCTCTCTCTCTCTTCCTCTCTCTCTCTAGTGAAATTTTGATGAAGCAAAATGAGTGGAAGACAAGTCTTCCACTTTATTTCCCTTTTTATGCACTTGGCCCTTAAGGCCAAGTGTCACATTTCCATTGGTCCAATTTTGCCAAAACCAATCACATCTTGTCACATGTCATGTTTGATATAATTTTATAAGATGTACTTTAAATTATGTTATGGGTTCCGTGATAAAAATCTGATCGCAGAAATTTCATTGCACGATACTCGATTGCACTGCAACAATTGAAAATTCTACTATTGTGGAATTCAATAAAAATTGACCGACAAGCTTAATTTCACAAGATGAATCCAACAGTGAAGTCTATTTATACATCTGAGAACTATAAAAATTTGGATTTTTGACCTGTGCTTTAACAACTATTTATCGTTCTACCCCTTTAATTAAAATTCAATTTTTTTTCAGGTTTCATAGTGGTAACGTGCAGGACTACGATCTTCAAACTTCATCAAAAGAAGTAGATCCCTATACTAGATATAGATTTAGGATGTATGAAAGAGAGTTTAGGGTAGTTTACAAATCTTTTGTTTAATGTTTTGAGTTTTAATCTTAATTTCTAACCTGTGTGTTTTGTCACTAAATTGCCAAAAGGGGATATTGTTAGATTATATTTGTAATTGGCTAATTTCATGGAGTCCATTGTAAATCTCAACATATTTCACGATCATGGTGCTATCAAGTTCAAGATCTTAAAGCATGATTGAAGGGAGGAGATCTAGAGTCAAAGCAACATCATTCAAACTCAGTATGCACCTTTATACTTAGGACAAGGTAATGTTCTAGACACCTAAGATAAACCCTTAGTTAATTTTAACATAGGCTGATTAGGATGAAAATGGAATTGAAAGAAATCCAATTATGATCCTAGGTGATTTTAAAAGAAAAAATTTTCTAAACCATTTATGAGTTTTGAAAACATAGTTTGAGTCACGATTGAACCGCTCTTTGAGCAACACCTTTTAGTATTCAAAAGGATAAGTTTTTGCATGGTTTTATGCTTAAAAACCTGTAGGGATCGATCTATGCTCGCTTGTCTCCACTAGAGCGTCTCTTTATGCTAGGAAAGGAAATGAAAAAAGACCAATGAAGGTAGCACATGGCTTGTTCTATGAGCTTGCTTGAGCAGTCCTTCATGGTCACTTGAGCGGTGTTCATGGTCGCTTGAGCGGTGTTTCCCTTAGTCAGGATCGGAACCTATTTTTTATTCTGACAATAATCGCCCTATGATCGCCTTCCCACTGATCGAGCAGTCGTTCACGATCAAGCAGTCGTTCACCTACCCTTATTCCAGACCTATAAATAGGGAGAAGCTTTTCCACACCTAGGTTAAACCTCTAGTGAAATTTCTAAGAGAGAAAATCGTACATTTACCTTGAGACCTTCCACCACAACCTAGATCCCTAAAACCCTAAAGGCTACCAATAGAGATTCTAATCAACTTCACAATTTTGAGAAGAAGATCTTGATGGTTTCATTAACCCATTGGTGTGTGCATATGACTCACATTCGATCTGAATAGTGGTATACACCCAAGTATAAGTGGTCAAAATTACAATATAATATTTGGTTTAAGTCTAAGGTCGAACCCACAAGGAGTTGATATTGCAAATCAAAATAGAAACCGTGAATTTGTTACATATACAAAATGTAATAAAAGAGCTTGTGGTGTGAGCTTAGAACAATTAAAACAAACTTCATTAAAATTGTGGAAATGTGATAATTAAAAGATACAAGATGCGATAATTAAAAGATACCCTTCAGTTCGGGGATTCTATATGCATTATATTGGCTAAGCATTGAAAATACCACCTTATAGTAATTAACCCCCCATTTACTGGAAATTCAACCATAGGTATGATGTATGTTAAATCCTATCCAACAATTGATTAGGTTAGCCGATAGGTATATTTCTATGCAATAATCAAATAACTCGAGTAAAATATAAGGCAAGCTATTTAAGAGGAATACTTGAATTACTCAATCGACATACCTATACCATGCAAAAGTTAAACAACTATAGTAGACCAAAAGACAAGTCATTCAAAAGGAATACTACAGTTATTCTACTGGCAGGTTCATGATTCACTGATGACAAGATTCCAGTTTACTCATTGAATCAAAAGCATTGGCTATGCCAAGACTTAAGCCGTCTATAACCAATCAATCAACTATTACGTAAAGCCCAACCACGCACATCACTGTATCATACATGAAGTACATAACTAGTAGCTAGTGTGGTATATAGCATTAGGTACCGCTCGGTGTTCATAACCATGAGCATATTATAAATGTAATCATCCATCAATAGGGGAGGTATATATAACAATAAAACATAGTTATAAAATTGGCATTTCCATAACTTAAACAATATCATACATATGTTCACCCTTCACTGAAGGGTAAAAGTGGACTACTCATGCCCCTTTGCTATAGACGAATGTGTGAGATAGTTCCATTACAATACAAAACAAAACACAGACACTAGGTCCTTGAGGAATAGTTAAAACATGACCACTCCTAATACCGATTACAACACAAAAGTGGGAGAAATTCAACCCTCTAGGCTTAGGAATAACATAAATGTAGAAGTAAGAAAAAACTTTGACTGGGAAGTAGGCTAGAAAGCAGGCTGGAAGTGGTTCAGCAGGGCTTTGCCACATTGTTTCTGACTCTCTCTCACTCTCACTAACTGTATCTGCTTTTCTAGCGAACACTCTGACTCTCCAGACTTCCCTCCACTCTCTTTGGATTTCCCCTTCACCGAATTTGTTGAATCTGGAAATGGAAAGCTGTAGGGGTATTTATAGAGGGCTAGGGAGGTGCTTTAAGGCGGCAAAACTTGGAGGACCAATAGGGTGCAACTGCTATAGAAACTAGCCAATGAAAAGAATGATGGAGGTGATGTGGTTTGCAAACTGTCCAGACGCCGCCACCATTGTCTAGACGATGCTAATCCACTGTCTCTTGGTGTGGGTTGCTTCCTTGCTAATTCCTTGTTATTACATTTGTTTCCCCTACTATTTTGAGCTCTAACAATTTGCTCACTCTTACTTTACAGCATTTACGCCCAAAAACCCTAAAAATAAGATAATTAATGCATTAACCTTAATTTATGCACTAAAACTAATTTCAACTACTTTGACTCTTTCAACTCATCCAACTAACACAATTAACCTTTTAATCCAATTAAATTATGAACTAATTAGGGTTAATCAACTTACCAAAGATCATTGGTGTGCCCATGATTCCTCAAGGCCTAGACGAACCGTGCGACAGGGAGGTCCAAGGGAAGTTGTACTAGACGTCGAAAGAGGCCCTTTGGCAGGGTGACAGCAATGAAAGGAGCATCTAACTATGGAATTGATTAAATTATAAGTTTTGAGTACTTTTTTGTTGACTTAGCGGGTAGTAGATTAGACTTTGCTGAACCCCAAGTGATTCCTTGTAGTTTTCCCCTAAGAAAGGTTTCCATATCAACAAATTGCTTGTGTTCTTATTGATTATTATATACACTTGTGATGGTTTGCACACACGCGCACTATGTGTTTATTGATTTGATTGTCTAACCATCTATTCAACCATAGTTGTGCAAATTGGATTTGAAAGATTGGGACCACCCTGAGATTGATTGTGAGTAATTAAATGTTAAATAAAATAAATCATCATGGGTTGTGGTGATTAAAAAGTGTTCTCACTATTATTTGCTAAATCTTTGTGAGAAGAGGTAATTGTGGTGAGTTGGATTTTTATTAGTAATCAATTGAGCTTTGAATTGCAAAACTCATAACCCCCTCTAGCTATAGTGTCTTTAGTTCCACGTGTATAATCGTGAGGTAATGTCCACATCGGTTTTCCCTCCAAGAACTACAAGTTGGTACTAAATAGTTATTAAAATATATTTATGTGAAAATCATAAATAAATTTATCAGTGATGTGCCAAACATAAGTATAGAATATGCATTTTTTTTTCTTGTTTTTTCAAATGTGAAAAAACTACTTTTGTTTTTACATTCAATTGTTGTGCATGAAAATACACTTACAAAATTTGCATTCAAATGTCAAATATAATTAAGTTTGCTATCGGTTGAAAATATGGAGTAAGATAACTGAAAGTTTATTTTTGTAGGAAAATAATTTTTGAAATGAATGCAAGTAGGAATTTTTATATGAGTTCCTTGAATAAATATAAAGTGGTCGAAGATTCTAGATAAAGAAAATCAAAATTAAACAAGAAAACTTAGCAAGAAAATTATGCTTAGAGTTCATTTTTGAATAATAAGCTACTTCTAGTCAATCAATTTTATATTTGGGAAAAGTAATCAAACAAAAATTCCAACCCAGATGAAAGGTGCCACGAATTTAACTTGACAAAGAAGTGACATTGTATAATAATGAGAGATCATGTGTTTCATTTAGATATAAATGATATTACCTTGATAATATTTTCAAAATTTTTGAAATGATTAGTAGATCTTCAAATCATTGTTAAAAGCATAGTCACGAAGTTTGAGTTTCAAGTGTATTGACTTTTAAGTCAAATTTAGTTTTAAAGGCATTTAAAGTTAATAAGGGTAGCTAGGTAAATTTATGAATTTTGTTTAGGTCAAAATAATATTACCATTGAATCCAAGAGGTCAAGAAACATTAGGATAAACGTTCACCTCATGTAGTAGTCTAAAGGAGTAAACTATTAATTTTTGTGTTTTGGGTGTAAATCACCTATGGTTTTGAGATAACTCATAGAACAAAAATTTTTTAGCTTAAAATAACTTTAAAAATAGATCTAGGATGTCGAAAATCTTAGAGTAATCATATAGATCAAATTTGAGATATTTAGAGGCAAAATCATAATTTCAGACAAAAAAATGCATTTTGGGCACGATAAGTAGTAATCGACGGGAATTTATGGGTATAAAACCCCATTTTCAGAAAAAATTTTCCCATTTTCTCACCCAATACCACTCTTACAACCCTATTAATAGAGAAAGGGAAAGAGAAAAGGGAATAAGAAGCTCTCTAGGGCTTGAGTTTTGCTTGGAAATTCTAGGAACTTGGCGTGGAATTCTTGATTCCTAGGTAGGGTTTTCCTCTGTCTTGCATTTACGTTATTCATCTCATGTATTTTCTATAGCTAAAACTTAATATGTGTTTGATGGAGACATGCTTGTTATAAATGTTGATTTAATGTTGGGTATACTATGAATTGTAAACCTCTATGCACAAAGGATGGTTTTAGTGTCACTACAAGAAAATGGGGCTTTTGCTTCGAACTTCTTTGCTTCACTAATTGTTGACACAAATATTCATTTTTTGCATCGACATCAGGAGTTGAAGAAAAAAATACATATTTGTGTTGGCAATGTACTAAGGCCAAAAAAAATGAAGCAAAAAGGGGGGAATTGCCCAAATTTATTTGCATCGGCCAACTACCAACGCAAAAGTACCCATTTTGCTTCAGCAAAATCCCGATTCAAAAAAATTTAATTCGTATGACACTGTTTTAATCTTAGTTTGTTCAAAACAACATTGTTTTGATTATTTCAACACCCTCTCTCTGTTCTCCCCCTATCGCTTCCCTTTCTTTATTTTTCCCATGTTCCTTTGATCTCGTGTCTTAATTATGTTAGCCTCCTCTCTCTCTCTCTTCCATCGACACACTAATCCGCACCCATAAGACTACAAAATGCTAGCCCCAGCCCCATCACCATCACCATCGACACTCAACAAAGACCAAAATAAAGAGAGTGAGGTCCTTACTTTAGAACCATCTCTACGAAAACCAAAATTTTTGGTCTCTCTTTCCATTAAATCTTCTAAATTTTCAAGCCCTAAAACCCTTTGAGCGTAAACTTCTAGGATTTTTGTTGCCCTTGAAACCCTAGTTGCTTATGAATCTACTAACCTTCAGTTTATAATTCTACCTAATTGTTACTGTACAACATGAGGACATCAATTGAATCAATCTTTCCCCAAAATCCATTCTAGAAGGCATCACTATCTTTACAACATTGAACCATGATAACATCTAAGATTATCATTAAATAATAAAAATTATTCCACATTCAATGACTAACTAGATCAATTTCCTAGAGAAACATAAATAAATCCATAGGTTCACATCTGAAACCAAAACAATAGTCTTTTGACTAACTAAAGAATAAATATTCAAAACATTGTCTAATAACTAAACTTTAAAAATTTAAAATCGAAACGTACTCTCTAAGTCTCAAAAGTCAACCTTTTCAAAGTCATTTTTATCTAAGGTTATATCTGGCTCAAGTCCAAAATCTAAAAAATGTTATGGTAGGGTGAACAAAAATTCAGATAGGAAAACCTTCTTAAACCCAAACTAGGTTTATAAATCATAAAAATAGGTAATTCTCAGTTATAAAATAGCATATATGATTTTGAGATAAAGCAGTGACATTTAATAACAATCTCAAGTTTATGGTATAAAATATTAAAGTTCATAGTATAATAGAATCACTCACAAAAACTACAATTCGTAACATAATATCTCATATATGTAGGTAGATTAACTTGAATCTACACACCAAACTTATCTCGTCCTCCCACAAACACAAACTATCTCAAATCAATCCCCACAGGGTCATAACACTTGCAACACTTTAGGATGGGCATGTATCGATGTGTCAGCATTGGCATATCATTTCTTAGGAATAGTACACTAACCCTCAGCCTCGAACATACGTTGACAAATAGTGGTTTGCCCTCACAAAAATTCAAACCCCCCTACGAGTGTTAGGCAACCACCAAACTCCTCAAGGTAGGAAAACCTCTAATACTCTACAATACGCATTCGAGTATAATACATGTTCATCACACCCACCAATACAAGAGATAACAATAACATTTTTTCACAAAAACCACATATACTAAAATCCATAGTTCCACAATTCTATAGTAGAAGAATAATCGAAGCAAAACATGCAAGAGATCATAACAAGAAACCTTCATGTTCAAAATATTCAAAATCTAGGGTTTTAATCAAAACATGATTTTTCGATTTAAAACATTTATTTGGATGTAAATCATGTGTTTATTCACGCTACACTTAAAAATAAATTTTATAATGAACACTGTGAC
Organism: Ilex paraguariensis; assembly: GCA_963454935.2. Taxonomy (NCBI): domain Eukaryota; kingdom Viridiplantae; phylum Streptophyta; class Magnoliopsida; order Aquifoliales; family Aquifoliaceae; genus Ilex; species Ilex paraguariensis. The sequence goes on from CAUOFW020001602.1 coordinate 811,650, forward strand.
ACACTTTGAAAATGCACAAACACTTTATTTAGACACTCTGAGTGTACACTTCCTGAGATAACAATACAAGAGATAAAAATAACATTTGTCCATAAAAATCATATTTACCAAAATCCATAGTTCCACAATTCTATAGTAGAAGAATAATCAAAGCAAAACATGCAGGAGATCGTAACAAGAAACCTTCATGTTCACAATATTCAAAATCTAGGGTTTTAATCAAAACATATGATTTTTTGATGTAAAACATTTATTTGGATGTAAATCATGTGTTTATTCATGCTACACTTAAAAATAAATTTTATAATGAACACTATGACACACTTTGAAAATGCACAATCACTTTATTTATACACTCTGAGTGTACACTTACTGATAACATGATTTGTTTTGTGCATTTTATGTTGCTGGCATATTGATATCATAAATCAATCATGGCTAGACAAAGAAAGTCATCTCAAAACAAATACAAACTCAGATGTAGACGTAGAGATTCGATGTCGGATCAAAGTGTGGGGCCATCATCTATGAAAGAGGGTGTCAAATGCAACAAACAATTTCAAACCCCAATGGGCAAAATGAAATATGATCTAAAGTACAAATCCAACATGTTTGCCATTATTAGGGCAATAGATGATATTATGTTAAGAGAAGAACATAAGATTGAGTTGAAAAAAACACCATTCTGGTTACTCTTTCAAAGTGTTATTGATAATAAAGTGGACAAAACGTGGCATAGAAAGAGTGATAGCAACATCCTTGATGTTATGTTATGTTTCAATGTCGAGACCTCTAAGTTTCCTAGAGGATGGGAGGAAAATAAATTGCGAAAAAGTGATGTGAAAATAAAATTTGGGATTGAAGATGGGTGCAAGGCAGTAGATGCATTCATTCATGGGAAGAAGAATACATCGTTTGTGAAACATAGATTCAGGGAAGACACCAGGTTGACTTTGACGTTGAAAAAGACTAAATTGTTGCAAGCTGCAAAAGGTATAACCCAAGATGACTTTGATGACGTTGCAAGGCTACTATGTTTCTTACATTGATGACTTGGATGAGATGGAAAATAATGATTGGTCATGAGGAATCCATGAAGCACTAATCTCATCACTTAAAAAAAAAGGGATACACCAGCAGGGATTACTGGATATGTACTATTATTACTGGCAAATTGTTTGTAGGCATATCAGATTTTTCTTTTTTTTTTATATATTTTAATAAATGAACCTAATCATGTTGCTTCTAATTAAACTGTATGTTTGTGCATTTTTGTATTTGCAAACACACAACAATTATCCACACCGAGAAGCCAAATGATTTCCCAAGATTAGGACACAAATTCCCATTCCCAATCTATAGGACAAAAATTCCCATGGTTTAATACTTGCATAAATTTTCAAGAATCTATGAAAGTATTAATCACATTTTTTTCCAAGTGCATGGGTGGGTATCATTCTATGAAACCAACATGAAAAGTATAAAACTCAGTAAATTGAATTTTTATGAAAAATGGTAAAACGGTAAATTGCCACTTCGGTACGAGTTAAAAACCTGAAGTTTTATAGAACTCAGATGATGAAACGAACCTCACCGTTGGATTCTTCTCGTAAAATCTAGTTACTCAGTCACTTTTCGTCAAATTCTGAGATAGCCAAATTTTTTGCGTTTTACGAGTGATCGGGTGTCGCGTGACCTAAAAACCAAATATGCAATTAAAAATTGAAAATTGAAAAATAATTTAAAGCTAGCTCAAATAAAAATAGTTTGAACTTGAATCGGGATGAAAATTAATCGTTTTGGGACAAAATCAAACCCATAATGAAGGACATGTGGCGTGACGAAGTCCAAGCATTCCAAGGGGTATAAATAGGGGAGAAAATCAGATTTTCTCCCCATTTCAGCTAGGTTTTTACATTGGAGAGGGAAGAGAGGGAAAAATAAAGATTTACAACTTCTCTCTACGATCTACAGCGTTCCTTTAGTCGAATCAACTTGGGCCAAGAATTAAAGTTTCTCTACACGACGAGGACTACAACCATGTACCAAAAATTGCAAATTTTATCGAAGATTAAAAAACTGAATTTTGGGAAAATCAAGGTTTGAGCTTAGTTTGTGTTCTTGAAGGTTTCTACAACTTATTTTTACGCTTCAAGAGGTAGGGTTCTTTCCTAACTAGGTTTATTTCCAACCTTATTTCCAACCTAGTGTTGTTATACAGAATGGGTAGGGTATTATAGGTGTAATCTCTTGTGTGACACTTTACCTATGATAGTTGAAATGTGAAACGTGGGTATAGAAATGGGTAAAATAAATTCTAACTTTAATTGGGTATGTAGAAATTACCTGATATGATTTCTTGAGAAATATGATATATGTGAGTGTTTGATAAAATGTCTTGTAGTCCAAAAACACATGTCAGTTTGTTGTAAAAATATCTAGAAAAGTATCTCTTTAGTTTAAATAAATCATTTTTTTTAGAATTTTTGCTCGATTTTTCTTTGAAAATCGGGCATCTAGATAATTGGTGAGAGCTACCTGCGAGAGCATTAAATATAATAATTATACCTAACTAGTCATTTACATCATATCAATTATATACATCCCTTCTCATGACATCCACAAAATAAGTCATTACCGTCCAATACCGGGGTAGCAAATGGAGGCCCACGAAGTCCTCCCAAACCCGGGTTATAATCTAATTATCCAACATTCTTCGTCATGAACATAATATACAGAATATCTAAAATCTTTATATGTAAATCATTTAAAAGGTCTCAATCTATACATATTCCCTCAAATTAACCAAGATATAAATCACTTACAAATCCTTAATAATATACATCATTGTACATTGTTCTTTACATACTCTAACTCAATTTATAAAAATCATAACAACTATTTTCTTTCTCGATACTCCCATTATGCAGTCCACCAACATATGCCCATAACTGAAAATGTTAAATGATAGGGGTGAGCAACCACACGCTCAGTAGGATAATCTTTTTCTCAAGCATTTACAATGTTTTAAATACCAACATTTCACAAACCATACGAATAAGTAATGAAAACTTTCTATAATTTAGTATATGAACAAGATAACAAGTAGAGCATTTATAAAAATCTCCCAACACATCGTCATTAGAAATATAAAATGTATATATTAAAGGTTTATACATTTTAAGTCAAACCATCATAACAAATATCATGCATGCCTTACATACGAATAATAAAATAATCACACCGGTTCACGCATAAACCATCCCCCGGGGAACCTTTTGGGTCTTCTACCTTAGGGTCTCACTGCCCTTCTTGCTTTTCAAGGAGAACGTGTAGGGCACAATTTGTGACGTCACTTATGTTATCACCGAAAACAACTACCATAACCAATCCCCCTTAAGACTAGTAGCCACCTTGGCAACCCACTAAATAGGCCCCAACCGTCTACTAACCCTCTGCCTATCAGTATCGAACATATATTTTCTAAAAATCATTATTTTCTATATCTATAAATCTTTTTAAAAACACATGTCACAACCTTGACATTTTATCAAACATGTAGTATGCTCAAACCTCAAAATTTGTATTTTCAAAGTAACATAACCATTTTTAAGAGAATAAATCATATATATTATGTACAAAATCATAGCATACTTCAAACTCCCAAATCGTAAGTTTAATCATATACTTATAACTAACATCAAACCAGGGTTTCAAACCCACAACACAAAAATCATTTCCATTTTCAAGAGAATAAGTCATATATATTGTGTACAAGATCATAATATACTTCAAAACCCCCAAATCATAGGTTTAATCAAATACCCATAACTAAAAGCAAACTAGGGTTTCAAATCCATAACACTAAAATCATTTTTATCCATGTGAGTTCACAATTCATGGCATACTCAAAACTAAATCAAGGTTTATAACAAGTATTTGGCAATCAAACACATAGTAAGATTTAGCTAAAGAAAATACATGAGATGCACAATGTAAATGCAAGAGAGAGGAAAATCCCACCTAAGAATCAAGAATTTCAAGCCAAGTTCCTAGGATTTTTAAGCAAAGCCCAAGCTTTAAAGACCTTCTTCTTCCTTTTTCTATTTTCGTTTATCTTCTCCTAAGGTTCTAAGAGGTATTGGGTGAGAGTAAAAGAAATAATGAGAGAAATGGGGCTGAAATTGGGGTTTTAAACCTAGCATTCCTAAAGTTTATTGTTCATGGGGCAAAAAAATGTATTTTTCTCCGAAATTACGATTTCGCCTCTAAACATCTCCAATTAATCCTATGACGATCCCAAAGTTTTTCGAGGTCCCGGATTCAATTTTAATGTTATTTCAACATAAAAACATTTATTTTTATGATTTATCTCAAAACCAAAGTCAATTTAAATCTGAAACACTAAAATTACCATTTTACCCCTCCAAACTACTATATGAGCTAAACATCTATTTCAAGGTTTTTGGACCTCCTAGATTTAATAGTAATGTTATTTTGACCTTAAAAAAAATTAAAATATTTACTTTGTTACCCTTATTAACCTTAAATACCTCCAAAAATTAAATTTGACTCAAAAATTAATACGACGGTACCTCAAACTTACCCGACTGTTGTTTTAACAACAATTCAAAGTTTCTCTCATCATTTTAATCATTTTAATCATTTAAAAATACTAACAAGTTAATATAATTTATATTTATATGAAACATTAGATCTCCCAGTTGTTTTGATAAAATTGGAATAACATGTTTGGATGATGTTGTAAATTAAATTATATGCTTATGATATAATTGACAATTGAGAATGTTGAATGAGATAGAATGTTGTTCATTATGTGCACACGACATATGGAACATGATGTGAAATTTCAATTGAGATCTTAGTTGCATAAGGATATGAAATACAATTGTACATTTACATTGCATATGCACAAAATATATCGTATGGACACTGACATGAGTGTGGGTGTGTGTACATAGTTTGATCAAACATAATTCTTTGTGGATGATGCGTGGACTCGGAATAGTTGGGTCGATGGTTCGACTGAGTCGCACGATTTGTATTAAAAATAGGGTCAGGGTTAGCAAGAATAGCTAGATTGTCTCTCGAATGCAAGATCCGGTGATTGGATACACACTTTGTTAGTATAGAGTTCATAAAGTGTGTTAGCGTGCGTGGAGCCATTGGTGGAAGTCCATTAATGTCGTGTCGGTTTGGTGTCCGTTGGTGTGAGTCCATAAATACCCACTCTAAGAAAGACCTAGAATTTATAATGGTCATTGGATGTGTAACATCAATGGTGGGGACTTGGAATACCCAGATTCATACACATGACACTACATGTGTTGAAGGAGTCGGTAAAAGCTCAGTTTGAGTTGCATGTGTGAGTATCATCTCATATCATGGCATGATAAAGAAAATTTCATTGTTGAATTGCATATTCTCAAATGGAGTAATTGTTGTTTATGAACTGCATGTGAACATTTTCATATGCTTATAGGTTGGGGAATAGTCTCTTTAGGAAATACCCTATTGAGGGTGGCTCACCCTTTATGGGGACAACATTTTAGGGGCGGGACATGCACCGGTGGACGACTCTCATTCGGGCCCTTATTGTTGAAGAAAAGTTGAGATGTGACTTTTAAACTACGTTTTTGTAAAACTAAGATATAATCTAGTTTTTGGGACATGTAATGTTATGTAAAGGATTGTAATAGCACTCATATGAACTATATTTTGTTTAAAATGAATGTTATATGAGTTTGGGTTGATGTTGTATAAGGTTGCAATGGATTGAAATTGAAAAAATATGGAATCGTGCGAAAACAGGGGAGACCTACCAATAAAATGATGAGCTCTTCTACCGGTAGAACTTTTTCAGTAGGCATTTCCTACCGCTAGAACGTCAAGTTTCTACTGTAAAACATTTCTAGTAGCTTTTTCTACCGGTAGAACTTGCACATCTTCTACTGGTAGGTTTTCTTCAAACTTCAAATTTTTAAATGTTTTGCTATGCTTCTGGGCCTTGAGTCTTTTAGTTCAAATGATATAAAATGGACAATAAATGAGAGTGAATTGATGTATATTGAACCTTGGATGGATTATGTGATTGAATTGTATATAGGTTATGCGTTTGGGAGTGCCTGGTATAAGGGAGATTCTGCCCAAACTTTGTGTTATTGTGATCTCAGTAAAAGGGATGTTGTTCCTTGGTGTTGGGTTATGCGACATTCACGCGTAATTTCGCAGGTTGATGGTTGATCAACGGGTTAAAAAAGAACCCCTGATTTTAGGGGCGTCACAAAAACCACATCCATTGTAGTGCTCATTTTTCAAATACGGAAATTGTGAAAAAAAATACAAAAAATTCCAAATTAAATAATAGTCGATTGAACGAAAAAAAGTAAACAAAAAATGAATGAAAGCATAAATTCAAACCTAAAAATGGTAGAATGTTGGAGAAGAAGGAAGATGATCACTTAACGTTAACTAGTTGTAGAAGAAGAAAAAAACAAAAATTATTGGAGAATAAAAAGCATTATGTTTGGGCTTTTTCAAACGATAATGGTTGGTAATTTGAAGAAGAAGAAAAAGGATAATATGTTTGATAGCAAAGTTAATGAGAAAACAATTCAAAATTCAAAATGGCTAAAAATATAATGAATCAACGTTAGATGCAAATCTTCAATAATATAATTATTCAATTAAATTAGAAAATATTTAATATAATAAGACAAATTCAAAAAATAAAATAATTGCCAAATGAAATATGCATGATTTAAGGGAGGGCAAATATGTCCAAAAAAAATAAATAAAAGTCAAAATGTGTATTTGGACATAATAAAGTTAGGAAGATGAGGAATAAATGACCTAACATTAAGAGGTATGTACCTTAAGGCCAATACGTCTAATTGCGTGTATCCCTTCACAATTTTCTGTTCGTATTATTTGGACTTATGAAATTTAAGTCTAACTCAATTTAATTTTACAAGCCTATTCAATTAAATGTGTTTTTATTATGTTAGCTTATGGAACTTAAGTCCAACCCCGCTTAATTTTCCAAAGTCATGTAGTTAATTTTGGATCTAACTATAAATATTATTTTATTAATTTTTTAATGTCTACAAACATTTATACACTATTTTCCACACCATCACTCTCTAATTTAGAATTCACTAACTTGACAGAACTACGATTCAAATCACTCTCACTATGCACACACCACCCATCATAATTACTGAACTATATTTCTTTATCGTCACTAAAATGTATGTCGTTAGTGACATTAGTTACATCATTCCTAGGGGATTAGGGATGAGCAACTTCCTTTGTCAATAGTGGTGCAGTCTTAAGTCCTTTTATATACAAATGAATTTTTGTATTATTTTTTTGAAACTTAAACATTTTAACCACATATGCATCTCCTTTTCACATCCATTTGTTCTCTTGACCTCAAAATGCCACAACATAAAGATATCAAGCTACTTATGTATGAAGGAACTTCTTTTGGAGCAGTTCCATATACATCACTTAACAAATTAAATTAATAGTACTTATCTGGATTAATATTCTTTAAAGTTTAATGCTCCCCCAAGTGAGGAACAATAATATCATGTATGTAAATACTACAATATTTCTCATCCTACATAATGTTTATGCATCATGACTATTAACACAAGTAAATACAAACACTTACAATAAACAACAAGAATGAGAACCAAGCATGTAGTAAACAACAAGAGTAAATATTCAAAGATATTTACACTCATATTGGAAAAAAAAACTAAAATCCCAGAAATAAACTCTTAGCACACATAAAATCCTAAATTAAACACAAATTGTAATGGCTCACAATTAAATCCTAAAACCTTCAAGATTTTCCTCCAAAAATAGCCCTAACATAGTAAGGAGTTCATTGAATGCTTGCAGGACTCCTTTATGGCGCACGATAACATACACATACAACTAGAAAAAGGTCATAACTAAATCCCAAGTAGATAGAGGAGAAACTCGATGGTAAAGAAAATTGAGCCCGAAACCTTGGAAAACCCTAACATAGCAAGGAAGTCCTGATTGAACATGTATCTCATATGATGGCATACATGTGCAACCACCAAAAAGATCATGAAGACATGCAATGTAGATAAATCACATGTCTTCATTAGATTCTAAACTCAGAGACAAAGAAAATGGAGCTCAGTGCTCTAGTTTATAAAAACGAACTTCAGATTCTCATATCTGATCATAGCTTGTTGTAGACAACAATCTTCTGGTCCGTATCTACCACTTTCTGGACAACTATTCTTCCCTCTTTTCTCACCAACAAAAAGGCTTTGTTTGGGTTAGGGTAATGTATTTTTGCACGATATAAAGAGTGGGTCTCGTGGTAAGCTAATCTTATAAGACCCCGTACAAAATTTAAAGACTGATAACATTATATTAAGAGTAATTCCAAAAAAGATGATATAAACTTTGAATTATTTTTGAAAGATTGATCATGAAGTCTAGGTTTCGTGCGTATTGACTTTCTTATCAAACTTAGCTCTGGAGGTGTTTAAGCTTGAAAATGGTGGTTAGACAAGTTTTTAATTATTTTTAGGCCAAAATAAGGTTACCATTGAATTTAGAATTGGAGAAACCTTGGGAGAGATAATAGGGATGTATTATAATTTTGGAAGTATTTCAGGGTTAAAAACTATTTTAGAGAGAATTTGGGTAGAAATAAATTTGATACTATCTTAGTATTTTGGTTATAAATTTTTACTCTGAGATCTAATTAATCTGAAATCTTTACTGTAGAAACTAGACTTCTAGGGCTATAAAAGTGTATTTCATAAAAATTTTCTGAATCAGCTTCAAACTAGGTTAAAATCGAGTCAAAAGTTAGGGATACAGAATTACCTCTATCGAAATGGTGAAGTGTCGTTCGAACGCACAAGATCAGAACACACACTAGCCATTCAAATGCACCTCCAATTTTAGCCCAATCAGCTTTTAGTGTTTTTCTCTGACTTTTGTCCTATTAAATACCCTATGTATAGGTTTTAGGCTATTTTAATCATTATTTCAACCCTATAAAACTAAAGGGAGTTGGGGAGAAGAAAGAGGGAGATCTTTTGATAGAGTAATGTGTTAAATCACATCAAAATGCATAAGGATCAAAGTCTACAGGAATTAAGGTAGGAGTTTATTCCAAAACTTGTTCATTGAAGTTAGGGTTAATATATATGTATGTTTTGATTCTAAATCGTATGTATTTGTTATGAAATCATTGTTTCTTGGTTTTCTTACAAATTGTATTATATCTTGAATGAGCTTATTGTTTGATAGACATAAAAACTCTCGTTCTTGTTATCAAAACTCTAGTCTTCAAGAAATATAGGTTTTACCCTTAATATTCCATTGTTCTTGATGAAAAAATTTTAGTGTTTGGTTTGAACAATAAAATTATATTTCTTAATGATCTCTTACATATTTTCTTGAGTTGTTCCATTGAAAAAATACTTGTGGAATTATGGTTCTTGGTTTACCTATGTTTTGGTGAATTGATTTGGTATAATATCTCTTTTGTGGATGGTTTGATGTACATGGGTGACCGTTGGCCGGGTATCATAAAGTGGGTAGATGAGTTTTTTGTTCTGAGTAGGTTTGAAAATTCTCTATCACTCATAGTGGGGTTCGTTTTTTACGAGAACCAAACCACTATTCGCTCATGGGTATCAAGGTTGAGAGGTAATATACTATTTCTGGGTTAGATTCGTCATTGTTGATGTGTTGATGTACTCTCTTCCTAAAGTTGTGTATTCTTGCAAGGATTAGGGGGTGTGTGCCAAGATATTCTTAATATGTATATTCATGTTAAATCTTCTACATACTTGAGATACAGTGTTGGTAATGGTTTGTTATTTAAAAGTTAGTTTTACTTCACTTAATTTATTGCTATTATGTAAAGTTGAGATCTGATGAATTGTCACTATTTTCATTTCAAAAGTTGTATATAATATTTTTTAAAATGAGACTAATATTTTTACATGCTTTCGAAATCTTGTTCGAGCTCGGGAGGATTTTGTTACCAGAGTTTAGTGCTCATCCCTCTACAAACAACATCTTTTTTAGATTGCGAAATAGAGGAGCTTGGTTTGGATGAGTAGGTAAATTGGGAAGCTCAAGTTGATGGGGATGTGGACCTTGAGGCAAATGTCAAGTTGAATAATGCATTCAACACTCAGTAGTTAGTTAGTATTTGAGAATGATATTTTATTCAGATTTTGTATGTAAGTGTCTATATTTGACATATTGGTTTTTGGACTATACTTTAGATGCTATGAATCATGAATAATTTTCTATTGGTTTATGATTTTATTAGATGTTCTCATGATTAAATATTATATAGATAGTAATGCCTTTTATGATGAATTTTAGGGTATTACAAATCTTCTAAGAGTAAACCTCCTCTGATGCTTGAGAAAATGGAACTGCAAAAAACACTGTTCTCTAATAGAGATGAGATCAAATGAAAGGAAACGAAAATGTTCTCTTCATATGAGTTGACAAACGAATGTGATATGGCAACAAATGTCATTTATGTAAATTTATATCTTTAGCAAAATATCAAGTTCCTGTTCTCTCAGTGTTATTTTTCATACCAGAGGAGGCCCACATGATTAAGTGCAAACCTCAGGAAATTTGAGTATAATTTTCTTCAAAATTTAACCCAAAAGTTAACTTTGCGATTGAATTTAAATTTCAACTTGATAAAAGTAACCCCGAGTGTAAGAATTTAAGTGTGAATAATGTTTGGGTTATGGTGTTTAAATTGAATTTAAGAATATATGGAACCCGTATTAAAAATTTTATTGCTCGAATTGAGCTCTCCACGTTCTCAATTTATTTCCGAGATGTACCTTACCCCCTGTTTGGTTGGAGAAAAAATAGGGAGGATGGAAAATGGAGGAAGGTAAATGTTGTGAATTAACTATTTTACGCACCACTCTCTGTTTCAGTAGAACCACTATCGAACTACCATCAGCGAACCACCATCATCAAAGAAGCCCCCTCTTTCTTCTTCTTCTTTATCATCACAGAAATCCTAGCCTTGCAGATGAGGCAGAGACTCAAATCAAATCCCTCCCAGCAAGCCTTTAGCGACCAGCATGGACGCCCAGACCTCCAGCTCTCTCTCTCCCAAACCCCCCATCATCGCAGAAACTCCATCATCGATGTCTGAGAGTCTATCTTTTTTTTTTTGCTAAGAATATGTGAGGCTTTGGCCTTGGAATAAGACTCAAAAATTTATTTCCCTCCCCCTTTTTTTTTCTTTTTTTCTTTTGGTTCCTAATAGTTCCATAATTGAAATCGTTTTGGTCTAATTTTTTTAATTATATAATTTTTAGTATTTACCACATAATATAATTAAAACTTAACTTATTATATGTAATGGAAGATTTAATAATTAAATGTACATAATGAAAAAAAATACATATAATTTCTAGTTAGATACATATAAAATAATTAAATAAAGAATTTCTTTATGAGTAAATTTTATTTTTGATTTTATTTCAATAAATGATACAATAGAACATGAATTTTGGTTGTAAAATTTAAAATATTTGATATTGTATATATGATTGAAATACTTTTTGTCTAAGTATAATATTTTAAACTTAAAGGGTCTAAGTATTATATATTTATAAATTTTTATGGGGGTCTAAACATAATTTATTAACTGATATAGTTATAGGAAAGGTCTAAGTGTTATGGTCGTACAAATTTTAAAGAGTATGTATATAATATTTTAAATGTCAAGCAGTTTGAGTGATTAAGTGATAAATCTCGAGGGGTTTAAATATAATTCTCTCAAAAAAGGACGAATAAATACGAGGTGACCAAATCTTCTACGATAATTATTGTAGAAAAATTCACCCATTAGATTTGAGGGTATAATAGTAAATTTGGGGTATATAATTTTTCTTTTCATTTATTTTTTTATCTAATACCAAATAAAGAAAAATGCAACCATTCAATTTTTTATCCATCATATTAAACACAAATGAGATAAAATATATTCTTTCACTCTATGGATGAAAATTTTTTCCATTCATTTCTATCCTTGCAATCAACCGGACCATTACTGTTGACCTCTCCCGCTTCGTTCGCACAAACAGGTTTATTTCCTTCAAATTTGCCCAATAAATGCATGCAACATTCCAAACCCTTCAAGCCCATTACTCCACAAACAGCCCATGCATTGGGAAATAGTCAACGAAACCTGCCACAAGGTTCCAAAATCCAAATTCAACGTTCGGAATTCTGCTTTTTCACACACACACACACACACACAGTGCTCAGTTCTTATGAAATCAAATTCTACAGGATGACACCAACGATGGACACACTCTCTCTCATCATCTCCCTCCTCTTAATCGTTACCAACAATAACATCTCTCTAATAAAAGCTCACTCCCACACTTCGACAGATGATGATCATAGTCGTAGTCAATGCAAAGCTTGGCTGGTGCAATCAATCCCAACCGACATGCCCCACCTCTCTCTCGTCCCCGGTGTTCTTTCCTCGGGTAACTATTCTTCTGATTTCTTCAAAATTACAGTATACATTAGAAGAAAAGTGTCATTGCCCAGCTTGCTCGTGTAGTTCTCGTTAATCTAGGTGTTCCTAAGTTTTGGCATTTCCCACTTAATCAGTACCAGCATCAGAATCATTGCCCTTGGCAAAAGAGGGTTGTTGGGATTGATATTTGGCATTTTAAGATCAAGAATATGATCCTAACAATTTTTTCGGTTGACTCAAAAGGTTGAATTTTGATCTTTGATATATTTCAGTACCGTACTCGACACCCACGTCTTATCCCTAATTGGCTTATAGTTGTTCTCGTAGTAGGCTTTAAATTCTTGGAAATAAAACAATTTCACCTATAAAATAAAGAAATTGTGTTCGTGCATGAGTGTGTTTATAGGTTTTATTCAACTTGTTCCCGCATAGTTTGGAGTTCCGATAACTATAAGTACAATAACATACCTGAAGTATTCTTCTTCTTCTTCTTTTTTTTTTTTTTTGTGCCATAGATGAAACTAACATTTAGGACTTGGAAAGCAAAATCTCTAAGACAGACCAAACATTGACGCATAGTGAGGGAGTCAAGGTGTACCAGTTAAGAAAATATGGTAGCTTGTAATTTAACAGAGCGTATGGCCTTTAATAGAGCAAAATGTTTTTCTGGGAAAATTACAGAGTATAAAAGAATTGAAGATTTAAGAGCACTTCTGTGAACGGTTCTTGAAAGTTATTTATATATGTTCCGGGATATGTATAACATAGGAAATGAGGCAGAGGCAGATGACAAGTTGGCAGCTCATTTTGGAAGTAACTTACTGAAAATCTCTATAGTAGCCAATTTTCTTGGGGATCAATAATGAAAACCTGTTTTAGTGCTTTCATACCATTATTAGTCTAAAAATTTTGAGCAATAGCAAAAATGACGCAAACTCAAAACTTTTGCCGAAGTCTTATTTCAGAGATTGAAGATCTTTTTTCGGGAAAACATTATTGAAACTAGTATGAATTGGTGCTTTCATTGCATTATTCGTTTAAACAATTTGTGCAATGGCAAAATGATGTAAATGCAAAAGTTTCTCTAATTTTTGATTTTAGAGATTGAAGTACTTTTCAAGAAAACAATATCAAAACTGGTATGCATGTATCTTATGTTCTTTTCTTTTGATAATGGTTTTCAGATACTACATGCATTAATGTGTGCTAGAATTGAGATAATAATTTTGAATCTCTAAATTGTTCAAAATATCAATTGTGACCAGAAAAGCACGAGTCTCCACTCAGTAGACCTGTCAGTTATCTGGCTCAGTTAAGGATCAATATTATAAATTTATAATTTTTGGTAGCCAAAAGACACACAAATCATATTTGAAGCTCCATTTTTCTACCTATTCTTCATCACAATCTTTTTTCCCGAGCATTTTTCTTTATTTTACATTCGTTTCTAATTCTTCCGGTTCAATTACTAAAACATATTTCCTGTATTTATTCCCATGGGTGATGATTATTAGCGGATGTTTTACGGTGGTTAGCCAGAAACTCTTCCCGTAATCTTGACATAATGGCACAATATTGGCAATTAATAGCTCACCCTGATAATCCTCATTCTGGAGATTATGGATATTCCAACGATGATATGCAGAGATTTGGTGCTATTGAAGGTTTGGGTGTTTATAAAGCCATAGAAAATGCTGCTGATCGCAATGTTAATATCAGGTATGCATTTGTATAAAGTAGAAGCAACATGATTTATTAGCAAAGCTGTGTCCGAGAGCTGCAAATGTTCATGAATAAAAGTCACTTGCTTTGCTTTTATGACAATTTGAAGGGAACCTCGAACACTAAAGTTTCTTGTAGGATTATATGCTACATCACATAAATGACATGACAGTTCAAAATTGAAACTCACTAGTTCGCCACAGGACTTGCAATTTAGCAGCTCATTGTGATGATGCTTTTGTGAATTATGGCTTGAAATTTTTACAATTTACTTTTCAATTCAGAGGGCAAATGTATTATCGGAATCATGAAGTTACTTTCCAGTCCAGTACAGTTTTTCACATGTCCTTATTAACTAGATGACAATGTGCTTGTCTCAAAAGGGAAATGATTTGAGGATAATCACTGTAAAATTTACATTATTCACATCATTTAGCTTTTGGTGATATGGTTGGTATCTTTTTAGCTGTTGAACCTGTGATAAAAAATGGAACCAAAGAATAAAAGAAATTGCATTAAACTTTAGGGTTAATTCAAGTTGCATGCCTTATTTTTTAATTGTTTATCAACCATTATATTCCAACAGTATGGTGAGAAGGCTACGTAGCTACAATTAAATCTGTTGAAAATCATTTGGATTAATAAAGACATTAAATATCTGGTGCAGCACTCTTGAATTTCCCTTCTTTAATGAGCTGATTTATCGAGCACTGGATTCTGGTAATAGAAAAGGATTACACTTTTCGGAATCACGTAATCCTATTTCTAGAACTAGCAGACTAATGACTGTATACACTGAAGTACTGGTGGTTGCATGTATGCAATAGTTGTTGACAAATTTACTACGTGGCATTTGTGGTGGTTTATAGGGCATAGTGCATGTCTGAAATGAATGGCGAATACGGACTTGTATAGGCGACCCCAAATGAGTGGGACCTAAGGCTTGGTTTTTGTTTGATTTATATTTTGGTGGTTATGATGGTGCCAATGACTCATCTGGTGGGGAATATACAAATGAACACTTTTAGACATCTCTCCCTTTTTCGCTGTAACATTATAGGACAAATGAGATTGTACTGTAAGGTTATAACTTTTGTGCTTGTTAAAGCACGGCCCAAGTCCAAGTCTATGGTTTAGATAACAGCGACTTGTCATGATGAAATGCCATAGATTACCTAAACAGGTTAAATAATTTGTAAATTCCCATGCTCTGTTACTTCTTAAATTGAATTTGATTCAGGCTTTTACAGCACTCTGGAGTGTATCCTGATTATACTGAAGAACCATCCAAGCTTGCTTCAGGAAGACCAAATGTGAAGAATGTCACATTATTGCTTAGTCAGTGGTGGGGATCGGGTGTAGTACATGCAAAAGTTTGGATATCAGATCATCGGGATGTCTATATTGGATCTGCAAATAATGACTGGAAATCTCTCACTCAGGTACTATGACATGTTCACTGTAAACCAAGTTCATAAAGCATATTATCTCCTCTTTCTCCTCCTACCCATCTCCTTCAAAAAGTGTATATAAAAATGGTTTGTATGACGGTATATACATTCAGTGTTGTCTTATACTTTGGGGGCGGCAACTGAAGAGGTAGCGAGACTGGCCACAATTGCAGGAATTGGTTGACTCTCTTTCATTTTGGTTATGGAAAGTGAAAGTCGTTTCATTTAGTACGAGATCGCTTCACACCTCACGGTGCTTACACCTCTCGCCTATCAAAGTTATGTTCAAAAACCTTCTCTGAGAACTTGTATAGAGAAGGATTTCCCTAGGCGCATCTTCTCTATTTGACTGATCTCTTTTGATCTTGCAGGGCTAACAAAGTTTTTAGTCCCTCTATTGTCGGCATGTTATTCTTTTGTTCACCTAAAATAACTATGAATGAAAAAGTAAAAAAAAAAGAAATGATAGTTTATGGCCTAACGGAACATATGACCTTTAATAGAGCGCAATGGAGAAATATGATTTGTGTAGCCGACCCTAAATAGTTAGGACTCAGGCTTTGGTAACTATGTTATTCTTCTTTTCGTCTTCATTCCCTAGTTGATTTCAAACTCAACCAGCTATCATCAATTAAAGTTATGAAGAATTGATGAATTAAATTCATGAGGGGTCAACTGCTCTAATAGAACACGTAAAAATGGAAAGGAAGCTTTTAGAGTTAATAGTGTAAGGAATCATATAATAAACGTAGAGAAATTTAAAATTAAAAATTGATTCCTTATTCCAAGATTTGTTTATGTTTAATATGACCAAGAAACGTTAGATCTATATAGAAGATTAAGAGTTATCTTTTGAATTGTGCTTTAACAATCTTCAAGATTTCTAAAAAATTTTGAATCTTTAATTTGAATATCCACATGAATCGATAAACTTAAAGATCTATCTCACCCTTTGATAAATTAGTAGAGAGAGAGAATGCGGGGTGAATTTTCTTGTGCTAGTAAGAGAGTTATTATATATTATATCCACCTCCTACATGAAGGTATTATGGAGCCTTCGAAGACTCTAATCCTGGTTTGGGTCTAGTTGTAATTCTCTCATAATTGCATATAACCTTTTACTAACCATTAATTGTAATGAAGGCCCTAATTAACTCTTAATTAGGTTTTCACCCCAATTAACTCTTAATTGATTTTTTCTCCTTTATCATTTAGTTTCCAACCAATTCTACTGTGTGTCCCTATAGGTTCAAGTATACCCGATTGTAGGCATTTTATACTAACTACAAGTATCATCTCAATTTAGAACTCTTTCTAATTTAGCTTGAATTATAACTCTTCTAATTCTCCCTTTATGAAGAACAATTAATACATTTATATTAATTTTGTTCTTCGGGCCTCTACTAATCATGAGTAACACTTAGCAACATATCATGGTCAATTTCCTCCGGATAGCGCGAAATAGGTAAAAAACCCATTTAGTCTACAATTACTATGCAATTCAATCATTTTATCACGCAATGCCCTAATTGAATTACTAAGGTATGAAATTGTTGTCAAACCCCTAATTCAATCTTATTCGTTTAATTTTAGGACTATGACTCCTAATGTTCAATTAGAAACTCTTTTCTAATTGTCATTTTGTCTTGGCCAAGGACTCCTTGAGTTATATCCTAGAAGATCATAAGACATTCTCCCTTTATTTACTACGGGTGGTAGTTTCTATGTTGTACACTGATAAGTCTTCCAAATATGTTTAACTATAACCAACAATACATATCAAAATTCCATGGTTAGTATATAAATACGTTGTGTTGGTAAAACATAGAAATCCATCCATAAGACAACCATGGTGTTTGAAGTTTAAGGATCAGTTGCATAATTGTAATTTTATGATTTAACATTAATAGGTATGTAAAACTCAATTTGAGAAATCCTACGTTAGTCAATGGTCACGTTCGGTGTACTTATTATTTAACAAGCACTCACACATCTGTTTCAGTGTCCGCTAGTGACTTGACAAGTCACCTCATATCAAATATAAGCAAACATAGTGTATGCCAAGAAGTATAAGTCTCTTTTTTTCAACATCTTGATAAACTATCTTCTTAATTTATACTCTATTGACTTTATAATGCATGTTAAAATGAAAATAGTTAATAACATGAAAAATTAACTCGTCCTTGTATTTAATTAATAAATGAATGTTGTTAGTAGATTGATTTTTGGGCATACTACTAACAAATAGGATATCCTACACAAGAGATCTCAAAGGTAGATACAACAAAATACCACCTACAAGGTATGAAAAATTAGTTTTGCAAAACTATTCATTTTCCTTCCTATACTATTTTGACACCTTTTTTAAATGTGAGATAAATTAAAATATGGTTCTCCATCAATTACCTTGTATTTCACCTACATCAATGAGGGGTTACTTTTTTATTCTTCTTCGATGTGCACTCCTATTAACAATGACTTCCTTAGAAGCTTAAATTTGTAGAGGCATGAAACTATATATTTCAGGCGAACACCTCATATGTTGCATGAATAAGCCATGTTAACCGATGGTGTTTGTCCTTAGAATGCTGATATAGAAACATGCATAAATCCACCTGGCCATTAAGCTAATGTATCTAAAATTCCCAAATTTGAGGGTACGTGTCATGCCCTGAACTCGAACTCCGGAGTCTGGTGCGCGAACTATTTCCAATCAATACAAAGCATTAAAAATCCTCAATAATTGATAAATCTCCAAACATTAAAATTACAATTGATGTCGAATATTACATTTTTTATTTCAATAAATAATTACAATTACTAATTCCTCACTTA
Organism: Ilex paraguariensis; assembly: GCA_963454935.2. Lineage (NCBI taxonomy): Eukaryota > Viridiplantae > Streptophyta > Magnoliopsida > Aquifoliales > Aquifoliaceae > Ilex > Ilex paraguariensis. The sequence goes on from CAUOFW020001602.1 coordinate 830,229, forward strand.
ATCTGTTTGTTTATTGATTCCCATCACAAACTAAGCTAGCATTTGATTGGGATAAATGGGGGTGAGCTTGGTAGGCCCGATATAAGCAATTTACAACACAATATACAGAAACAAAGGGCCAAACGATAACCGAACAACCAATCACAAAAGCATGATAAAAAAAAGTATTTATCTTAAACACACTCAATAAAACCGTACAAAACTCAATACTCAAATCCTCAAATTACGCAGGACTTCATACCCAATTCATCTCAGCAAAATGCTAGGGGTCACTCAGTACATCCCATTGTCACAAAAGGCCTTCTGGGCCACAATCGCATCTCACTACATAGTCATGCCACCGAGTTCACTTGTAGCATGTGCCGATAGGTCTTGAAACACTTCACCAACAAAAATATTTTCATCACAATAATCAACGATACATCAAATGAAAATATAAACGAATATCGAAACATTAACAATTGAACGGAAGAACAAAACACGATTAAGACAACAAAATAAAGTATTCTTTGAAAAGAGATTGATCAATGATGCATATTATGAGATAAACCACTTACCATTTGAACTGACGTCGTATCTATAGAGTTCTCAATGTCAAGAATAGCCTTCTAAATATTCTTTGTAATCGAACATGGTTTACCCATTGATCTGCAAACCAAAAGTCCTATCTTTCTAACTCTTCTCTAGTCGTCACTTTTCTGTGGTCTCTATACCTAACAATAGTATTCCATTTAATCACATGTAATCTAGTCCTAATAGGTCACCACCTCCCACTTTCAATAGTTTACACTAATATCACGACACTTCCCATCTAAATAACCCAATCAAATCCTTTTATTGCAGCGTTATAGGTTATTACCTAAAATTTGTCAGTTCAAAGTTAAATGTATTAAAGGATTGTGATTATTTAATACAAATCAACCAAATCACATAACTGACACTTTACAAGGCTAAATTATCGCAATGATTACTTTTTCTCTTCGGTGCTTATCATCTATTTGTTTTGAATATAAATTAATTACTAATTTATAACCCCACTTTTACTTTCTTTCCACATAAAAAGTAACCGCAACTTAGAATTTGATCTGATTAACATTCTAATTTATAGTCCATTTTGAATCCACATTATATTCAATAGATTAATTTTGTTACACTTAATCGGTGGATAAATCAGGTAATTAAACATTACTTTGTTAATTCTTTTATTGATTTGGGGTATTACTGTAAGTTTTCGTGTGATTGTATGTAATATCTTGTGGGGCATAATAACATCTCTTGTATTAACGCATTTTGGAGAACTTTGTTGTTGCATACTTAGATAGCTATTTATCTGTTAATAATATTCTGTTTTCCCAGAGTTTGGTTGATAGTTGAGCAATTTCGTTATTATTGTTTTCAGGTGAAGGAAGTTGGAATTTATCTTGTTGGTTGCCCAAGAATAGCAGAGAATGTTGAGGTCTACTATAACAACCTATGGGAACTTGCACATCTTGATGTTTCAGCTTACACAAAAACTGTATGGGATCAACAGTGGCAGGTTAATAGAAAAGTTCCGTGTTGGTCACATTTTCTCAATCCAAAAGAAAGGTGTAGGTATGACAAAGAAAACCTCTGCTTAGGACCATATTCGGTCAAAGTGTTTTTCTGTTTTAGATGTGTAGTTTTGTGCGTAGCCATCTAAATCTAAATTATTCTATCTGAATCACTGGGAATGGTGCACAATTGCTACCTTCTGTAAATCTTGTTCATGCAGGGTCACCACTTGCTTATGCTTCTACTGTTTTTGTGTACCTAAAAACTCCGGCATGTCATTTTGATATCTGGTCTCTTTGAATATTCCTTATTGCCTGAGATTTCACTTGGATGTATCAGATTAGCTAAAAGAAAGGTGTAGGTATGACAAAGAAAACCTCTGCTTAGGACCATATTCGGTCAAAGTGTTTTTCTGTTTTAGATGTGTAGTTTTGTGCGTAGCCATCTAAATCTAAATTATTCTATCTGAATCACTGGGAATGGTGCACAATTGCAACCTTCTGTAAATCTTGTTCATGCAGGGTCACCACTTGCTTATGCTTCTACTGTTTTTGTGTACCTAAAAACTCCGGCATGTCATTTTGATATCTGGTCTCTTTGAATATTCCTTATTGCCTGAGATTTCACTTGGATGTATCAGATTAGCTAAAAGAAAGGTGTAGGTATGACAAAGAAAACCTCTGCTTAGGACCATATTCGGTCAAAGTGTTTTTCTGTTTTAGATGTGTAGTTTTGTGCGTAGCCATCTAAATCTAAATTATTCTATCTGAATCACTGGGAATGGTGCACAATTGCTACCTTCTGTAAATCTTGTTCATGCAGGGTCGCCACTTGCTTATGCTTCTACTGTTTTTGTGTACCTAAAAACTCCGGCATGTCATTTTGATATCTGGTCTCTTTGAATATTCCTTATTGCCTGAGATTTCACTTGGATGTATCAGATTAGCTGTCAAATGCTGGTCGGATTTTTCTGAGAGGGTTTTAAGAAATAAGAATAGATCATATCTGTAGCATACATGTAGTTTCATCTTTGAGTACTTTGAAAGTCCAAAATAATGGTCCTTACGCATGGTTTTCTTGAACTTTTGTCAACTGTTGATCAAGTAGTTGGAGGAAATCCTTTATGGGTCATTTCTGCATACTTGCAGTTTGTATCAGTGTCAAGTGATTCACACTATAGCACATGAAAATAATTCACTTAAGTTTTTATTTTGTATTTTCTTTTTGTTTTGTTTTATGTAACTTGTTTAGAAAATTCATGTTTGGATGTCACAAGATCCTTGTTTTTGTACCATTCTAGCTATGGATATCCAAATTAAGTGTGTTGAAATGAAAGTGTACCATGTATTAGAACATTCATATCAAATTGCTACTTAGGATATTCGCGTCTTCTGGAAATGATGCCTTTGACAAGCTTCATTACTTTGTCTAGCGGTCTCTTTAAATGTCATATGAAACTCTATGTTTGGATATAATATCTCGGGAGCTTCCACACAGTGAACAAGTTAAGAGTATCATGGTATATTTTATGTATGTTCCTTGGAACTACACCTCCTGACTTGTAAACTACGGTCGCTGCCTCCTAGGTCTCATTGTTAGCTCTGGAATACTCTCCTGCCACCGCCACAAATCCAGAAAAAGGTTGCTAGTGTCCCTACTCAAATGACTTGAAACACATCTTCATAAGAAGCATTATTAGATTGGTTGCCTACACACCAACTTCTGGTTTAGTCTTGACCCGAGCTTTTGAGAGTGTCCTTATTTTAATAGTTTGGATTAGGAAATAAATATGATTAAGGGGGAACATTGAAAATTTGAATTTTTCCTAAACATTTATATGAAATCCATATCTAGGTGATGAAAATACATTAGTAATGTGTTAAGAATAAACCTTTGGCATCCTCTACATTGCGGGTGATTGGCAACATTTACAAGCATGGCTGTACTCATTGCTAGAAGATTTCCTTTTTACTGCATATTAATAAGGAGAAGGTCTTTTCCCAATTTGATGTCCGTTAATCGAGGATGTTGGATGCGTAGCTTGGGTACAAACCAAACCTTTAGCATTTTTTGCACAAAATTGTTATTGTCAGATATGTATGCCCAACCTTTGCCTTATTTTCTTCTTAATTGTATCAGAATGCATATTGAATAAATACGTATAAGCTAGTTAATTAATTGTTGGCTCATCGTATCTAACTTCCAAATGCTAGAATATGAGGCATGACTAATTTTCTACACTCATTCATACATATTTTATACTGTTGGTCTGATAATTACTAAAATGATATGCTAATATGACATAGCATGCATTGCTTGTTTAGTTCTTTTCATTTACTCACTTAATTGGACATTCCCATTGGGTAAGTGTTCATGTCCTACTAAGCATTAGGTGAGAAGATGCACCCATTTAATTTTTGATCTAAGAATCCTGAAGCGCAAGATGCTTCTTGAAACAATTTAGTTGCCTGGTGAAACATTATTAAGGACATGGTGGATGGCTAATGCAAAGCTCCAACAGCTGTATAGTCACTCAGGGGACAATGGACACAGACTACCATATTTTGTGTCCTAAATGGAATCTCTGATCCTAGAGTCACTTCCACACACAAGGACGCTGGAAGACCTGCTTATTTGACTATTACATAATGATACCAAAAAGAAAATCGAGCAACACAGTCATCTGTCTACAATGCAAAGTTGTCTGGTTAACCTACCATTATGTTACAGTGGATCTTTATGATTCTATGGTTTGTTGACTGAGTTGCTCCAGTGAATTATCTTTCTAATTTCTGGGAGATTGATATATGTAGAGACACTTTTTAGAATTGAAAGCTATCTTAGATGAAATATTTGAAAATATAAGCCCTACTAGTGTTAATTTGTCTAATCTTATATTACATACTGCTATCATTGTTCCTCTTAATTTGTAGGAGTATCCTATACTTCTCCTAAACTGGTCTTATTGGTAAGAAAACAAAGCATGAAGTTAAGATGTTCTTGCATCCTTGGAAATGTTGTTGATGGTACAGCATTTTGTAATGACAGATCACCTCTTCCTCAATACGTGGAGGTTCCCCACACAGCAGGCTATCCTGTATTGTCGGACCCTGACATGTTTCAAATGGCAATTGAAACTCCTGGAAGCAACAATTCTTCTTTGCATCCTCATTTTGGCTATCTCTCATTTGCTCCTCCAGAGGTCAGTGGCCGGTGCCAAACATTTTGCTAGCTTAACCAATAGGTATTTGCTTACTGCAAGAACTAAAGGGTGTCCAGAAACTGCTTGTTCTTTTCTCAACTATTATGGCAAACTCATTTAAGTCAGATTATGTAAAAAGATATTATAAACACTAGGTTGGGATTGGATTCTATCATTATTTGATCCAATAATCTGCTGTAGGCTTTCTTTAAATGCTCAAAAGATCAAAAAGGGGCAAAAATCTAGCCATGCTAAGTTTGGTGACTGAACAGTATAGATGTTGTGTTCTAAGTCATTTTCGAGACATCTACTTGTAAATAATTGACTTTACTTTTGAGATTAATCCAATGACACCGCAACAATTCTGATGATCCATGACAATTTCAAACATAGGCTGCATGGTCGTTAATGCTATCTCATGATTGATTTAAATACTTTTAATCAAAAATTTTAAGTTCTGCCAAATGATGTCTCAGGTGTCCGTTTGTCATTGTTTTCTGCTTCATTCTGATTTACTTTCTGAACTGCAGCTGTCATTTGGCAAGTACCTGACTGATGAACAGGCATGGGTGGACACAATTAAATCTGTAGGAATAGGGGCGTCTGTTAGAATTAGTACTATGGATTGGCTTGGTCAATCCCAGTACACAAACCAAACAGTTTACTGGTCGACCCTTTCTTCAGCAGTGTCAGAGGTAACTTGCGGTTTCTTGAAATTATTTTGTTGACCAGGTTTTGTTCTGTTTTGACTTTACATCCTGAGGGCTGGCCTCTGCATTATGCAGTAAGGATTTTGATGGTTGACCCCTGAGTTGAACTGTTGAAATCAGGAGGCAAGCTATGTGGCTTATATTGCAACTTATGTTAATATTTCAACAAATGCTTCAAGATTTTTCTTATTTGTTTGCCATTCTCTTTATATTGTGATTTTCATCTCATATATTCAAGCATATAAACATGACTCCGAAAGTAATCAGAACATATTTGCCATTTTTACAGTTCTCAATCACTTTATTTTGTTTAAAAATTCCGAATTTCAAGTTACGCACATTTGTATCTCACACCTGTATATTTTTACCTGGCTGTGCGTGAGGTAAATTTACTTGAGTGGCCTTTGTTTAATACATATTGAGCTTAGAGGGCTAAATTATTTTCATTGTTTATGGAGATGCACTCAGGCACTCATGGTAAATTAGGTGTGATTTTATCGCTGAAGAAGAAGCAATGATATATTCTTTTGAAGAAAGGATAATGTGCCTCTTACAAATCCGTATTTTATCTTGCTTTTCTTTACCTTGGGGAGTTTTTTGCCAGTGAAAATTTGTTGGCCAGCTGACAGCTCTAATAGGGCTGGACCTTAGCTTATGGGCTGCATTTAGTGCCAAATTAAAAAATGGAAGAAAATCTCATTGCATGAAATTTTAAAATGCTTGTTGTGATAATTGCAAAATATTGAGATAATTACAAAATATCTATAATGCGTAATAGAGCCTTCATGAGTAAGATCTGACATGGGACCTGCAACAATGTTGTGTCAGTAGTACAGGATTGATTATTCTGGAACTTTTTGGCATTCAATTAACTTAGCTACTCATGTTTCCTGTATTCGGAAGCACTCTCTCGAACTATTAGCATCAGCCTGAAGTAATTTAACCTTATTTGCAGTGGTGAATCAAGCATTAATTCATTTTTCTTTGCATAATCTGAACATTAACGTTTGGAAGAAATAGTGTGAGGAAATTACATTGTTACTGCTTTACCCACTGCATGGTATAGTTTGTGACCTGTAATTCGTCTGTTTAGCCCTCTCAATGCAGGAACATATTAACCATTCGAGCTGTAGGCTGTGTATGTCAGAAAGACTAATAGAATTGGAAGCAGCTAATGATCTTTGATGCGGTGTAGTTAAGTCAAAAAGAAGATGAATTGGTTAAAAGTGAGATTATAAGTAATGACACTTCATGCTTTTTGATGCTACTGTTCTCATGAATTGCCAAGACCTTGCAGAATATGCATGTATAGTATTGGTAAGTGTCATAAATTAATTAGATGGTCGTATGGCACTAATTTTCTGGTGTTTAATATTTGAAATTTAGTGAGGCTGTGTTTCATGACTAAGTGCATTACTGCATACGATCTTAATTTCTAGGCTTTGGAATACTGCCAATTTTTTCTTGGTTATAGGCAGAGATGGTGCAATCACATAAGAAAAGTTCCACACAAGCTGAAAATTCTTAAAATGTTCCTGTAGACCTACCACTATGACAAAATGAATTTGAGACTTTACCATGGAAAACAGGATAATCATACTATTCTAGTTGTACCTCCAGAGTCCAGATAACCTATCTTGTTCTGTTGAACAAAGTGACTAGCCGATCCTCTTGGTGCCCATTTATGCATATTTTGTATATCTATCCAGAGTTTGAAATCTTGACCTTCTAACCAGTTTTCTGAATTGTAGGTTATCTTCTCAAAGCATGCAGAGGTCAAGATATTAGTGGCATATTGGGCACATTATATCAACAACACAGATCAGTATCTGAAGTCTCTTCTCTACTCCAATACCCTATGCTCTTCCTCAAAGTACAACAAATGTTCTGGCAAAGTTGAGATCAAATACTACATGGTGCCTGGATTTAATTTGACTGGACCTGCTAATCTGAATGGAACAAGCACTGGAAATATTTATCCGGGCTTTACTAGAGTCAACCATGGAAAATACACAGTTAGCGATGTGCGAGCCCACATTGGAACCAGCAATCTGATATGGGATTATTTCTATACGACAGCGGGTGTCAGCTTCGGGACATACAATCCTGCCATTATTTTGCAACTTCAAGAAATCTTTGATGCTGATTGGAATTCACCATATGCTGTTCCAGTTGAATCATTGGAGGAAGCTCGTGCTTATTCAAGTTGATGAAATTTTTGAACTTGTTGGCAACAAGTTGAAAATAAGAGAAAGAGGTAGCTACAAAAGTGATTGAAGACCTGAAGATTCCGACTGCATAGTTACACGACTGAGTTGATTGCATGCGCTTTAAATTGCCAAGTTTTCACCTTAGAACTCATTTTCAAAAACCAGCTACAGAAGAATAAACTGAACTTATTTAACCTGATCATATTGAGAAAGAGACTGGCACTTGTAACAGGCCAGTATAAAAGACTCTCTCCCCCTCTCAGAATAGGTCCTCTTTTCTTTCCTTGTTTTTTTCTTCCGTACAATGCTACACTACACAAAAGTAGAGTCAACCAGGAGCAGAAATAAAAAAAGGAAAATATTATTTGGACTTTATTTGAGAACGTTGTTCAGGAATTTAATGATGTATAACTATTAGATTAATTGTGGATTCCATCTAACGTTGTAATTCACAACTAATTCAATGGTTGCATTAAATCTCTAAGTAAGGTTCCCAAATAAGGTTCTTATAGCATTGCTCATAAAGAAAATGTGTTCTTAGCTGTAACCCATCTTTCATAAGTCTGTCAAATTTGTGTAATGTGATTCGGCTAAAAGTTAGTTTTAAATTTACTTAAGTAGTTGTAATTTTATTACTAAAAATTATTATTTGAAAGATGAATAATTTTAAATAGCTCCAGAGTCCAGATTAAATATACTATCCAAATTAAACACACTTCTCACTCTCTTTTATCTAATTATTTTTGAGAAATTCAATTTTTGAGGGTCTAAACCTATGTTGATTATACATATTTTGAAAGTTTTTTGTTGAAAAAATTTGTTCAAATGCTTGCCAACTTTTGCTGGGTAAGTTTGAGCAAACATTTAAGATCAAGCTTACTGGTTGCCCAAACTAGAACTTGACAAGTCAAAATCAAATTCCGTCCGAACATTTGAGAACTCCATAAGCTCTGGGTTGATTAACACTCTAACCAATAACTAGCACCAGCAAAGTCCTTAACTAGTTGAGTGGTCAAACTTATTCTCTTATAAATAAGTTTCGAGTAATTGACGTAAATTTTTATACTTTGTAACAAAAAAATAAAAATAAAAATAAAAATTAGCACTAGAAAGTTATGAATAGTTAGAGCATCTTTAATCTTTAACTTTTTTTAAAACTCAAATTTAAATTTCGGTGAAAAACTCGTAAAAACCTTTTCAAATATTAGAACCATGCCCATATGACTCTTTTTTTTTTTTATTCGAAGAGACTCAAATTCATATGCAAATATTTAATGGACAGATTTAACATTTCTTTAAAGATTCAATAATCGTATTTTATTTTATTTTTTTAAAATTTAAATTTGTAATCAATTAAATTTTAGTTTTTTTTTCTTATAAATTTGAATTTCTCAATTAGAAAGGGGCATACTTAAATCAAAAATTTTATCATTTTTTTTTTCTCAAAATTAGTTAAGAGTTTGGTTTCGTACGGTTTCCAAAAGCAGCGCGCTTCACAGAGCAAAGAAGACTTCCAGTAACATATAGAGAGGCCTATAGCCGCAACAAAGAGCTCTTCCAAGAGAGAGAGAAAGATTGATTGAAAATGCAGGGACTGAGAGTCTTGCTGCCAGTGAGGCGTTCCTTGCACAGACATGGCTTTGTCTTACATAACAGAAGCTTTTCTGCTCAACTCAACTATGCCCAATACGATGATATTCAAGAACAGGCCAGTGCACAGACACCCACACACATTCTATATGCTGCCGGTCAATTTTAGACAAAACCGATTTAAATTTTTTTTTAAATGCGCTTCTTTGACTTCAATAGTTATCTTTCGTCTGTTACTTTCTCAAAAAAGTTTAAATCTTTGAAGAAACCCTTGTTTTTGTTTGTGTTTGTGTGGGTGTGTTGGTTTTTGGTTTTCTGGGCCCCTAAAATGTCTGTGCTTTCAGGTTTTGGTTGAAGGAAGAGCTAATTCAAGAGCAGCCATACTCAACAGACCAACTGCACTAAACGCTCTCACTAGTTCTATGGTTTATTCTCTTTCCTGCAGAATTATCATTTCTTATTTGTGGCTTTTGTTGACAATGTTCTTTGTTTCATATCCATGTGTGGAAGTTGTGAATTGAGTTTGTTTCTCATTACAGGCGGCTCGGTTGAAGAGACTGTATGAGTCTTGGGAGGAAAACCCAGATATTGGATTTGTCATAATGAAGGTAACAAACACATTTTTGTTATAAAATATTTTGAAACTGTTGAAAAGTGAGTTTGGTTAAGAATCTAAACTATGATTGGAATATATTCAAGGGTAGTGGCAAAGCATTCTGTTCCGGCGGGGATGTTGTTACACTTTATCAGTTGCTTAATGAAGGTGGGCAGCTATCAATCTTTTTTGCTTGCTAGTCTAAAGTCAATCAATTTAAGCTTTTAAGGTGATATTGCCCTAAGAATGGTTAACTTCAGTACATTATTACTTCTATGATAATTGAGGTGTTTGATATTGCATGGACATGAAAATAATTTATTTTTGTTTACCACTGCTTACATTGCCATCCTATTCAATTTTGACAGCCTTGGGACTAATTCTATTGCAAGTGTGAAGCAGATTGTTTTTAGGTGTTCTATTATATGATTCATCATTTTGATTTAACATTAGTTTTTGTATATGTCTGTGGTTCTGAGCATTATCTTGGTCAATTGCAATCATGAAACTATGTCTTACTGATACTGACAAGAATGGTGGCCGAAGCAAATTGTACAGACAATGTCAGAGCCATGTTCCCCCCCAGGGGGGGGGGGGGGGCAGAGATTTGCCTCCATTTGGGTAGTCTTCTATATACCCTCCATATTCAATGTTACGAATCATAACTATGCTGAATTTACTACATTGTCCCCTTAAGTTATTGAAAACTTATATAGTGGTCTCAATAATATTTTCTGTTTAAGTAATTCAATAATATTTTCTATTTAAGTAAGTCAGTGATCCACTTGTCCCCTTATCTAGTAAAACAAATATTTTCTTTTTGGACTGAGTAAAACAAATATGAAACGTCCTAACCATTGTAGATATAGACCAAAGACAATACTGTTATTTAATATGTTGCCCCTTATTTTTTAAAAACAATTGTATAGATGACCCTTATTATTTTTGTTAAATTTGTGGCTCATAGATGCAAAAGATAAATATAATTAAGCAAAAACGTTTATGTTTTCCAAAGAATCAATTTCTGTAGTAGATGCTGAATGATCTCAACTAGGCTTCACAATAAGATGAATGTTGATTTTATCATGAACTATTTGGTTTTGTACATTAAAAAAAGATTGATAAGAAATTTAACAAATAATTAGTTAATTATAAACGATTTTTGAGATTTTTAACCTCGTTGAGTTCATATTCATATTTTGTTAAGGCTGAATTAACGACGATTGCTAAGAAATTTAGCAAATAATTAATTAATTAAAGACGATTTTTGAGATTTGCAACATCATTGTGTTCATATTTATGTTTTGTTAAGGTTGAATTGATGTTGGTTCTATCTCGTGCTTAAATTTAGGAATTTCTTATTTTTCCCCTCCAATATAGAATCTTGGCTCTACCCCAGTGTATATAGATAACTATTAATAAGTTTGATTGTTAACAAGGTTTTGCCTAAACAATCACACATTAACTCAGATTCTTGAATCTTAGTTTGCATCCCTTAAAATGGCCTTTTGATTGTGTTCCATACTTCATCACTTCCTTTCCCTCAAAATCCAGCACATTAGAAAATTTATATGAAATTTTCATGGATGGTGTTGAATATAAGGGAGCTATTATGGCTATTTAGCATGTCTCCAAACAAATAAGGAATAGTCACAGATATTATGTTCCCCTCCCTCTCTTGCTCCAAGGGGGATAGATTGGAACCAGCTGTGCGAAATTCTCGGTTTGTGTCAGCTAATCTGTGGGGAATCTTTTCCACTTGCTATGGAAGACCTTGATTTTGGATATTGATACACTACACCAATTTGGATTCCAAGATGGATTTGACTAGGGTCGTCATAGCATGTATTGTAGTGCATATCATTTTCTTAAAATGGTATATTGTGTATCGCGACGTATCATGTATCATGAGATACACTTAATTTTTTTTTTAAAACGTATTTGTATAGTTCCAAAACAATATGGATAACATTCCAACTTAAATTCCATACAAGATTAAAAAGACTCTGTTTCAAAACAAAATTGAACGACTCACGTTTACAACATAATTCATCAACACCAAAATTTAAAGATTCGCATAAAGAACAATCCATTCTTATATTCCTATGAACCACATTTTAATCTTGACAAAAATTTTATAGGCTCCAGACAGCATAAGTTAGATAACATATTAAAATGATTGAATGAGTGTCAACAAACTAAAAAATATATATGAAAATTAAAGAGAACATTTATTGTTTTCCCTCTTTTTATTAGTTTCTCCCTTTTGAACTTATAAGTGTATCGTGTACTGAATAGTATCGTATGAGACTATAAGTACATATCATGAATTGTATGATACATTGTAAAACAGTACACTTAGATAAAAATGTATCATTTACTCCTATATTAAAACGTATAGTATATGTTAAATCGTGTATTGTAAGATACTAACAACCATGGATTTGACATTAAGAAGCCACTGCAACATATTGATAATTTGACTTGTACTTAGTGTTATCCTTATGACAATTCAGTATTCTGGACCAGTGTTATTTAAGGCGTAAAATCAACTGAAGCAAACCGGTCTCTTGAGGCCTAAGCGAGAAGTGTAGCGAGCGCTTTATCGAAGCAAAGCGAATAGGATAACAAAAAAGTAAATATTTTAGTTTGATTATTTCTAAATATTCAAGTTCTAACTTCGCAAATACTAAATATTTAAATGCAACCAAAACCATAAACATTTAAATTCAAACAGACGCTAATAATCTCAAATCTTAACGGTAAACATAGCATAAACATTAAATTGAAAAAAATTTTTTTAATAATATCCCAAACCCTAATATTTAAAAACGTAAAATACACAATTCGAACAACTAAACATTTAGCCTAATGCTTTCACAAATCTCGAGGACTTAAAAATCATCCTTATCACCAATCAAATAATTTTCATTATCCTTAGATTCATATCTCTCTATATCGTCCTCTTCCCCCTCATCTTTATTATTCTTAGATTCATATCCTTCTATATCATCCGAACAAATCAACGAAGCAGCGACTTCTGGTCTTCAGTGCAAATTCATGGTCAATTAGGGTTTAGTCATTAGACATATATAGGGATAAGGGGCAATTGACTGTTATGGGTGTATCAAAATTTTAATCTAATTGATCAATCTAACGGCTCATTATAGAGAAATAAAGCAACTTAAAATACTTGACTAAAGCGCTCAGCTGGTCACTTTGCGATTACGCACCAAAGCAATTGCCTTAGTCGCTTTAATCTTTTCTTATTGAAGCTAGCTTTGCTTGGACTTTGCTAGGCGACCTGGCCTCACCTGGAGTCATCTCTCGCCTAGGCGACCACCTAAGCACAACTTTCATAACGCTGTTCTTGATAAATAGAAAGCACAACAACCTTAATTAGTAGTTTTGAATTGATTAAAGGGAGTTCTAATGAAACTCAATGAGACTTTCCAGCTAGGGATGGCGGTTCTAAACCTATCTCTCCTCTGTAAGAGTCCTTAACGCATTCTATAACTGAATGAGCTTCTCTGGAGTCGAAGTTCGGGGAACTACAATTCTTAATTTTGAGCCTAAGTGAATCATGGAGAAACACAAAAAATGCTATAAATAACAACACTTATTTCTCTTTGTTTCTTACTTCATTTCCTTTTAATTCTCAATATTATTACCTTCCTAACTTTTAAATTTATTATGTGTGACTTCTACTAACACTTATGTGGTGGTGTTGTCTTTTTTGAAAATTTATGATAATTTGCAGGGAAGGTTGAAGAGTGTAAAACTTTCTTCGAGACATTGTATAAGTTTATATACCTTCTAGGAACATATCTGAAGCCACATGTGAGTGTTGAACCCTTAATTTTTTTGCTGAATCTAAAGTAACGTTTTTCAGTTATAATTTCTTATCTAAGATTTAGATAGCTAGTGATAAGCATCTTTTGTATTTGTTACATCATTATTTAATTAGGAGGAGTTTCATTTGCTATGTCAAGTTCGTCCCCGAAATGAACTCTACTATTAAAACTTGAACAAAATTTGATCAGTCATCTGGAATAATTTTGCTATGCTTTATTTTAATACTAGGAGAAGTATGCCATTGACAATTTTGTATACGAAGAAAATAGGCCGAAAAGAAATTTGTATGTAGTATTTATGATTCCAAGAATCTCATGTTGTATTTCCTTGATAAGGGCTGCTTTAGGGCCTTAAACAATTTCAAATCTCAGCCCCTTGGCACACTATAGTGGTTCATACTTGTCCTAGGAAAATTTGCTTCCCCAAAGAGATGTCGAAAAAATAAAAAATGAGTTTTGCATTACTTAATCTTGTTGTATAGATGCAGTTCATGTTGATTTTTACTCATTTGATGCCTTCACTGTGGATGGATGAAGGCTGAAAGTTTGGGGATCCAATGGAAGCATGTTAGCATTCGCCTCCCTAAATGAAAAAATTTTCTTGTACAACTACTAGGTAATGTCAAGTAGCTTAAGGTCAAGGACACAAGTGGAGTTGTAAATATTGAAGATATTTTCATTTATTTTTTGATAGGAAACCGTACTATTTTATTAATTTCAAAAATAGTACATCAAATATTTAAATAGGATGGACAAGATGTCCAACCATGAAATGGTGAAAAAAAAACAAAACAACAAAAACAATCATAATATATAAGGGACACATGAGGCATTCCATTCCGCTAATATGCAAAAGAGCGGGATACCATCCAAATCCTTAGAAACAGATGTCCACAACGATGCCAAAAAATCGATCCTATCACATAAACTTTCCTTCCACTCACCTCTATCCAAAGAATTTCTAGAATTTCTTTCCAACCAAATCACTCATATTATGACAAAGATTAAATGTTGAAGTTGAAGATATTAAGTAGAATTTTTGGACATCACATTATATATGGCATGGCTAGTAACGGTGAGAGGTGGGAATGGATTGGATAATTCCACGAGATCCTGTTTCGATATGTCTAGAAAATTATAGTGGTTTTTGGAAAAGTAAAAATGGCTTCTATACTTTGGAATTGTTCTATAATGGCAATATTTTGTTTTTGGTTGCAAAGATAAAAGAGAATCTTTGCTGATGAATTTGAGCATGAGGAGGGTCTATGGGATGGAATTAAGTTTTGGGCATCTCTGTGGGCATTGATATTGAAAACTTTCGTGACACCCTTTCTTTTTTTTTTTTTCAAAAAAATTTGTTTGTGATGTAGTTAAATAGGATTGTAGGTGGAAATTAACTATTGGATTTTTCTTTTCCTTTTTGTATTCTCATTGGACCGATGATTAGATTTCTTGTTCACCATTGTTGTACTCTTTCTTTCGTTAATTTTTCACATGTTATCAAAAAGATATGGCATAGCTAGTTGATTTGGTGCTCCGTTTGTTGTATTTACATATGAGTGGGGTTGGAAAGAGATTTCTATCTTGTTGATGCATGGGAATGAATTTTAGCTTTATTGATTGCAAAAAACACCTAGGGGAGGTAGTGATTGAATTGGTGGCATGGTTCAAGGTGGTGGTATTGGCCACTAACTTAGAAAGCACAAAGACACAATCGGTCGCGACATGGCAAAACAGTATGAGTCTGTACATAGAAGTAGTTTTACATCAAATAGGTCATATCGTATTGTCGCTCAATCCTATAGTCTGATGCGATAACGATGACTTGGACAACTTGCTTGAATCATATTAGACTTGGGGTTTACAGGAAACATGAAACGCTATCGGATTGGAAGGTTTCAAGTTGAATGCAACTCAGGTGAATCGTATTTGTATCGACTGATTCTTGGAACCATGATTGGAGGTCAATGATACATTGAATTGCTAGTGCAGAATGAAGCAATGACATGTATTTCTCTAAGTGATTTTCTAATAAAATTATACTGAGAACTTCTCCTGTTAGCTTTAGGGATGAAACAATCTTTGTTAGGTGGCCGTCATGAGCCCTTTTTGGAGTTCCATTTTTACTAAGGTTGCAGCTTGGCTGAGACCTTTTGGAATGGATAAAGGGAAGTAGGCAGTTGCCGCAGTTCTTATCTCCAATGGTTAGAACGATGAGCCTTGGTTGCCTACTGATAATTTTTGCGTAGTTAAGAAAATTGGAGCAGGATGTTTTTGAAGTTTCCTACAGAATTCCGTTTTATGGGTGTAATGATGGTAGTTTGACTGTTGCTTTTATTCATTTGATATGTAAAAGGATAACTCATCTGGAGCGACTTATTAGCCTGACGACCAACCCCAAAAGAGTTGGCTGAAGTATTATGTGGAATACTGTGCTGGTCCTCCATTTGGTATTGGGATACCATTTTCCGTTACACCATGTATGATTAATAGGGAACCTACAAGTCTTGGAAATTCTTTTAGAGATTGATTTTGAAAAAACCAATAATCTTGATGGGGATCTGCTCATGTGTAGAAAGGATTCAGATTGAGATGGAGATTTTCGACGTGTCACTTGGGGTTATTTAGCTTGATTGAATTTTGCAGTTGTCATCGATGGAAAGCCTGATGGTTGGTGTAAAGCTTCAAGGGGCCTAAGCCAAGGGAAACAAGTGTTCACATTCTAAATTACTTTGGTGGTGGATGGTCTAAGTAGGTTACCTGCAAGGATTGAAATTTCGTTTCGAAGTACCGTTTCGGTCATCTAAAAAATGGAAACGTTTCGGAAATGCAATGGAAATGCGGAAAAAATATGGAAATACGTGGAAACACAAATACAATCCATTAATCTATATCTATAAAGATAAGCTAAATAATTGATTAATTCAACATATTTTTTGATTTAACATCCATTTATACAAGAATAAATTTAAATTGGAGGGAAAAAAAGACTTGACATGAGGCGAAAATCACTTAAATTAGTTTTAAACACTTAAATTTTTATCAAATAAACGCATTTTTATATAATATTAAGGTCTCATAATACACATGAAATGCTAATGAGTACATACTTACATGGCTACATCCATCCCCCAGTGGAGTGTCGAGCAAGCTCATACATTGGTGTAGGCTCTGGGTAGCTACTTAGAGAAACTCTATATGTGACATAAATATGATGACAATAGTTACTCCAACTCATATTATTACGATAATATGAATTATATTCTCTCCCAAACCTCTGATAGTCTGCAACACTACATCCAATCTGTTGGGGAACGAATACACCAGTCCCTGACCAATCTTTATCTTGTCTATATGAGGAGGATGTCTGGGAGTCATAGCCAGATCCATAACCATATGTTGAGGATCCATATTCGTATCCTCGTGTGTCATACCCCGATCCATAATCATATGAGGGAATACCATATCCAGAACCATAACCATATGAAGACGACGAACCATAATTATGGTGTTCACTTCCACTTCCACTTATACTCATGGTAGAAAAATCATCATTAATCATATCAGTTCCATGCCTAATAGCACCCATACTATGTGGAGTGATCGGATTTTGAGTACGCTCACGTTGACAATCTCGAGTTGATTTTGAGCGTCGTTTATATTGAAGCATTCGTCGAGAGCCATGATCTTCATCTTGTGTAGCATGTGTAAATCCTTCCTCTACAGTGAATACAATTCCATGTGGACTTTGGCTCCCCATACCTCCATCACCACCACCTCCATCGCCTCCATGTCCATGGCTATCACCACCTCCACTGTCACCATCTCCACTACCACCACCACCACTATCTTCATCATCATCTTCACCGCCATCATCATTGCTACCATCACTATTATGATCATCCTCAGTATTACTAGTAACAGTGATAGGTTGCTTACGTCTTGGTGGACCTCTCATTAGTCTGTCAAACTCTTCATCATCCATTGCTTTACTTGATCCTCCTCTACTTATTTTGAATCTTGATTTTCGTGGTGGCACAACACCTTGACTTAGGCCTACTCCTCCATCGTCATCGGAAAAACGATTTGCCCACGTCGATAGGAAAGTGTTTGGTCTTGTTGATTGTCCATCATCATCAAGTTCATCTAAAAGTGCATCACCAGGATCATCTAACCACTCTGAAATACCTTCATCTTCGTCAAAAACAGTGGTTAAGTCTATAGGTCTGAATTCATACCCTTTTTTGTCCTTCATAAGGTGCTTTAACTTCAACCTCATGTTATATTGTGCAAACACCAGCCTTTCTAATTTTTGATAATTGAGTCTATTCCGCACTTTAGTGTGAATGAGAGCAAATGTGCTCCAGTTTATCTCACAACCACTAGATGAAGCTGTTTGCGACAATAGTCTCATAGCAATCTTTCTCAAATTTGGAGCATCAGTGCCATACATAAACCACCATTCAGCTGCATAATAATAAGAAACATATTAAAACCTTAAAGAAAAATATAACTAGAAAATCATGGGAATAAAATATAAAAGTGTAAATAATCTACTTAATTACCTGGATCACTTTTTGTTCTTCCTCTAATTGCAGCTTGGTCAGCAAAACAATACATAGCCTCCCGAAATATTTTTACCTAAATATCATGGGTATATTGATGTTATATATTAATTCAGCATATTTGTAAATTGAAATTGAAATACTAAAGTACTACCTCTGCAAGTGCTTCAGCAGCCTTGTTTGGATTTATTTCTAGTCTAGACACAACGATCTGAAGCGAACCCAAGAAATTTTCTAATACACCAACATCTTCTTCATAATGGTATGTGGGGTTCAAGTAATAAGCTACACAATATAAAAAATGATAACACTTATAAATGATAACATTCAAAATGATAACACTTCTCAATAATAAAAATATAAATTGATAAACAATAGTTTACTTGTCAAATGAATATGTTGAATGATTTGTTTTTTCCATCGAGCATCAATGATGTTAAGATATTTTTTGCACGATTTAGGAGCCGCATCTTTGACAGCTTGTCTTGCTCGTTTCATTGCTTCATATACATATGGCATTGTTGCTTTTCTTTCCTCATCCACCATTCTTAGAACTTTTGCAATAGGTGTATGCATATTCAACACATTTTTTGCGGTCTCCCAAAATTTAGGATTTAGAATTGTCCCTTGAACTCGCTTTCCAACTGGATCCTTTGTTGCCGCAGTCTTAGACCAATCTTCTGAAGTAAACATCCTTTGCAAACTATTTCTTTGCTCCAACATACTTTGTAAGGCAATATAATTAGTGGCAAATCTTGTTTGCCCTTGCCGAATCAATTCCCCCGAACAAAATATTCTCATTATATCCAAGACTCTATTATGATTATAAATAAAATTTGTCACTCTTTTAGCTTGCTCTAGTACATTTTGAACCGTTTCAATCTTGGAAAAATCATGCAAAATCAAATCTAGAGAGTGGGCAGCACAAGGAGTCCAATATAGGTGTGGTCTTCTTTTCATCAACATTTTACCAGCTTTTTTGTACGCACTGCCATTGTCTGTAATAATCTAAACCACATATTTCTCTCCAAACCACATATTTCTCTCCAATCTCTTCAACAACAGCATTCATCAACCCCAAAATATAATTAGCATCCTTGTCATTACCAGAATTATCAATTGACTTGTGGAAAACAACTTTTCCATCACAATATATCAAGAAGTTAATGATAGATAATCTTGTGGTGGATGTCCATCCATCACACATGATTGTCACTCCATAAATCTCCCACTTCTTTTTAAACTGGTCAATGTACTCTTTCAGCTCATCTATCTCATTATCTAGCAATGGTCCGCCAATCTCATATGGGGTTGGACCTTTCACACCCACTCCAGCTAAAGCAATTTCATCAATCATCAATTGGTAAAAATGACCTTGAGCTTTGCTTGGTGGAATATTCTCATAAATGAAATACTTTGCAATCGCATATTTTGCCGACTTTGCCCACTTTTTGGGATTCCACATATGAGTTAGCTTGGCTTGCTTCACTTCCCTATTCCGATACATCGAAAGATCCATCTCTTCTATCGTGAGATCTTTTTCTCTGCCCATCCACTTTTGTGATTTTCTTGAGAATTTATCCCAAGATTCCTTCACACTATGTGAGCGCATTAAACCCCTAGATATACCACTTTTTTGGATAGATGGTCTAGAACTTCCTCCTCTAAAGCCTTGCTCGGCCATATATATATCACGAATAGATTGTTGTTTTGCATACTCAATATCATCTCTATATTCTATATCCATATCATCATCTGAATTCTCATCGGAAGAATAAATTTCGATATCACTCCTCCGCCTCGATCCATCAATTAAATTCTGTCTCATTTTTCTCCGTTCACCAGTCACTTCTGCATTTTCAATCTTGTTGCGATTCAAGTAATCCCTCATAGCTTTCGCAATTTCAATAGGACACTTATCACATTGTTCCACATTATTATAACCACCTGCCA
Organism: Ilex paraguariensis; assembly: GCA_963454935.2. Classification (NCBI taxonomy): domain Eukaryota; kingdom Viridiplantae; phylum Streptophyta; class Magnoliopsida; order Aquifoliales; family Aquifoliaceae; genus Ilex; species Ilex paraguariensis. The sequence continues at coordinate 850,441 of CAUOFW020001602.1, forward strand.
AGTGTTGCTTTAACCGTGACACACCGCCACCCATCATTTTTTTATGGCAAAAATTACACATTACATGTTGTTGATTATCCCCAATTCGTTCGCTGTAATTTCATCCAATATCACGTGCTTTTTTCTTTTTATGCGATGATTTAGTAGCCACATTCTTTCCTTTTGATGTCATATCTACAATGAATATCATTACGTTATTAAATATATTAAATTAATTCTAAAAATTAAATATGACATGTATAACACTTTTAATTAAAATATAATAATATAAAAGAATAATTACAAAAATAAAAAAAAATAATGAAGGGTATCAAATTAAATTAATGGTACTTATGTATGCAGTGGGGTATTAAATATAATTACAGTTGGGTGGTAAATGTAATTGCAGTGGGATATTAAATGTAATTACAATGGGTATTAACTATTAAATGTAATTGTAGTGAGGTATCAAGTATAATTGTAGTGGGTATCAAGTGTAATTACAGTGAGTATCAATTGTAATTACAATGGGTATTAACTATTAAATATAATTACAGTGGGGTGGTAAATATAATTACAGTATATATCAAATTTAATTTCAATGGGTATTAACTATTATATGTAATTACTGTTGGGTATTGAATGTAATTACAATATGTATTAAATATAATTATAAGGGGTATTAAATATAATTAATCATACATGTAACAAAAAAAAAATATATATATATATATATATAAGGCAGACAACATAAACGACTCAGACAACTCACACCACAGACGATTTCGGACAAAAGACAGAGAGGCGATCGCGATTGCGATCGCGATGTCGATGCTGAAGCCGGAGTGGGAGAGAGAGAGAAACAGAGAGAGGAAGAAGAAGAAGAAGAAGAAGACGAAGATACCTCGGGCTCGTGGTCGCAGTGATGAAGAAGGCTTTGCGTGGAAAACCCGAAAATGGCTGAATCTGCTCAAATCTGGACTCAAGGTTAGTTTTTCTAGTCTTCTCCTTCAATTTCTCTGTCTCTTCGAGTTCCTGTGGTGCCTTTCCCTCTCTCTTTTGTTTGTCTTTTTTTTTGCCTGAACCTGGACACCTAGACAGTCTCTCTTCTCTCTCTTCTGTCTATTTTTTTTTTTTGCTTGGAAGACTTGGACTATGTGATTTCTGTGTTTTATTCCCGATTTTTTCTCTGTGAAATTTGACTGACTTGTGTGGAAGGAATCTGCTTTCTGTGCCTCATGCGATTTCTGTGTTTTTTCTCTGTGAATTCTGACCGACATGTGAAAGGAATCTCTTTTATAGCATCTCTGTTTTTTTGTTTTTTTTTTTTTTTTACCTGGAGTGAACCACATTGAATCTGTACCGTTTCGACCGAAACAGTCCGACACACTGCCGATTCGAACGAAACATTGGAATTTTAGTATTCATCCCCTGTTTCGTGTCGGTGTGTTGAAATACCGAAACGTTTCGGATGTTTCGGACGTTTCGACACGACATTTCGTTCCTTGGTTACCTGTTAGATTTCTTTTACCTTCATTATGATCTTTTTCTTCTCTTGCACTGTGGTAGCAAAGGCGCTTTGGTTGGGTGACATCCTTAATTCCTTTTTTGAGATCTTAGAGGTCTTGAGAATAAACTGGAGAAAAGCATTGTAATTTGAATTTTAGCATTTCAAGAGAGAGATTTTAGTGTCTAGCATCTTTCCTTGGCTGGGTTACTGGTTGGATGCTTAAGTGCTTGGTTCTTCCCCAAAGGCAGTGAACATAGAGTTCTGAGTTTCTGAGATACTGCAATAGAAATGGTGTCAAATCGTCTTCATGGGTGGAAAACAGGCTCATTTTCTCTGCGAAATTAGATTACTTATATATAGTTACACTTAGCTTACGTCTTGTGGAATAGATTTCCTTGTTCAATTTCTGTTTTTGTTGCTTATACCATTTGGGGAATTTAAAGCAGTTGATTTGGTCTGGATGGAGGGGACAACAGTAGACATCTTTCTGTTAATTGCTATTGGACGTGGGATCTACAAGTGTAAGGGCAGCTGGGAAATGGTTGAGGTTTCTTGGAGGAGCAAAACTCTTTGAAGTGGTTATCAAAATCAAATGCGTTCTTCTGGGGAGCAGGAGGAAATCCGACATTCCCAATGAAGGGACTCTGTGTTCTTGGAATGTCATATCTCATGGATACAACAAAATTTTACCCTCATATTATATACATTGGGGGGTGGGTTTTAGAATTGGCTCTTGTGAAGATTTAAGATGGATTTTCACATAAAGGCTTCATGGGGTCCTATGGCTGATACGTGGTTCATTGTAATCCTTAATCTATTGGATTTTTAAAATTGTTTGGGAGACTTTATGAGCATGATATGGAGTAGCGTGCTTCCATCCTTTCTTCCCAGTGATGTGTACCTTTCTGTGTCAGCTTGAGAGGTGTTTGGGTAGTAAAAAAATGGTGCATTCCTCCAAAGCAGGATTTTTTTTTCAGTTTTCGATCTGCTTGATTGATTTGGTGGCTTGCAGTTGTCCCAAAAGTTAAGATTTTAGCTAGGTCAATGGCCTTCATGAAGGCCCATACCAATGGGATTCTCCAGACTAGAAGGCTTTAAAAAGCTCTTAAATTAGAATGTTTTATGCTGTAGCAATGAGGAGACCTCACGCCATACATTCATCCATTGTGCCATCCCTTAGGCTTTTTCGTCTAATGTGGTAAGGAAAGAGGGGATGTGGATCTTGGAGTAGGATTTTCTTGTTGCCCTTCCTAGTTAAGGGATACCCTTGAGTTTCATCATGAGGGACTGGATGTAACTCATTTAAGCTTCCTTAATAAGAAGGGAGACACTTATTTGGGAGCTTAGACCTTTTAGAGTGAGTAAAATGAAATTGATATTATAGGTATGGACGTAGAGCAGGTTATAAAAGATTACTTGGACAAGGAACACTGTTGTGGATTCAAGCGCAACAAAAAGTGGTAAAATAACAGCATAGGCCATTTGATCCAGTGTTGGCCAACAATCAAGACTTATTGCTGCACAATGAGATCCTATGTTTCTTGGCTAAATTTCATGGTTTAGGCCTTTAAATTAGCATTTTTTCTGTTTTAGGAAAGATTTTAGAAAATTAATAGCAAATTGGGGGAAACTCTAATTTCAGTGCTGTCAATTTTCTTGGACTCTAGACAACACATGCTTTTATGTTAATAAGTTAAATTGCAATTTTCTATTTTTAGTTAGTAACTTTCGTAAAATTACGGATTTGCTTCCGTTTGGAACGTTGGACTTGTTGACATTCCTGTATACATTCTTCCTATGTACTACGAGTTGTTCAGTCGATAGGACATCCTTTTAGAGTATCTATCTATATTTTCTTGTGAATTCAGGTTTGTTTGTGTGTTCGTGAAACGGTGATTTTTTGTGATCTCATTACTGCTGCGTCAGGTTTGCATAGTCAACAAGGTCCTGAAGGCATGTAGATAGAATATTCCGAGAATAATATACTCTCCTTGAAACAGCCAGTGGGAATTGGGTTTGCCATTAAAACAGAAACACTACCACTGCTTAAAGGTCATTGGATAGTTTCTTTTTTTAATTTTGTTTTAACATTTGTGGGAATCTGTATATGAGGATCAAGGGTGATTCGAAAGTTGTGGTGGTCCTGTTGGATAGTTGAATGCCTGATTCTTGGTGACACGAGTACCTTTTGCAAGAGACCATAGATTTTGTGACCTAATTAGCAATTGAGAATTGAGATGAACCGGATCTATGGCCTAAACCATTAGCCAGATGAGGATCTACAAAGTTACTACCTTTGACAAGGAACATTTTTCCCTATGAGTGAAATTTTGGTCAGGCTTGAAGGGGTTATGGTTGTGAGGATTTTGGTTGATGTTAGGTATTCAAATTGAAGGATTTTTCATCCTCGAGCTATTTTTATGCCTCGTTTTCTTCCCTTTTCTCACTCTTGGTAAGTGGTATTCTTTCTACTATATGTAAATTAGTTTATGTCAAAACTTATTTTTTGATAGATAACCAAATGATATTATAAACAAGAAGAGTGAAGTACAAAAAAGGGAGAGGAGTCCTCCACAAGTGCTATTTTAAAAAAAAAACCAAAGGCCAAAGGAGAAGTAAAAATATTTTAATATTACATATCACTTATGCATACTTGTGCCCACTATATTTTATCAAAAGTGAAGGAATCCTACCAAAGTCTTTAGATATTGAAGCTCAAAAGAAGCCAAAAATAATTTTGTGTCTTATAACTATTCCAATGAATGTACCATCAAAGATTCCCTTATTTTTTTCCAACCAAATAACCCACAAAGTTAACAAAACCGTACAGCTCCACAGTATCTTTAGTTTCCTAATTTTACCAAAACCCACAAATCAATTAAAGCACCAATCTTGGCCAAAAAAAAATAAAAAATTAAAGCACCGATTGACGGCACCGTGGAATATCCATGGGACTCCCTCTGTCAACAAAAATTTATTCCACAATTATGAAGGAAATGGGCAAACATATGAACAAATGATCCTTATACTCTTTGCCATTTATACAAAGTATACCCTATTGAAGATGGAGAGAAGAAAATGACCACCATTTTTGGATCATACCTTTGGTGTTTAGTTTCATATGTGCAACAAGCCAAACAAATACTTGAACCTTTATTGGTACCTTGGAGTTTCAAATCGTCATTGGCCACAGATATTGTAACAGTTGTATCATCAATCAAAAACCCAAAGAACGATTAGCAGGTAAACTCGCCCAAAGAAGAAATGGTCCATTTCTTTTTATCAATGAAAAGTCTATGTCAAAATTATGTTCAATTTTGGTTAGTATCAGTTGATGAACATTAGCTGAAATAGGATTTACTATAAGTGAGCTTAGGCATTAGCTAGAACACAATGCAGTAGGTAAATCTTTTAAATTCCAAGGGAGGATATAGAACCGCAACTAGATTACTCAGATCCTGGAAATAGAAACTCAAATAGGGTGTTGGTATTTTGTTCGCTGAGGCAATTGAATTGAAAATCACACTTATACGAGTGCCACCAATACTGGGCTTAGACAAGTTTTTCCCAGTAAAGTTTGTTTATTGAGGAATCTTTTATGCTGTGCTTTTGTGACCCAGGTCATATGCTTTTTATAAATTCTGATTGTGGGACTACTATATCTTATTTAAGTGTACTATATTGGTGAATGATTATGTTTTAGTTCTATTTTTCTAAGATAGACATTAGGCTTCCATACTTCAATTGCTTTTACGTTAGTGCATTGTAACTTAAGTGGGATAATTGATCATAAAAAAAACGTCACTTGTGCAGGTAGCTGTCTTGGATGGTATCACAATGGGAGGTGGAGCTGGTATATCGCTTCCTGGGATGTTCCGTATTGTAACTGATAAAACTGTATGCATTTTTTAATTTACCATATGTGGCTTTGATCTTTCTTGAGTCGACTTGCATTCAATGCAACTTCTGTAGGTTATATTTACAGATAATTTGAAATGCATATCTTGTGCATTATAACACGTATCATGCCTTTTGATTTTGATGTTTTTATTTTATAGCTATTGACTTGTTATAAATTACATCCTGTCCGAATCCAATCAAAATATTTAATTTGCAAGTGCTGTTATTCTTGCAATTGCCAAACAATTTGGTGCATAAGCAGAAGATGATTGGGGGCACTTAGTTTAAGGTGTTAAAAGACTGATGTAGAACTACAAATATTTGACTGTTCCAAATATTTTTTAATCCTTGGTGAGAAATTGAGGGACTATGGAGGTACAGAGAGTAGTATCATGTCATAGTAGCGCGTCTCAACCTGTAAGCTTTTCCTTTTGTCATCCAATGTCATGCAAAAAGCATACAATTAGGGAACATAGTGAAAGGGGATACTAAAGCAAAAATTAAAAATACATGGCTTCTCTCAATTTCTTTTCTTTATACTGCTTAGGTTTCTCAAAATCATACACGGCTGCCTGATTTTTGGAAGCTCTGTAGGTTAACACATCACAAGTTTTTTTATTTATTCCATTTACCTAATTACTTTAACAGACATACATGTTTTCATGTCATTAGTTGTATCTGACTTTCTTAAAACTTAGACCCAGTTAATTATTAATTAATTATACATTCTGATTAAATGGCTGATGAGAACTTATCGTTGTACTGTAAAAACTCGAGGCACTGAACAATCTCTATGCACATCTCTCTTTCTCTCTCTCTCTCTCTCTCCCCTGTCTGTCTGTCTTTGTCTCTGTGTGTAATTTCTGTTCTTCATTGTACTGTGGATGTGATGGCTCTAAAAAAGTTTACATGACTTTTGAAGCTTTTATCCCCCACCAGACTATGACACCCTCCGTTGCTGTATTTTTTTGTTCCTGTCTTTTGGTGCCATGATTAGATTTAAATATGTTCTTTCTGTTATCACATTCTGCACTTTTTGTGTTACGAAATTTCTGCAAATTCGTGCAGGTTTTTGCTACTCCAGAGGCTCAGATGGGTTTCCATCCTGATGCAGGGGCTTCTTATTATCTTTCTCGTCTTCCTGGTTATTTAGGTAAGGTTGAATGGTTTGCAGTCTATAGCAGTTTTCATTTATAGCTAAGCTTTTTGATACTCAAAGCTGATCGATTTCTTTTCTATATTCATGAGGAAGTATAGAGAAAAGAGAACGATGACCCGTGCCACTTAGATGTTTATGATCTCTTTAGAAGTACAGATGAAGATTCAGGTCACTTACTGCTAACATATGATATCAAGATTGAGCAATAAGCTATTACATGGGTCATTAGAAACTAATAAGGTGATGTATCTTTTGGTGTTAATGTGATGGGTGTAAGCATTTTGAGGCCTCTTTTCTAATAGGCGTGCGTATCTTGCAAGAAAAAATGAATTTTAAAAATTCTAACATCAAAATTCTAAGAATTTAAGGATTATGATTGTTTGTTGTTTAGTTTTAGTATTTAATTTATTTTTTTCTGATGAGTTAGGATTGGTCGAGTTAGTGTCAGAGTTTATAAAGTTTTTATATTGTAAGATTTTGAGAAGGGTCTTAACCATATTTGTGTGGTGGTTAGAGTTATCTAACAGTAGTAGGTCTTATTTGATTTGCATTTCAATCAGTTGGTTTGCAACAGAGGCACCTTCATTCTGATGTGAGTTTAGTATTATTTGGTATGGTATCTCCCTATTTTGTTTTCCTCTTTCCTGATTGTATTTCTTGTCCATTATTTTACTTTCTAGAGACACTGCTGGTTTCAAGTAATTGTTCATGGATATGGTGCTTCATGCTTGGTTGTTTGATCTACCAAGTAAGGTTTAAGGATATGATGTATGGTTTCAAGTAAGGTTTAAGGATAATTGTTTACAAACCCCAACACTTCTTCCCATTTTCAGACAGTTGTCATTGTTGATGGTCCAAATAGAATTCATGCCACAAATGCGCCTGGCGGTTAGTTATGCCACATGGTTCCCTGATGTGTAATGCCAAAGGTGCTTTAAGGCAATTGTGGTTTTGTGGGCCAAGAGGGAACGGTGTGTTAGTGTTAGAGGACGGGCACCACAAGAAATGGGTTCTTCTGGCTCGCTATAATTCAGCACGCATAACAAGGTCATTTGGACTGTAGCCCCTGGCCTGGACCTACTTGCTATAATCTATGTCCATTGGCCATAATCCCCTAGCTGGATTGTTCCTATTAAGGAGATTTGGTGGAAGATATCCCCAGTCAAGTGTGTCTCTTTGACCGTTTTCTACAAATATTCCACTAGACAATTTGAGCATCCTACTGGAATCTGCCACAAGCGTAGGCCACACATATGGCCGTTGCCTATATATTGCCCCTATGTCTTATGAACAAAGGAGGACCTTTTCTTAGCAAACTAAAACAACAATAGGGGCTCCTCTCTTTCTCAACTCTTTTAATGGATTAGCAATTAATTTTTTCTGGCATTTCAGCTTTGAAACTTTAAGGTCAAGTTTGGTTGAGGGAATAAAAGAGGATAAGAGGATGGGATTGATCAATCATTTCAAGGGGCTCACAATTCCCTTTGGAGTAGGATAAGTATTTCAGGCCTTACCCGGCTCAAAGCAAACAGTGAAAATATTTCCCCACATGCATACCTATCTAAGCCAATGTGGGGGGTGGTTAAAAATTTGTGAAACGTTTGATAACATCATAAAAAGTCTATTTTCCCAGTGACATTAAAATTTGTGAATTGCTTAAGTGGTATGATGGTAAAATTCTGTTAAAAAAAGGCTTCAAGTTATTCATCACATGGGGTAATCTGTAAGCCCCATGGAATGCACTTGCCAAAGATTAGCTAGGAACAAACCTTTTCCAAGTTTTGCCAATTGGCTAGTTTGGAATGGGCTAGATTTTGTAGGATAAAAAACTCTAAATAACCTAAGAACTTAGGTAATCTTGCTTCGATAATGCTTGAATTTTTGGTTAGTGTCCGATTTTAATTAAATGTAGGATACATCGGTTTGTTCGGTTGTGTTAGCTTTATGGCCTAATTTTTTAGGGAAGCAGGGATGGATTGGGTAATTCCATGGTACTATGTATCCTCACTTATAGAGAACTATGGAGGGTTAGGGAAGAGTCCAAGGGCTTCAACGTTATAAAGCACTGACATGTCATTTTGCCTCATGTATTCATGTCCGACACTCGGCACAGACAAGATACATCCTGAACATGCAAAATAGAGTGTTTGAATTTTTTTTTTTTTTTAATTTTGGACACGTCCCAGATAAAGTAGGAAGCCGTCCTGGACACGATAGGGACACTTTCAAATACATTTGGAATAAATTTATGATATTTTCAATCTGTCTAAAACACTCACTGTTGCTTGAAATTTTTTGCAAAAACGATGAAGCAAATGCACATCCCAAAAAACAAGAATCACACATCACAACCCATAACCAAAGGTCGTGACCTATGTGTTTATTGGCAAGATGATTTGTTGTTATGCTCGAAGATCAAAATTTCGTTTTGGTGCATTGTTTCGATCACCTGGGAAACGAAAACGTTTCGACGTGTTCAGAAACGTTTCGACCCATTTCAAAAACAGAATAAAAAAAATTTAAAAATTATTTTTTAAAAATATTGTCGAAATATATCAAAATAATTGAAATACCTTGAAACAATTCGAAATAGTTGTACAAATGTATTAAAATATAACAAGACATTTTGAAATATTACGGAATACTTCGACATATTAGAATTTTGATTCTATCACTAATTCGTTTCGGTGTCCTTGGGAACGGAAACATTTCGAATATTTCAACCGTTTCAGATGTTTCGACTATTTGGAAACGATTTTTTGATCCTTGTTTCTGCCTTTGATGGAATGTTTTAAAGAGGGAGAGAAAGACTAAAGGAGTAAGGTGGTAGTTGTAGAGGTGCCCGGGGGAGGGGGAGGGTCAGAGAGTTGTTTGAGTTTTGACCTTTGGTTTACCGAAAGGGAGGATAGAAGATGGAATCTTCTATTGATTTTTTTTATCAGCCACATGGAGTATATTAATTGCTTATCCAGATTACTCCTTATCCAAAATACAACTTATCTAAACCATGCTACTATGAAGTGGGTTGACTAGACTTAAGAGGAGTTTCACTTTTTGGGGTCTTCTCTTTAGCTCAATAGACTTTACACAATGAATTAAGTTTTTGTACAAAGTCGTAGTGCTTATGTTAGACTTATGTATGAAATTGGGCCCGGTAATGATCCCATGGTCTTTATAAAGTATGTTTAACACCAAATTTGAGAGCTTATAGTTCAAAAGTTTTGTGTAACAAAAATGAGAATATTAAGATGGATGTGTGGTAAAATTAAGAAAGATAGAATTAGGAATGCATATATCTAGGAAAAAGTAGAGGTAGTACGTATAGAAGATAAGTTAAGAGAGAATCGATTTAGACAATGAAATAGTAAAGAACGGTATGATAATTTATAGTTTAGCTGAAAATATTGCCCTTGATAGAGCTTAATGTCGAAATAAGATTCATGTAGCTAATCCCAAAATCATTGGGACAAAGCTTTGTTATGTTGAGTTGAGATAGTCATATAAAAAATAAATATATATGTTATTCATCGTGTCCATGTCATATATTTTAGAAAAATATCGTATTCACGTGTCTGAGTCGTATCGTGTCTGTGCTTCATAGCTTAAATGCTTTGGAATTGTATGAAATTGGCCATGTTGTGGGTTATATAGTTGGAAAGAAATGGTAGAATTTCATAAGAAAAACTAGAGATTGATGAATTTTTGTAATCTGAGAAAATTTTTTCGCGTCTCTTTCGGCATTGGCTTCTAAAGAAATCTGGGAATTTCTTTTTTTCATATCAAACAAGATTGGAAATTGATTTTTCCTTAAGTGATTATATATGGATGTTTTGTTGGGAAGTATGTGGATGTTTATTGCTCTAATTGAATTGTATTTTTTCTCTCTTTTTGTGCTTTGATGATTGGATATCTTGTCCACCCCAATTGTGTTTTACTATTCGTGATAAAAGTTTTGTTTCATATTAAAAAAAATCTTATGAGCTTTATTATGTAATCCACGCGTGACCCTTGTATATTGGTATGAAAAAATTGGAGTATGGCTCATTTGAATTTTAGTCGTAAGGCTAAGCCTCTGTTCATATAGAATCTTCTATTGAAGTTTGTCGAACATAATGTTGATGGGTTTTCTCTTAAGAAATTATTGCAAACTAGTTGATGATGGAGAGGTTAATCTCCAATTAAGGTCATCATAAGGTTTCTATCTACATTCAAGTTTATGACAGAAATTATTGTCTATCATTCAAAGCCACTGATCAAGGGGATGCTAGAACTATGGAGATCTTGGGTTTCTATAGAGTTGTTAAAGAGGCACTATTTTTGAAGTAACTAATTTTTCAGTGGAAGGAGATTGGCAGAATGGAAACTAATGGCACAACCTAATGTGATAACCTTTAATTTTTTGATACGAAACAAAACCTTCTTTATTGATAAAAGAGGTTGGATAAGGAATCCAACCAAAAGAAAACACCAAAGGAATGGAACAATACAAAACCACTAGACGCCTATAAATCACATGATTCTCTTCATCCCATTTGAATAGAAAACAGTGGCATCCCTTTAAACTCTTTTGTAACCGAAACCTAAAAAGACAATAAGAAGTGAATGCGAACCCATTACCCTTCCAAGCAATCTTCTTGATCTTCAAAAATTTTTGGGTTTCTTTCCTTCTAAATGACTAAAAATGTAGCTATTATAGCACAATTCCGAAGAGTCTTTATCTTAAAATAATTACCAAAGCCTTTCAAATTTTCCACAATCAAAGATGTTGATGAAGCCGAGATCACCCATTTCATTCCTATCAATCTAAAAAGCTTATACTGCAAATTCAAAGAAATGAGACAATGTAAAAATAAATGATCAATACTTTCAAAATCACTTTGTCCATCACACACCATTGAGGGGAAAGACAAATGTTAGGCCTTCTTTTTTGAAGCATATCAAAGGTATTAATCTTACCATGTGTAATAGGTCATGCAAAAACTTGCACTTTAAGAGGCACCTTTGCCTTCCAAATGAACCTAGCTGGTAAAAAAGAAGGACTAGAAAGATCATTGGATAGAGAGTCAAAAAAAGGATTAATGTGATAACCTTTAGTCATATAGCTTTCCAAGAAGACTATTTAATTATGATCGTTTTAGTTGTAGTTTCATAGGTTATCTATTTTTTTGAAAGCAATTTAGGACTTTTAGAAGGCAGCTTTGTGGTTTTGGGATTTTGTAAGAGTTCTATACTTGTAGATGGACACCTCCTCTCCCTTCACCCATTGACCCTGTTTATTCTGTCCCAAAAAAAGGAATTTTATTCTACATTAGATAGGGAACTCTTCAGCCCAATAAGCTGGTTCAACCCTTAGGCTTTTTAGTTAATCCCTTCAAAGACCACGAAAATAGAATCATTGAGTTCAATACTTTGGGTAAAGAAGTACGTTCTGTTATTACAATTATTTGACAATTTTTACCTCTTGTAGTAACGAGGCTTATAAATTGCTTTTATGGTTCCTTCCCTCTTCTTTCTTTTTTTTCTTCTTCCCTTTTAGTAGGTTGGAGGTTTAGTATACATTATGCTCTCTCTCTCTCAACATCACACTCTCTATCTCTTTAATTTGTATATTCTCTTCCTCTTCTCCTTGTACTTCTTGTAGTAAATGAAAAACCAACATGTTTAGTTGTGTCCCCTTCAAGGATCAAAATATTGTTTTGAAACGGTCGAAATATCTAAAACGTTTCCATTTCCAAGAAGATCAAAACGAATCAGTGATGAAATCGAAATTCTAATACTTTGAGATGTTCCATAATGTTTCGAAATATTTTGTTAAATTTCAAAGCATTTGCACAATTATTTCAGAATGTTTCAAGGTATCTCAAGATATTTTGGTATATTTCGACCAATGTTTTGAAAAAATTAATTCTTAAATTTTTTTATATTTTTTCATTCTGTTTTTGAAACGGGTTGAAATTTATTGAAACATGTTAAAACGTTTCCGTTTCGTAGATAACTACAACAATGCACCAAACAAAATTTTGATCCTTGGTCCCCTCCATGTTTTAAGTTCTCTTGAGGTTTTCATTGCTTTTTAGACTTTTTTCCATGGTGTGAATTGACAATTTAGTCACTTCTATCAGTATTAAATGACTTGGTTTGATATCTATGTTCTTTGTTGTTCTCTTTTAATAATTTTATATTTATATTTTTCCTGATTTCCATCCCCGATTGCAATGTTTTGCACATGACTAAGACGAGAGGTTGCTACTGATTAATTTCAATTGCATGCCAAAACTGGACTGATTGTCGAACTATGGGAAGTCTTGATATTCCCCAACCTGCGCAAAGTGACCTCTATAATTAACGGTCCCTAAGCAACACAATCTCCAAATTCGTTCCTAAAAAGAGAATTTTCAAGGCTTGTAACTAAAATGTTTGATGTTGCTACTTTGTCTTTTGGTGGGTCTTATGTCAAATAAGCAAGCAAATATCTATGTTTATGGTGGGGTCGACTGATCGAAGGCCTAAAATCCTAGAATGCGTCTATGCATGCATTACTGAAATATCACATCACAATATGACCTATTATTGTTAGAGCATCCAATTCAATTGGTAATGGGTGAAAAGGCCCCTCAACTAAGCCAAACTTGGTTGTTCCTAATCTTCCATGTGGGATGCAAGATTTCTTCACACCTACAAATTAGAAATATGTATCTTAATGTCCATATATGTATGTGTTGTGCAAAACCAAAAGGGAACCAATCATCAGGATTCTCATTCCTTCAGCATCTTCAACATGAACGTCTTAAAACGATGCATCTAGATATTTCAACTTAAAGTTCTAATATCTTCAAATTTGGTTCCAAATACTATTTTGGATGCAAGTAGGAGTTTTATTAGGCGGAGCAAAAGGTGTTTATGGCTTAAAATGGGCATATTTTATCAGCCAAAATGCCTTGTTTCTCATTGAGTCAACTTTATTTTGTTACACTGTGATGCGAGATGTCCTCAAGGTTTTGCTTTACTATTTGTCAGGTGAAATATTTCTCCCTCCAGTTGTAACTGAGATACTTTATGCATCTTGTATATATCTTCGCCATGACTTAAGACTGCAAAGTTTCTTGCCTTTACATGGTGCTAGAGCCCCGAGTGTTCATCTCTCACTCCCTTGATTTTTTGGTGCTTGAATTGCTGTTGTTCTTGGTGTTGTGGTTTTCTTTTCTAGTTTGTTTCTTTTTGGTGCTATTACACCTTGCCCACCTTAGTATGTAAAGTGGTTATCTTTGATATGCTTTCTTCTTTTCTTTCAAAGAAGTGGTAAAACCATCACTTACTTTCCTCGCTTGTTTTCTTAATGCACGTAAAAAATTCCTTACAATTAGATTTAAATGGTAATTGACTAGACATGATATTTTCTTCTTTGTTTTTGCTTTTCTTTGCAGGGGAGTACTTGGGTCTAACTGGAGAAAAGCTCAATGGTGTAGAGATGATTGCTTGTGGCCTTGCTACACACTATACCCTGAATGCAGTTTGTTCCTTGTGCCTTAGTCATCAGCTACTGTTCAGTTATTTCTGTGCACTACATCAATAGCTAAATATTCTACTTTTACTACCAGAGGCTTGCTTGGATTGAAGAACGCCTTGGTAAATTGATCACAGATGATCCTTCTGTCATAGAGAATTCTCTTGCACAATATGGTGACCTTGTGTACCCAGATACAAGGAGTGTTCTTTATAGGTAATCTTCTATTTATTTCTCTGATCAACCACTATGTTACTGGGGTGTCTTTTAATCATCTTTATGATGAAAACTATTGAGCTTTGAATTTTGAAAAAACAAGGGAAAAGAGGAAAATTCTTGAGATTTTATCTTTCTGCAATAATATTTTCGAGCATTATCCTTCAATTTCCATTTTTTTTTTGTTCCAATGGAGCCTTGGAAATATCCCTGATTGTTGACTTCCAACAGAGCTTGTACTAGAAATGAAAGTCCTTGATTCAGGGGCAAGGATCAAAATTTCATTTTGGTGCATTGTTTCGGTCACTTAGAAAATGAAAACATTTCGACGTGTTTCGGAAACAAAATGAAAAAAATAAAATATTTAAGAATTATTTTTCCAAAACATTAGTCAAAAATCAAAGTATCTTGAATATCTTAAAACATTACAAACAATTGTACAAATGTATTGAAACATTACAAAATACATCTCAAAGTACTAGAATTTTAATTCCATCACTGATTCGTTTCGATCTCCTTAGAAACGGAAACGTTTTGGACATTTCTACCGTTTTAAAACGAAATTTTAATCCGGCCAAAAAAGCATTCTTAATGAAATTTTATATGTAAAATCTCCCTACTATGGGTCTTTCTGCGGATGACTGTGTCACTGTGAAATGCCCTAGAAGATGAATTCTCCTAACTTTTTGTCTCAAATGTTTCTGCTCAAATTAAATTCACTAAGTATTTCAGTTGGTCAGATACTTGGTGAAAATTAATCAGTATGATGCATGTCAAGTTAGATATTGAAAGTGATTAGGAAGTATCCAGTTGACTGGGTGTGGGTGAGTAACCTAGTCAATCTTTACTTCCAATTGACTGGGTCTTTAGCAGATTTAATCCTTGTTTGCTATGCGACTAGGTTTCCAATTATCTGCTTTATGAGTTCACCAATCAACAAAACATTTATGAATGCTGATTTAGATGTAATAAATAAGAAAAACATGAATCCAACGTCCACAAATATGACACAGAGATTTATAGTGTTGGATCACATCCACAGGGACCTAGATGTACTCTCAACCTTCGTGGTTGGAATTTCCCAATCCACTAATCCTCAAATTAACTAATCAAAACACCAATATTAACAACAATTTATGGTTTTCAGTAGGATTACCATGAACCTTAAGTCCTAATCTCAATATATTCACTTTAAACCTAGTAGTTTGACCTTCCCTTGAAGATCACACTCAATCATCACTGACTCAGTGAAGGATGTGCGCAGGATGAAGTGTGCCTAAGAGTACACCAACTGGACATAGTCAAGTGCAAAGAGATGAGAATTTTGTTGTGACAGGCTCCTGATTTGAGTACTGAGGTAGATAATAGATTTACTATTGAGTCTTAAAACTCAAGCTCTTAAACAGTTAAACCCTTATACACCCCTCTCAACTCCAACCGTCGTTCAAGCTCTCTCGTATGCTTTGAACTCCGATGCTTCAAATGGTAAAATTCTACAACCTACTCATAGGCAGATAAATCTAACAATTGTCAACAAATGCGTCAGCTACCATATGCACAAGTTTGCATGTTTTCTTTTCTTCTTAAAAAAATAGTTTTTGCTTTCTCCACTTTTGTTGGCCAAAGAAACTTAAGCCACACATTTAGTCAACAAATTTAACCTCTGTTGCTTCCTTTGTTCCTTTCCAGACAGTCAAAATTTTCAAATGGACGTATTGAGGATCCAGTTGACTGGTAAGAATCCAGTCAACTTTGGAATTCAAATTATAGTAGAATCTGGCAGTTGGCAGTCGAGTGGGTTTACAACAACTATCAACTTTCATCCTTAAGCTCCTTTATCAACTGCAATAGAGTATTTGTAGATTTCTTGTCCTAGTATCATTCTAACTTACTCCCTCCCATTACTTATCTCAAACTTTAGATCCTTCAAATGCTGTCACTGTTGCCTTTAGTACTCATATTTAAGGTAGGTAGCCATTTGACTTGCACCCCATGTTTAAGGAGTTTAACTTGGATCTGTTGCTCTCCCACTCAATTAAGTTGACTACTATAATCTCCTTAGTTCATTTCTTATCTTTTTCTATATCACCTGATACTGTTGTAGCCATCAACAAGCACCACAAGGTTCTAGCATATTTAGGCCATCCCACTGCCACTTTCATCAACATATTGCTAAGGACAATCCCCATTTACGGTGAGTGTGCTGGAAATCATGGGGTGCCGAGGCGGCATAAGTCTTAGCCTATACTAAACCATTTTTTTTCCCGGCTAACCTTTTTTTTTCCCCTAAGGTTGAACTAATAGTTGAAGGAGTCATCAGGGCATTAGTGCTGCTTTTGGATAGAACAATCATCAAGTGATGTCGAATTGAAGTTTACAAAAGTGTTTAGGGTGTAGGGTTAATGAGATCATGTAGGATTTTCGGATTACCCTTTGTAATATCCCACACTAAAAAAATAAATAAAAAAACGTGACCAAATCATATTGAGAGATTTCGAATAAAATTACGTGGAGCTTACAGTTATTGCTGGAAACCTATATAAGAGTGAGAGAGTAAATCATGGAGAAATAAAAATGGAGCAAATTATAGAAATTAGTGCACGTGTTATCAACTTGTGTGTATAAAGAAGCATAATTACCATAATCGGGTCAGACATTGAACCAGTAAAAAAACCGGGTCAATGGGTCACTGATTCACCATTGGGTCAACTAGCCCAACCTTTCGTATAATAAAACATAAAAAAAATTATAAAACATAATAATTTAGTTAAAAAATATGCAACATGTCCACCAATGCATACAATTTGTCATACAATTTATAAAATTAAGCGGAGAAAAGAAATGTTCGTGAAAAATATCAAATTTCAACTTTACGTCCCCAATTGTCCATCTCCAATCAACAAATATCGTAAACATTTTGCAATAGTGGTCCTCCCTTAATCTGTTACCTTTTTTTTCCCCCCCCTTCTTTTTCATTTCTTTTGAAAGTTCCACATTCTTCACTGAACAATTAAAAAAAAAAGGTTCCTCAATCTTCTTCTTTGAATACCCTTTTCCATTATGTCCTTGATATTTTCATAATAATTTCATCCGTCAATAAAATTCCACATATTACTTCATAGCAGATCTCGTAAAGGTTACATTCTTAAAGACAACTTCCATATCTTTGGACCAACAAGGATTGTTGATGTTAGATTAGGAAGAGGAAGCAATAGGGGATGAAAAGAGAAGATGAACTAGGGGCTGAGAGAGATTGATTGGGTGTGTGGCAGGGTGGTTTGGGGTAAGTGAGTGTGTGAGAGATCGTTATGGTGTAGTGGGTGTGTGGGTGTGTGGCAGTGTGGTTTGAGAGAGATCAACTGTTGGTTTGGCATAGTAAATGTGAGACATCGAGTGTGGGTGTGTGTTTGTGTGAAAGGAGAGAGATTGAGTGGGTGGCGTTTGTGACACGTGACTGAGTGCATCTGATCTGAGAGAGAGAGAGAGATAGAGTAGACTTACAAGCACAACAGGAGAAGGGAGAGAGATCATTTGGTATGTGCATCTGTAAAGATTGAAAAGATGATCGTTGATTTAGGGCAAACATGCTCAAAATAGGGATTTTATATGGGTTGAGATCTGAATCATTAGTTTTTTTTGACTTGTCCGGTTCACTGATTTTTATTAAAATTAGATAGTTTTTACGGTCCATTAACGGGTCATCTGCACAAGTGATCTAATAGCCTAATTGGACCGATTTAAGGGCCGGTTCACTGGGTTGAACTACCGGTCTGATCTGGTTATGATAACACTGTAAAGCAGTGTGGCAGTAGATTAGGAGGAAAAGGGGGAGAAAGAAAGCAAAGAGAGACGGTAGAAAAAAAAGGACCGAGTGTTGTGATGCATTCTGAAAAATCAAATTGTAATCTAGGTATAGACAAAAGAGAAGATGCATAAGGTCAAACTAAATGGACCATAGGATCAATGGCCAACTAAGTTGAATATTGATGAGATCTAAAGTTAGAGATCAATGATGTAAGTGGTTTATCTCACAATATGCATCCGTATATAAATTTCTTTGCAAAGAGTGTGTTTCATTATTATGGTCATTGTATTCCAATTGATTGTTTTATTGTTGATTTTCAATGTTTGTTTGAGCTTTTGTTTGAAGTGTCGTTGTATGTATTATGCTAAAACCATTTTTGTTGGTGAATTGCTTGGGGTCCATCGGCACATGCGTCAGACACACTTAGTGGTATGATAATGATAGTGAGATGTGATTGTGTCTCTAAGGGGCGGTAGATAGAATGAGTTGTACCGAGTGGTGATTAGCATTTTACTGAGACAAACTGAGCATGAAACCATGGGTGGTTTGAAAGATTGAAGTGTGGAGTTTCATATTATGTGTAAAATAATATTCTTTCGTATTTTGTGCTTTCGTGTTTGATTGTTGGTTGTTAGACTATTGTTTGATCCTCTCTATTCTGTAAATGGGGATGGCCTCCCAAGCTCATCCTCATTTATCCCTCTCAAATGCGGGTTTAATTCGTGATGGAAATCAATAGAAGCTCGGATAGTGAGGAATTAGAGATTATAATTTTTATGGAGGAAGTATGTAATATTTGATGTCAATTATAATTTTAAAATTGAGGGATTTATCAATTATCGAGGATATTTAGGGCTCTGTATTGATTGGAAGTAGTTCACGCACCGAACTCTGGAGTTCGGGTTCGGGGCATCCCTTCAATTAAAGTTCTGATTTATGAGAAATAGGTTGAATTCAATATAAAGAACTTTATGGTGTTGGATAGCTGGTAGCATTTGGCAACAAAGATCTTAACATGTTAAAGGGGTCAGCAAGACTTAAAACCTTATGATGTAGGGTTAATGAGAACATAGAGAATAGTCAGATTACACATCAGTCTGAGTTTTATTTTTGAGAAAATCGGTCAATTTTATAAAATCATATCGTGTTGGCTACAGTGATTTTAACATGTTAGAGGGGTCAAAAAGATTTACAAATTGAGCAAATCAAATAGAAATGGTGGATGTTAGTTTCAGGTTGGGTGGCCCATGCCAATGGAGATGGTCAGTGATGGGATATATGATCATATTGGAACAAAGGTCTGGTCCCTGCAAATGCCCTAACTTATTAAGTTATTTATCAAGAATTTAAGTAAAAAATTGAAATAAGATGAAATTGCCATTTTCCATCAGTTTCCAGGGACATTGTAAGAACCTATTTTATCTTCTTTTCCTTCATTTCCCAATTCATTGAACTTTCCATGTATCTATGGTTTTAAATGAGTTTCAAGAATTAAATATGAGTGGAAAGTAGGCAAAACCTGTTCTATTCAAGAAAGATATAGTTGATTTTTAGATATTAGCAATCTCAAAATGAGCTTGGACCAAGTGGGCTTATCTGTGGTTAGCCTAAGCTCACAAAAGAATAGATGGCTAGGGTTGAGCTGAGTTTGGGTCCATGGTAAATAGGTTAGACTTGGTAAATAGTTTAAGCTGATCCTGAACTAACCTCAAAATTCAGCCCAACCTCGTTGTATATGTCTTCACATGGAAGCCATTTATCTGGAGGAGAACATGTAGTGGCAGTAACGCTTTTGGGTTTGGATTGGTTGGTTATGTCACTGGCAACAAGTGACCTATGTGCTATTTGGTGGTCATGAAACCTCCAGACATCAATCTGTCAGCTTCACCAGAGTAATACATCATTGCACATGTTTACCACCTCTCTGTACAATATATGGAAATGCTGGCAGTTAGACGTACAGTTCACATGAACCCTTAACTGTTAGAACCTCTTTTTTTGGTTTTATCTAAGTCAGCCAAATCAAGTTCCACCGAGTCTAATGGTATCGAAATATTGTGGGACCTCCTCTGATATAACTCGTGACCATTCTTCCATCCAGAGTTCAGGGCTGCCTATTTTTGTACCAGAACGCCTTTCATTACTCAGCAAATGCATGAGAATGAATGTCAGATTGGGATAAGAACTCCATTGATCTTCTAGTCAACGAAGCATTTTGTCTGGTGAATGTTCCATGGGCACTTGTTTATTGAACATGTCAATGATTCATTGATGGTATCTACAGCATCCACAGACAATTGTTTCTAGCCTTTTATTTATTTCCATTTCTGTAATGACTTCTAACTTTGTAGTATTGTTTTTTTAACGAATTTATACATTTTGATAGCTCACCTTTTTTTAATTAAAAGAGGATCTATTTCTGGCTCATTTTGTTTCTGTTCATCTTTGTGATCCAGGATTCAAACAATTGATAAATGTTTTTGCCATGACACAGTTGAGGAAATTACGGATGCTCTGGTAAATGATACAACTTGCTCATTTATTGTTCTTTATTTCATTCTTCCTTGTGGTGGTTGTTAAAATTACAAACAAGGAATAGCCAACTGGAGAAGAAACGTAAGCAAGGCGGGGGAGTATGGATTGCCCCTCTCTGACCTGCACTTGATTAGGAACCATGCACTTGATTCATATAATTGGCTGAAATTTTCAAATGAAACTTCTTTTTTTCTTTTCCCGACATCTGATTGACTAGGTTGCTCCTCTTTTGTAGTCCTAAAATGGAATAATTTACTGGTGTGTAAACAATTTGTTGCAAGCTGCTGACCCTAGCTAATGCAAGTTGAGCCTAGGTCAACATTTGTTGCAAGCTGCTGAGTCTGTCAAAATGTCAAGAAAACAATCAGTGGAAAAATTATATGTAACAACTGCTGTGGTGCTTATTGACTGTCTGAATATATGTGATAGGATTCTGAAGCCCAAAACATGGGTTTTGAGCTACAATCTCATCAAGAAGCCTCTTTGGTAGTAAGATTTATGGTTGTTTGGTTAGTGTCGTATATAAAAGGTTTTCAACGTTGTGCTTACCTACTGTTTTGTGGAGTCTATGGCGGGGCTTATTGTTCTGAAGTAAAATCATAGCTGATTCAACAGAATGTTGTTACCAAACTTTGAATCAATTCCAAGAGTTTAATTGGGCAAAACCTAAGATTGTTCTGTTTATTTCTTGTCCTACATGCTTTTTTCTTTTGGTTTTTGGAGTTGCAGTTAAAATTTAAAAAACCTATGCTGTTAAATGAAATCATTTTTCATGACTATAGATCTTTGTATGATTATAGGTTATAAGATTATTGTTTTCTCAAGAAATTCACAAAGATTGAAATTTCTATATTGGACCCTCAATCAAACAATCCATTTTGAGAAAATTGAATACAAATTTTCGTTGAAAACACTTAAAATTGAGTATTATGCAAATAATTGTGTATAGGAATAGGATAATTTGACAAATATAATAAAAACATTTGTCGAAAAAGGTAATGAACATTTGGTTTTGGACTACATTGCTACCTTTTTGTCTGATTGAGGGTGCAATGTGAGAATTTTAACATTTCTGGGTGTAAAGTGAGAATTTGAGAATCTTTTACAGTGCAAACACTGCAAAGTATCATTCACCCTAATTTTCTCCTGGAACTAGTTCTTGTAGAGAATAAAAACCAAAAATTTTAAGGGTCATCCTATTACACCAAATCAAATCGTCCTGTGCCATGATGATTCCCCTTGTAAAGGACCAATGACAGGCAGTATATGGTCCATTTTTTGTACCATGTGGCATAATCATGGATGATACAGTTTTGTACTAAGCCAAGGAGCTTATCTGGGGATTAACTGGCAACAAAAAGAGGAAGAGGGGACAGCTTTCAGCCTTTCACTCCCAAGGCCTATCGGCTGCTTACTTTGTACCTGTGGCAATGATTTGTCGACCCAATTTCTTTCTCGTAAGACCTTCAGAACGTGCAGTGTTTCCAGGGTGTGCAATGCACTTGCAAAAAGCTAATTTGTGCCAAATCTCTTGTTTTAGTGTTACTCTTTGTTGGTTGCTTGATTGGAAGTTCTTCCTTAGCAATGGAAGGACGTAGATGATGCTTTTCATTTTTATTTTGGATTCTTCGTTTTTCAACTTCAATGGTTTTAATTTGTTATTCAAGTTCTTTGTTTTTAAACTTAAATCTCTGCCCTTTCCTTGGGTCAAGATCCGCACCCCGGTGCTCCAAGACTTCTATTGCAATCCACATAGAAAGGGTCCTCGGAACACAAATTGCTAATATTATTATATCTCTGAACTTCACATCGTCTCCAAATCTTGTGGAAGCTTGATTTAGGTAAATTCTGTTACCGATTGACCTAGATGCTTGAACTCTGTCTCTGACTCAATCAGGAAAAAGAGGTTGCGGAATCTTACGATGATTGGTGTTCTAAAGCCCTCAAGAAACTAAAAGAAGCCTCCCCATTGAGCTTGAAGGTCACTTTGCAATCTGTGAGTTGCTAATCCTTCACATGCCCAGTAAGATCTATTTGGATTTTGCTTGTATGACCAGTATTATGACTTTTATATGCCAAATTTAGATTCGAGAAGGTAGGTTTCAGCCCCTGGATCAGTGTCTTGCTCGTGAATATCGGATGTCCCTTAATTGGATCTCCAAAATGGTTTCTAATGACTTCTGTGAGGTATAACTGTGCAGAAATTCTTCTTATAGTACATTATTCGTAAATCATTTCCTACATTATATCTGCTATTGTGTCCTTTATAGGGTGTTCGTGCAAGATTAGTTGACAAAGACTTTGCTCCGAAGGTGCTGCTTAATTTGATGTTCGCTGTCTTTCAAATTGAAACTTTATGTTTGTTAGAAAATTTTGTTAATGGACTCCCAAATTGTGATTTGCAGTGGGATCCACCGAGCTTAAGTGAAGTAACCAAGGACATGGTTGACTGTTATTTTGCTCCACTTTCTGAACTTGAGCCTGAGCTAAACCTGCCCACGGCATTGCGAGAACCTTCCATGTGATGCTAATCCTACAATCAATTTCAAGTTGAGGATTTTCAAAATTTTCGAGTTCTTGACTGTGCTGTGGGGGATGGTTTGGACTATAAAGGTGCATGCATGTTGTAATAGTCTGCCATTGTAGAAGTTACCTTCCGTAGACTCTTTTTCTTGGTTGCATATGTTTCAGTTACACAAAATATAAAGCAAGGGGTCAGTTCGGATTAGGGATGCAACTTGGGCAAGCCACCCCGAACGCAACCCAGAACATTCAGTACTTGAACATAGATTAAGGCTGTTGCACACATCCTTCACTCCCCAAACTTCTCTCTCTCTCACTCCCTCTCTCTTCTCTCTCATACTCCAACCCAGCGTCTCTTTTCTTAGTCTCCCAGATCACGCCTCCTTGAAAGAGACTCCTTCAGACTTTCGTACCCATTATCAAACGCCCCACCAGGACTTCTTTCTCTTTCCGCAATTTCCTCACCAACCCAGCACACAATTTTTTTTTTTTTTTTATTTGCAAACATTTTTCTACATCTGCTAACGCATGCTGATTCAGTCTCCACACTCCAAAGAGAACAATAGATTTTAAGCATTTTTGGTGGATTTAGCTTCGACTGACTTCTGGCTAAAGATCTGAACCGTCATGGGATGGAAAGATGTTGAATTTGTTTGAAGAGCTCTTGCATCTCGACATAAGATAGATCAATCTTAACTATGCTATCGTAATTCTATCTCATTTTGAGTGTTTGTGTTTTATGTATGGAATGTTCTAGTTATTGAATGACTAGTTATTATTCATGTCTAAATGTATTATATATCACAAAAATGTCGATCAGATTCAATAATCTACCCATAAAATCCACACAAATCTTTGGAAAGAAATATCCAAGCCGTTTGGTTGGCATCGAGTTTCCTTAAAAATCAGGAGTCTTGCACCTTTTAAGGAGATGAGCCAAAGTATTTTATATAGGAAAATGTTACATAATTTAAATGAAATTTAAAATTTAAAACTCAAATGCATGTTATCTTTTGAATGAGTGTGGGGTAAGTGGATTTTACTAAAAAAGTTAATGTAATTCATTCATTCAATGGATGATATGTATTTGGATTATAATTTTTTGGTTTCATTTAGATTTTGTAACATTGTTCTTTCATATAACTAGTAACTGTTCTTATACCATTTTTTTTCCTGGAATTTTTGGAACATAGGTGAATGCTTTGAAATTTCCGCTTCCTAAATGGGAGTAAATATTGAATACAACGGTGATATCATGCCACCATTGATGATATGGTATCACTTACCAATAATAAAATTCTAAATAGGAAAGGTGAACCCCACTTGGGCTTACATGACAGGAGGATGAAAAGTTATTTATTTATATGACAGGTTAGTTATTGATTTTTGTGGGTTTCATGTGCTTATTTGTTGTAGTACTATTAGTTGGTGATACCACATCATCTTACCACACGATATCACCGTTGTAATGAATATTTTCTCCCTAAATGGAGATCCAGTTTCAAATGGGAACTGTCGATGCAATCTTGGAAGATTGAGGAAATATGCCTGGAGATTTGCTTTTCAATTTCAACACAGCCAAACTGCATTCCCCCACCCAAAAAAAAAGGCCACCAAATCCATTGGGGAACTATTCATTCTACTTTAGCGAGGACAAGGGAAAATTTGAAGAAAGCAAATGATCAAATAAACTACTCAATAGAACACAAATGATGAAATAAATCACTCAATAGAAACTACCCCAAAGTCCAAAATCAGATTTTTTTTTCCCCTCTTCTTCATTAAATTTTTTATTTGGTTGCTCTTAATTGCAGCGACTGCCATGTGCCTACAAAATCAAGAAAAACTTTTTCAAACTTAAATTCATTAATTTCGCTTAGAGTAAACATTTTGAGTTCTTTTCACCAAAACAATGTAACAAACATCTTGTGCGCATGTCTATGCCACTTTCAAAAACGAGACTCAATTCAACTGTCCACAAATATACCCAATCCCATATAATGCTTTCAGACACCTTTTTTGATGATTACTCATTGTAATTTGAAAGGCAATAAATATAGCTATTATACACGAACAATGTACACAAATTTGGAGCAGCACCATTATTTGGATGTAAATGAAACCCATTCGAGTAAGTACCATAGGAAGAAAATAATAAATGTATAATTTTCAGCTACCAAAAAGAGGAAAAAATGTTGGGTGTAACTGTTACACCACGTCAGTATCGTCACGTGGTATAGCCATCTATTAATAGGTAAACAAGTTAACAAATGAGCCTCACTAAAACTCATAACTAACCAGCCATACAATACATAACCACTTCCATGATAGGAAAAGAACCCTATTTTATCTTTTTTTTTATTATCTTATTGGATGGTAACACTTAATATTTACTCAAGAAAGAGAGACTATTGAAGTAATGCCTAACAGAAAGTTCCAGAAGATAGCCATTCCTCCAAATGAGAACAATCGCAGCATACCATTGCTCCACACAATATGCGAAATTAAAAAAATGAAATGCAAGAATCACGATTGTGCTGTCTGAATTGAGATTATGGGTGATGTTTTCGGTGAAGACGACTAGCTTATGTCATAACACTCTGATTGAACGCAAAGAAGCCTTGTCAATTTCTACCAATTACCGAACAACACAATCTGTGGTTGACAGTGCAAGGGTGCCTCTTTGATAGGGCTGTAAATGAATTGAGATGTTCGTAAACAGTTTGATTTGCCGACCTCAGACAATATGTTGTTTGGCTCTTTTTGGTTCGTGAACATGTCTATTCTATTATATATAAAAATAGAATTGTTAGGATTATTATTTAAATATTAAATTGTTTTTAATGGTATGTTCTTCACAATTGAGCAGAGGTGAATGACTTGGGGATCTTGTTGTGGATGTTAAAGGAGATTACTGGAATACCCAGTCAGAGTTTCTAGGCTCTTGGGGGTTGAACTATCAATTGAGGGAGATAAAATGAATGAAGATCAGTAGACAAATAATTTATAGCAGTTCACCAGTTCGGAAGCTTGACTAGTCTACCCTAATGGAGTCTCTTACTCCTAGAAAAGTTTTCTATTAAATGGGGAAAAGAGATTACATAATTACACAGAATAAAAACACAAAATGTTTGCTTGATTATAATGCGAGGGATTTGATCCTTAATTAAAGTATGTTGTTGCATTGTGTGATCTTTGCGATCCTCTTGTAACCAGCGCGGTCTTTGCATAATTAACGTGATTCCCTTAAGGCTGTTACATTCCATGTGCCAAAATACTTGGTTGTTAGAAGCTATATTCTCTAGGCGTGATGTGACCTTTTAAAAGATGTGAGTTGTTGTTGTGACTGTATGCATAAGGATTACGTTGGTGATGAAAGATATTTCTTCAAAAGTCATGAAATGTCGAGTTCCAATCAATCTATAGGTAATCTTTTAAAGGAGGTAGATTTGGAAGAGCAAGAAGATGAGAAAGAAATTCAAGAGGAAGAGTAAGAGGAAATTTTGGAAGAAGATCAAATGAAAAATCCACTTAACAAAAATATGGAATTTACAAAAGATTAAGTCATGTTGATAAAGATTGTTGGTTTTGTGGAAAGTCTCAATGTTTTAATCGTAAAAAGTTTGGTTATTTGCAAAAAAATTGACAGTTCAAAAAAAATCAAGAAGCTAATTTTTTCAAAGAGCGAGAAAGTTGTGAAAACATGTTCTACACTTGTCAAGCAATGTCTGAACAAAAAAATGATGTGTGGTATCTTGATAGTGGTTGTAGTAACTGCATAATCGGTGATGGTAATATTTTTGTGAACATTGACGCCACTTCTAATTCTCAAGTAAGAATGAGAAATGGTGTCATAGTTCAAATAAACTGCAAGGAGCCATTACCATTGGAACGAAGAAAGAAACAAGATACATCCAATATGTCTTGTTAGTACCCGACTTGGAACAAAATTTTTTGAGTGTTGGTCAAATTGTAGAGCATTGGGTACTCCGTGGTGTTTGAAGACAACTCTTGCATGATATATGATTGTGGAGAGAAAAAATAATTTATAGCGAAAATTGAGATGGAGAAAAACATAATTTTTCCTCTCATTTTTTAGTATGCACACAATGTTTCTTTGAATATGGAAGTTGTTGATGAATCTTGACTTTGACATAGAAGATTTGGGCACTTGAACTTTTAAATCTTGAAAATCATACAACAAAAGAATATGGTTTATGGATTGCCATCTATACAAGAAGTTAAAGAAATATGTGAAGGAAGTACACTTGGAAAGCATCATCAATATCCTTTTTCAAAAGAAAAACTTTGGAGAGCCAAATTATTGTTGGAGCTTGTTCACATTGATGTATGGAGACCATAAAAAATACTTTCGCATGGAGGTAACAAATACTTCATAATCTTTATTGATGTTTTTTCAAGAATGACTTGGGTTTATTTTACAAGACAAAAATTCAAAGTTTTTCAAGTATTCAAAAAGTTTCAAAAGTTTGTTGAAAGACAAAGTGTAATATATCCATTAAGTTGTTAAGAAGTGATAGAGGTGGTAAGTATAAGTCTAATGAATTTAATAAGTTTTGTGAAAATATTGGTATGAAAAGACAATTGATGGTTGGGTATACTCCAAAATAAAATGGAGTGGCCGAAAGAAAGAATAAAATCATTTTTGAGATGATAAAATTGATGGTTTATGAGAAGGGTTTACCTAAATCATTTTCAACCAAAGTGGTATACACGACGGTTTATTTGATGAATAGATGTCCAACAAAAGGCTTTGGAGAATCAAACTCCGATTGAAGAATGGTGTGGAAGGAAACCATCGATGAATCACTTAAAGGTTTTTGGGTGTATTTGTTTTGCACATGTTCCTAAAAAAGTGAGATATAAGTTTGATGAACATAGTAAAAAATATATTTTTATAGGTTATAGCTCTAAATCAAAGGGTTATAAATTCTTTAGTTTGAAGAGAAACAAAGTGGTTATTTGTAGAGATATTCTCTTTAATGAGAATGACTCTTAATTGTAAAGGAAAGAATGTTTAAAATCAAGTGGTTTTAACAAATGAATATTATGGGAGCTTTGGGCATGAAAATGAAAATGAAGAAGTTGAAGTTCCACCACAAATGTCTCCAACACCCTACTCTTCTTCATCTCCTTCTACTTCCACAAGTTCAAACACTTTATCTCCAAGTTCAATTGTAAGGAAAATAAGAAGTCTTAGTGATGTATATGCTAGATACAATTTTTGTGTGGTTGAACCGAAAGTTTTGAAGAAGCAAGCAAAGAAGATGCTTGGAAAAAAGCAATGAAAGATGAAATTTGTGTGTTTGAGAAAAATAATACTTGGGAGTTGGTGGAAAAACCAAAGAATAAAAAGGTCATTGGGATGAAGTGGATTTACAAAACAAAACTTAATCTGGATGGTTCAATTCAAAAAAAATTAAAGCAAGTCTTATAGCAAAAGGGTATTCACAATAACTCGATATCGATTACCAAGCGACTTTTGCTTAGGTTGCTTGATTTGATACAATAAGGCTTCTTATTGCTCTTACTTCACAAAGGGGTTGGTTTCTTCATCAATTAGATGTAAAATTAGCATTATTGAATAGTGTGTTGAACAAAAAAGTTTATGTAGAGCAACCTCAAGACTTTGCGGTCAATAGTGAAAAAAAAAGTGTACAAAGTAAAAAAGATTTTGTACAGGCTAAAACAAGCACCTCGAGCATGGTATAGTGAGATTGATTCCTACTTCAATACAAAGGAATTTCAAAGAAGTAAAAGTGAGCCAACTTTGTACATCAAATCGCAAGATAATATTGGTATTCTCATTGTGTCACTTTATGTTAATGACTTGGTTTTTACCTAGAATGATCAAAGAATGATTGAAGATTTTAAAAATGAGATGATGAAAAGATATGAAATGAGTGATTTGTGACTTCTACATTACTTCTTGGGAATTTAAATTTATCAATAAGAAGATGAAGTCTTTATTTGCCAAAGAAAGTATGCAAAAACTATCTTGAAAAATTTAGAATGAGAAATTGCAAATTGGTGGCTATACTTTTGGTTGTGAATGAAAAGTTGTTAAAAGATGCTTAAACTAAAGAAGTTGAAACATTTTTTTTTATAGAAGCTTAGGTTGAAAATCTTTTATAATTGATAGTTACAAGGCTGGACATCATGTATGCTACAAGTTTATTCTCTCGGTTTATAGACAAACTAAGCCAAATTCTTTTTGAGACAGCAAAGTGAGTGTTAAGATATATTCAAACTTGACAGTTACAAGGTCGGACATTATGTATACTACAAGTTTATTATCTCGGTTTATGCACAATCCAAATTCATTTTTAGGTATTAAAGAGAGTGTTAAGACATATTCAATAAACACTTGACTTTGAGATTATGTTTGGAAGAAAAATCGATGTCAAGTAACTTGGATTTTGTGATAATGATTGGGTCGGAAACAATGACGATATGAGGAGTACTTTGGGCTACGCATTCTCACTTGGTTCCAGTGTAATTTCATGGGTGTCAATGAAGTAACAAAGTGTGGCACATTCATCAGCTAAAGCTGAATATGTTTTAACATAATTGACTATTTCTAAAGAAATTTGGTTAAGAAAAATCATGGAAGATATTGGTGAAAAGTAAGGTGAAGCAACTCCTATTTTATGCAATAATAAATTAGCTATAAGCATGACAAAGAATTCTGTCTATCATAGCCAAACTAAGCACATTATAAGTAGTATCACTTTATTGGAGAAGCCGTGGAAGATGAAGAGAATCAAGTCACATATAGCAAGACCGAATATTAAGTGGCATATATTTTTACTAAAACACTTCCTAAAGATAAGTTCGATTTTCTAAGAGACATGTTGGGAATACAACAACAAAGCATTAAGGAGGAGTATTAAAAATAAGCATATTAGATAATACTTAGTTATTAAATGTGTCTAGTTGACTTGGAATACAAGTGGTTGAGTCTTGCATCTTGTTATGTGGTTAATGTTCTAGGAAAGTGAGTGATCAAGATGTATTTTGTAATCTATATGTATGTTAAAAATATTGAATACATGTATGAAAAATTATTCCTAAAGACTAAGGGTGCGTTTGGTTGATGTTGTTTCGAGTTTTTTGTTTTGCATTTTTTGTTTTTATCTCACTTTTTGCAAAAAAAATAAAAATAAAAATGCGTTTGAGTTTGTATTTCTATTTTAAATAAGATAAGAAACTCATTTCATTCACTCTCCTCTCTTCATCGCCTCTCTGTCTCTCCTCTCTCCATCGCTTATGTCCATTCAACAAAGACCGAAGACCTCCTTCGTCTCTTCTCATATGCTTCTCTTGGCGATCGCATATCTCTCTCGTCTATGTATATATAAAATGCATATATAAATAGATGTGTATGTGCGCTCACGCGCGTGTGTTTGCCCCTATTTCTGTAAAAGGGTGCGTTTTTTAGTGGTGTTTCTATAAAAGATGTGTACAAAAAAGGGGAATTTGAAGCATTTGACTGTGAATGAAAATGACAAATGTAAGACTGGGATTAGGGTTTTGAATGGTTCAAAGAGAAACAATGAGATTTGTAACGAAGTGGAGTCAAACCGTAGAGAAAATGGGAGTTCAAGGGTTTATGCTTTGGGGAAAATTGTGGAAAAGAGGGGAGATTTTGAGTGTTTGAACGCGAAAGTGAATCAAAAATGTGAAAAGAGTGTTATAGTTATAGAGGCATTGAAAGATTCAAGGAAATGTGTTGTGGGTTTGGAGGAAAGCAACGAAATTGTTAAGGATGTGATATTGAAGCCTCAAGAAAATGGACAATTTGGGGTTAAGATGTTAGAGGATTGTATAAAAGAAGTAAATTTAAGCACACAACTGAATAAGTCATGCCTACATAGTGTTCATGATAAGCCTAATTTGGATAATGATGTGATAATTTTGGATAATGTTCGGGTTTTCAAAGAATTTAAGGGCAAATTTTCCGTTGAAAAGCATGAGAATGGTGTTGATTTGGATTTGTGTGTTATGTGATGTGTTGAAGGGTTATCAAACATATCTTTCGTTTTTATTTTCATAATTTGGTAAATATAATTAATTTTCAAATATGTTTTCTATTTTTAGTTTTTATCACAAACAAAATAAAAATTGTCTCTATTTTACATTTTTTTTAAAAATACAAAAACAAAAACGTAACCAAACAATATCTAAATTACATTGTCTTTATTTTCTTATCACAAACATAAAAAGGCCGTAATTATAGTCAACATTCTTTGTGGTAAAACCCATATCAACTAAGTCTCCAGGACAGTTCTAAATGCACTCTGTGACCATAGATGATATGACAGTTTTAAATGGACTGATAGTTCTAAATGCACTCTGTGACCATAGATGATATGACAGTTTTAAATGGACTGATAGTTCTAAATGCACTCTGTGACCATAGATGATATGACAGTTTTAAATGCACTGATAGTTCTAAATGCACTCTGTGACCATAGATGATATGACAGTTTTAAATGTACTGATAGTTCTAAATGCACTCTGTGACCATAGATGATATGACAGTTTTAAATGCACTGATAGTTCTAAATGCACTCTGTGACCATAGATGATATGACAGTTCTAAATGCACTGATAGTTCTAAATGCACTCTGTGACCATAGATGATATGACAGTTTTAAATGTACTGATAGTTCTAAATGCACTCTGTGACCATAGATGATATGACAGTTTTAAATGCACTGATAGTTCTAAATGCACTCTGTGACCATAGATGATATGACAGTTCTAAATGCACTCTATTGAATATATTCTTACCCATGACTCTCTAATTATTCTAGACTGAATTGTCATTGTAAACTCTCCATCAAGAGTATTGTTGAAAGGTCAAAAATCCAGATTTTTAGCAAAAAAAATTAGAAAATACTATTTGAACATAATTTGAGAACCTTAAATAAAATCCGTAAATAAGATCCTTATAGCATTGCTCAAATAAATTTTATTCCTTCAATCAAAGAATATATCTTGCTTTTGTCTCTCTCAAATAAATAACCGTCTCTCTCTCGCCTGTGTTTAGTTTAGGAAAGGAAAATGAAACCCTTGAAGCTCACGGAATTAATTTCACACACTCACACTCTCACATCTCACACTCTCGCACTCTGCTATATATAAAAGCAGGCAGTGTATCATTTCATTGACCATTCTACGGGTTTGTTTCCATCTTTCTATTTTCCATCTGCCAAGAAGATTTAAAGTGTTCTTCTTCAAGCTCTCAAAAGAAAAGAACAATGTCGGATGTTGATGATTTTGAGGGTGTTGGGGAGGTTCCCAACTGGGCTCCATTCAACTACTTGGTGGAGGCAGCAACAATGGCGTTTGAAGAAATCCGCAGAGAAGAAGAGTTGATCAAAGAAAGAAATTGCAGGACCAATCTTGGTTTTTTCTTGCGCCCACTGGGTGTGCGTTGCAAAGAGTACTCATTCGAGAACCTTTTTGGGCTTTCAAGCCCTGATGATGACTCTGTCTATGGAGAATCGCTGACAGAGCCAATACTCCCTCTGAATCTTGTCGCAAGAAAGGGTAAAAGATCGTTGAGAACGAAGAAGTCTTTCAACAAAATCACTTTCAGAGGCCCAGTTGATACACAAAAGGGTGAAAGATTGATTTATGAGAAGTCTTTCATGGAGTCTGTGACTGATTCTGTTGATATCAACATGGAAGAAGGGTTCATGACACAAAAGATTATCAATAAACCAGATAAAGAAGCCACAAAGACTTGCCCGAAACGCCGACGCCATGAGAGCAAAGAGACAGAGCCAGAAGAGGCAAGGGTAAAGAAGAAGGTAAAGAGGAACATGAATGCAATGCCAGAAATTCTACCAAACTTATCGCCAGAGTTGCCTATAGAGTTCAGGATTCTCATTCAGAATATGGGTGGTTCTCAGGAGATGTTGATCATTCAAAAGCCATTGTACAAGACAGATTTGAGTCGAAGCCACGGTCGTTTATCGATCCCACAAAGCCAAATCAAAACTGATTTTCTCACAGCAGTCGAGAGAGAGCTTTTGAACGAATCAGAACTGAAAGTGAAGTTGATTGAGCCATGCCTTGAGCACTCCTACATACACTTGAGGAAGTGGGACATGAATACCAGGGCAATTTACGTATTGGTGAATAGTTGGAACGAGGTTTTATCGAAGAAGAAGAATGGGCTCGAAGAAGGTATGATGGTGCAGCTATGGTCCTTCCGGGTGGACTCTGAACTGTGTCTGGCTCTTGTTGTAATTTAGATCTCTGGAGAAGAGGGTGTCATATACATCGATCTTTTGCTTATGATCAGACCTAGAATTTAGATTTTTTTTTTTTCAGACCTAGAATTTAGAGTTTCTTAATATGCCCAGGAAAGGAGTTCTCTGTCCTCTAATTTTGTCTTTATATTATAGAGGGAATTTTCCACTATCCGGTGAAAAAGGAAATTATATACTGGAGTCAATAAATTGTAATTACTCTCTTCTGAATTTCTTTTCATCAAATATATATCAATGAAAGCATATCTTTTCTATTGCCTTGTATTTGTCACTTATTTAGTTTTTTATTTTGTTGTGCTGGGCATCGGTGATGATACTTGTATCTTGTGTATGAAACGTGTTTGCACCTTGTGCTCAGAATGATAATGTGATTCATGTATTTTTTCCTGGTGTAATGAGAGTACAGTTTGTTTTTAGTTGGCCTGCCCATATTATTTCAGTTATTTCAACTCATTTTGCTCATTTTGAAGGTACCTTTCTTTTCGAGAACAATACATGTTCTTTGTAATCATGGGTCTCATCCGTTTCATGGCCAATTCGGGGATGTTTCGGGTGAGTCCTTAGTCGACTACATCATCGTCATCATCGAATCAATGTGCATTCTCAAATATTATATTACTACACAACTACATCGCCCAAATCTTTTGCCATCTCCAATTTCTTCTATCTAACATTTCATGTGTATCATCGGTTTACATTCTCCGACAATGCGACTGATGCGTCTCACTATCTCCTGAGCCGATGAGCAATGTCACAACCTTGATCCTATGTGCTGAATTCATAAATTGCGAATTCCTAACAAGATCATGCCCAGGGCTGGAAACATGATACAATACTTTTTAAGGCAGACTTTTCCACCATGTAGTTATTCTCTGTTTTGTTCCCAAAAATTTTCAGAGCATTGTTCTGTTTTTGGTTGGACCCTCCCCTCCGACCGTTAGCTGTTGGTAGTCTTTCTGCTGTCTGTGGTGCATGCTTTATTTTGTGTTTTATAGCATAATGAAATCTTGAGGAAAGATGAATTTTCCTGAAGTTCTTTTCAAGGAATACCATTAATGATTGATGTTTTTTAAGCTTTCAAAGTGCAAATCTACAATTCATAATTTTTGCACAGGTTAATATTTTTGAATGAATTTCCTGGCTTTATTTATTTAATTTTTGGTTAACATATAAACTGAAATTTTATACTATCAAACATCTAGGCTACATTCGCCATTTTGTCTCTCTGTTGGTGCATACTTCCTTTTTCAAGCATCATGGTGGCTGAGACTTCATTAGGAATAATAAAAATGTTGATAATTTTTTTTTTTGAATATTAATTTTTTTAATTACGAATTTATCCATGACTTATTTAACTATTGACTAACAATAAACGACGTGTATTGCACGTGAATATGTTTAAATAATATTTTTTAATTTAATATCTATAATTTATTTGAATAATGAATTATATGTCAAATAATTAAATATTATTTTAATTAGTGTTAAATCTAATAATTGATCCACTCCACCCCTATTTTAGTACCTAATTTGTCTTATATAGGCATCCCTCCAGTTCCTTTAAATATCTTCTCCTTTGTTTATTGTGAAATTTTATTGTAAGATTGTCATTCTTGAATATTTACACCTCTAAATATATTATTATATATTTTTTATCAAAGAGATTGATTAAATTATAAACTTTTATTTGTATTATAGTATTATGATATTGTTACATACAAAAAACAAAAAAAAATCAAATGTGACATATATGGGATGGTAAAATTCAATCTATCAACTACACGTATCGAAAAATAGAATATTAATGGTTTTCATATTTTAAGGAATTAAAGAAATTTGAAATTCAAAAATTTACCTTATGAAATATATTTTACTAGCTTGACTCAAATTTTGAAATTCATTTTTTTATATTAAACAGTTCTGGTTGTTCTCAAATCTAATAACAGTATCACTTTGCAACTGTGATGTAACACTGTCATTCATTAAAAATAATATATATATATATATATATATATATATACATACATACTATTTAGATTGTATATGAATCGGTGAATATAATTTCATAATTTTTTTGTCAGTAATTAAAGTGTTAATGATTGTGTTACACTGTAATGTATTATTGTAATGTCACATTATCGGCAATTTCAATGGTACTTCAATGTTTGTGTGTGTGTGTGTGTTTTTGTTGAAAATTGAAGGATTTTACTGCAGAATTTTTTTTAAAAAAAATTAAAAATTCATATTTTGAGGGATATAACAGTTGACGAATTTAATAGGATTGTTCCATAATTATGACAGTTTTCTTATCCATTCTTTGCACTATATAATTGTTACCTTATGGGTATTTCTGGCATTCCAAAAAAAAAATTTTATGTATAAAATATTTTGAACTAAATATTTTTTAACAATTATGTGGTAAATTAAAAATGAGGAATGTTATTTGAATCTAAAAAGTTGATATAATTTGTTGACTTAATGATGTAGTTTCATATGAATCATTTGATCAACACTAAATTCCGATGTTTGATGGAATCTAT
This sequence comes from Ilex paraguariensis, assembly GCA_963454935.2. Classification (NCBI taxonomy): domain Eukaryota; kingdom Viridiplantae; phylum Streptophyta; class Magnoliopsida; order Aquifoliales; family Aquifoliaceae; genus Ilex; species Ilex paraguariensis. The sequence goes on from CAUOFW020001602.1 coordinate 886,419, forward strand.
AATCAATCCAAATGTCATAATGAATTAGGTCAACAAATTATGTCAATAAATTAGGTCCCACTAGCATTACTCTTTAAATATCTAATCCAAACCTTATTCGATTGTCTGATATATTTTATTTTTAAATTCTTTTTTTGAATTGGTTAAAAATTGAAATCTGACCCATTTCAAAGAACTCATAAAAACTAAATTTTAGCCAACAAAATTTGAATATGTACTTGGTTTATTTTTGAATTCGTTAAGCTTACCTGTGACTTTAAGTTACAGATCACACGGGCACTTCCCAATTTATACTTCTTGATATTAAGCAAGACACTAATTGATGATTAGGAAAAAAATATTATATTGACCCAATTAATTTATTTGTTAACTTGATACATTAGAGGATCTCCAACCTGTATGCCAAATGCCAGGCTCTTTTTGGCATGTAAGGCTTCGCCAACCGACATGCCAATTCTTGGTTGAGCAAAAACAAATTTGACACATCTCAATAAATATGTCAAATTTGATCTTTTTAATACAATATTTTATGGAGTTGTTGGGTGTTTAATATAATTTATTTTATGCAGTAACATATAATTTGGTTAGAATTTAATTTTTAGAATTGTACTTTTAATTGTCGTTTAAATTTATATTAGCTAAGTTTGATGGGAATTTTAGTTTTAATAAAATATATACTACTTTTCATATAAAATTAATAATATTTTAAAATATAATATTTATTTTAATTGATCCCAAAATTTTGTTTTAAATATATTTATTAAATTAATATAAGAAAAAAGATTTATAAATAAAGACGGTATATACATTATTTTGACATATCGGTCGGAGTGCAAGAAAAAAATATCAAATGCTATATGTCAAATTGTCACATAAAAACCTTAAAATTTAAATTTGCATATAACATTTGGCATCTCCAATGGAGATGTTTTTATAATCATTTAATTAATAGGAGAATTCAACTAATAGTGAGATTTACGGGTAATTCAATTGTAGTGAGTCATCAGATAAACTGATTAAATCATTAGTAAGTCTTCACTTTAGACATACCAATCCAACATGAATAACAAGCGTGCGTGAGAGCTATCAATCCAACTTAGGAAACCATGATGAATAGATTTGCAGAAAATCCACACGTATACCCCAGCGGTATGGTATTAGATCTAGTTTAATCGTAAATTTGAACATTACGGGTTTGACTTTTGCTGGTAGCTCCTGAGCTTAGTTAAGACCTATAATTCTTCATTACCAAAAATAAAAAAATATATATATAAATTTCACTTTATCCTACAATTATACACGGATCTTGCAAATCTCTCCAAACCTTATTTGAACTGTAATTACAAACCGCTTAACAAATCTCTCAACCCCTGATTGGCCATCAACTATCAAGAACATCATTACCCAATACCCACATAATAAAAACTTCTTCAATAAATATCGCCATGTGTTTAATGCTCTGTTTAGATTAGGAAAGCAAAACCCTAGGAGCCAAAGTAATCAATCACATACACACGTTTGCTGATATGAATGAAGGTTTATGATTGTCGGTATATTAGTTAGTGACCCTTTACGAGTTCATCTCCAATATCAAAAAGATATCATTACCCACATAATCACAAACTCTTCAGTAAAGATCCTTGGAGCCCAAGTAACTAACATTTATAGAAGCGCATGATCAAACTGTGTATTATTTGGTGATAATTCTTCGCTCACTCAACTATATTTTCATCTCAATCTGTGATTGTATTTCCATCTGTCAAGAAGAGCAAAAGTGTTCTTCTTCAATTATCAAGATGAAAAGAACAATGTCGAATGCTGATGATTTTAAAGGTGCTGGGTACGAACCCATTTACGAAGGATTGCACATGTTGGCGGAGGCAGTGAAAATGTTCGAGAAAGAAAAGGAGTTGATTTAAAAAAACTCGTGCCAAAATATTTTCGGTCGCACAAGCCTAGGTGGTAAATCTGTGTATGAAGAATCGCTGACTGATCCAATTCTTCCATTGATCCTTTTTATAAGACAGGGTAAGAGATCGTTGAGAAAAAAGAAATCGTCCAAGAAAATCACTTTCATAGTCCCAGATGACGCGTTCAAGGGTGAAAGATTGATTTCAGAGAAGTTTTTGGGGAAGCCTGTGTCACATTCTCTTGTTACCAACTTGGCAAAAGGGTTGGTAACAGAAAAGATGATCAAGAAACCTGACACAGAAGCCATAAAGGCTTGCTTGAAACGCCGACGCCATGAAAGGAAACATGCAGATCAAGAAGAGAATAGGGCAAAGAAAAAGGTCAAGAGAAACATGACGCAATACCAGAAATTCTACCACTACACTTGCCTGTACAGTTCAAAAATCTGATTCAGAATATGGGTGGTTCTCAGGAGATGTTGATCATTCAGAAGCCATTGTACAAGACAGATTTGAGCCGAAACCATGGCCATTTATCAATCCCACGGAAGCAAATCAAAAACGATTTTCTCACTCCGGATGAGAAGATGCTTTTGAACGAATCAGAATTGAAAGTGAAATTGATTGAGCCATGCCTTGACGACTGCTACATACACTTGAGGAAGTGGGAAATGAAAACGAGCTCAATTTATGTGTTGGTGAATATTTGGAACGAGGTTTTGTCGAAGAATGGACTCGAAGAAGGTATGGTGGTACAGTTATGGTCCTTCCGGGTGAACTCGCAACTGTGTCTGGCTCTTGTCGTGGTTTAGATGTGGAGAAGAGGGTGGCAATGGCAAAAAGCACTGGAGTTTTTGGCTTATGATCAGATCTACGATTAAGGTTCTTATTTTGATTTGTATCATTTTGCTTTAGTGTAGGTATTAGTTCTTAAAAATAGGTCCATGAAACGGTTCTTTGTCATTTGTTTTTCTTGTGGACAGTTCTTTCCTCAAGCAAAAATTATATGAACTGGAGTGAGTAAATTGTAATTAATATTCTTTTAGTTTGACATATCTCTTGTTTGAAGTTCCTCGATGGAAGCATATATTCTTGAAACAATGCTATATAAACTTTATTTAGAAACTTAATTTAGGGAATTAATGATGTGATTTCAATGTAACTATTAAATTAGTTATGAGTTTTAATTTTTAGATCGAGTCCACAACTAATCCAATAGTTGTGCATTATTAGGTCTAAATAGCATTTTTCATATTCTTGATATCAATATTTTTTCTATTATCTTTAATTTGTTATGTTTTTTTTTGTATTTTTGCATGTTGTGGTGGGCATTCCCCTAAGAAGGTTAAATGCAGCAAACATGTTAAATCCATGAAGCTTTAAATCCTCCGTTCCAGAAGAAACAGGAGATAGAGCACTTGAAGAGTGATTTGAGGGAGTTTGTTAATTGGCTTATGACCTCTAATGGGAAACTTTTTTAATTTCTGCCTGGAAACAGATTTGTCCCCTTCCCGACCTGTAGCTTTTGCAAAAACTTATATTGTTCATAGAGTTTATTCCTAGGATGGGTCTTACACTCTGGTTGGCCTTTAGAGTTCAGAATGCACTCTTTAGTCTCATAATCACTTATTTTTTATTCGGTATGTAAAATAATTTTATTCAGAAAAAAAAAAGAAGATAAACAACAAAGTTTCATTACTGCTTAAGGCTAAAATGAGCATGACCTTAGGCAAGTTGCTCACGACATACCCTCTCCTAAGGAATAAACACCTCCAGACACAAAAAAAAAAAACACAAACAAATTCTCTCACAACTCCTAGGACAAGTACTGTTTCTTAAGTTCCAACACGACTCAAGTATATGAAGCAATATGTTCCAACTCTTGTCAGATACAATAGCCAGACGCTTGTTTCAATAAAATTGTGCCATAGGCTGCACAACATTGGAGACAAAAATTGATGCTTAGTGTGTCACGCCCAATTTTCATTTAAGCGTGATTGAATAAAAAGTAATATTTATCCCAAAATTTCTTATCATTTATAATAATTATTGAATGAAATGAAATATTTGATTTAATAAAAATATATTTTTTCAAAAAAATTCAACAGAGTTTCATTTGAAAATTGAGTTTCCAACTAGCTAGTAAAAGCATCTCTGTTAAAACATAACATAATTTAAATTAACTAAGCATCCACAACATACATCCATCAAAATAGAATCCAACTAAAGTCGGGGTGACAATTAGAGTCCCATGAAGTCCTCCCAAACCCGTAGACATCCAATACAACTATACTCCAAAACTTAATACCAAAAATCATAACTTTATATTACAATGCCCAAATAATAATCTCTCTATGGGATGATCAAGTGTACACCACAAGTATCTCAAGGCAACCCTTTCAAATACAATGTTTGTATGCTAACATTTCTATATAAGTTCTACAAGTAAATACAAAAGGATTCCGAAAGAAATTCTTCCTAGTCCAAGCTTCCACAAGCGTTTCATCACCTATTCCCCAAGATACATGTTAGTCTATGAAAGTATTAGTCAGGGATAATGAGCAACCACAAGCCAGTAGGATAATATTTTTTTCAAGCATGTATAAAGTTTTAAAACCAACATTTCACAAACCATATGAATAAATAATGAAGTTTTTTATGATCAAGTATAGGTACAAGTAGAGCATTAATAAAAATCTCCCCGCACATCATCATTTGAAATATATAAGTTATAAATCAAAGATTTATACGTTGAAACTAAATGATCATAGCAAATACCATACATGCCCCGGATACCAACAACATAATCAATCAAACATTGGTTCACACATAAACCATCCCGAGAAAACTTTTGGTCTTGCACCTAGGGGTGTCCATGGTTAGGCCCACAAAATTTTTTTAGGGCCGGGCCTAGATAGTGTAGGTCCAAGTCCTTACCCAAGTGAGTTATCGGACCGTGTTGAGCTTCAGGTAGGGGTAAGCTACCTGCAAGCCTATTGAGCAGATCATTTGGGCGAGCTTGCTATGCGAGCCTGCTCGTGGGCTTTTTTATATACAAATTCATTTAAAAATAATGAATATTTTTGTAACTTAATATTTGTGTAAATAATATTTTTAAATTAAAGTAGTAGAGTCAAAATGGATAAAAATAAAATAATGAATAATTTTATTTTTGATTAGGGGATGAACTATATCCAATAGAATGAATACATCCCAATTAGGTTGACACCTACTCACTTATCTATCATTTGAATTATTCTACCATTTAAAACTTGTATGCTTAATACATTAAAAAGAAAATAATACATTATTTATAGTGTCTAAAATTTTAAAACTTCAAATTCCGATATTGTGAGACTTATTTCAAAATTTTAAATTTAATGGTTTAAAAGTATAACTTTTTTTCAAAGGAATGGTGCGCGGGTTGTGTGGATGGGTTGGGTTTGGTAGGCGGGTTTGTAACGACCCAAAATTCCCCATGGACGGTATTACTATTTAAAACTATTTACATCATGAGAGCAACTAACAAAGTTCATAATTAAAGGAAATTTCATTTCATCATTCATAATATTTACAACTTCATCCAAAAGAATATGTCAAGCCATGACCATTGCATCCAAAAGAATATGCCAAACTATGACAATTACATCCCAAAAATCAACTATTATCTTGCAGCAGAATAACAAAAATATTAAACTTCACATTGTCTCAAAATAAATTTTCTAGTCTAGAACATAAGAGAATATAACTCTAAAAGTCCACCTGGGGATCCACATTCCCATCTATTTGGAGCTTCTCAATGTACCAGCTCATCAACTTTGAGCTCCTCATCTAAATCATAATCTAAAAAAGATATTATTTGTAGGGGGTGAGCACTAAGCTCTGTAGGAAAATCCTCCCAAACTCGAACAAGGATTCAAAAGCATATAAAACAGTCAGTCTCATTTTACAAATATCATATATAGCTTTTGAAAGAAAACATAGATATTTCAATGGATCTCAAGTTTACGCAATAGCCATAATTAAGTAAAAGAGTACAACCAATTTTTAAAAATAACAATTCCAACAAGTTACCCTTTCCATATTAACCATTTTTACAGTAAACCAATTGCCCACAATAAACTCCTTTCCACAATAAACCATAACCAACCATTTGTATAATAAATAACAGCACATAATGTATCTCAGGTATGATGTAAGATATTGCATGAATAAACACATCGACAATATCATATCCTACATACACACACTCAAATTCTCGCAAGGATATACAACTTTAGAAAGACCATATACCGACGCATCAATAGTGACGAATCCAACCTAAGAATAGTATACTAACCCTTAGTTTCGATACTCGTGAGTGAATAGTAATTTGGTCCTCGCAAGGCACCAACCCAACTACGAATGATAGAAAAAATTCAAACCCTCACGAAGTAAAAAACGCATCTATCCACTTTATGATACACAGTTAACGGTCATCCATGTTCATACAAACATCCACAAGAGATACAGTACCCAACCAATTTCTTCAATCCCAAGTAAAATCCAAAATTCTCAAATTTTACATGTATTATTCCAATAGAACAATTTAAGAAAAGAGATCATCAATAATACCATTTTATAGTTCAATACCAAGCATTAGAGTTTTGAAATCAAGAATAAAGAAAAAATCAAGAGAAAAATTTATTTTCCTTGATAACTAGGGTTTTAAGACAAGAAAAAGAGATTTTATGGCTATCTGACCATAGTTTTGTTTAAAACATGGTAATATTTGCAAGAATATCAAGAAATAAGAATTTTCTAACATATAAATAGGATTTAGAGTCAAAACATACATATATATAAATCTTAGCCTCAATGGAAGAGAATAGGAAGAAACCCCTACTTTCTTCCTTAGTTTTGTGTGAACAACTTGAGATTTTGATCCACTTCAATGCGAAAATCCCTCTTGATCTTGTGTTTCTCTCTTTCTTTCTTCCTTTATAAGACTCTCTAGGGTTAGAAATGTTGAAATTGTGCTAAGGGAGGCAACCTTATGTATTTATAGGGTGAGAATAGAGTTCAACCGACGTAAATCTGATGTTCTGATTTACTACTCATGTTTGAACGTCATTAGCGTTCGGATGTCATGTGCTTCCAGTATTTTTGTTTTTCCATTAGACAAGAGTACTAGAACGAATTGTCGTTCGAATGGACTTTCATGTTCAAACGGACTTTCACGTTCGAACGGTTGGCGTTCAAATGGACTTTCACGTTTGAACGTCATCCCATTTTCAGTTGAACTTCCAATGAATGTTTGGCCAATTTAGAGCTCACTTTAGGTAATTTTCGTGAAATACACTTTTGTAGCTCTTGAAATATAGTTTCTACTGTCCAAAAATCAGATCAATCTAATTTAGGAGTAGAAAGCTATGGCTAAATTACTAAGGTAGTGTCAAATTTTTTTCTACCCAAATCCTCTCCAAAATAGGTTTTTAACTCCAAAATACTTTCTAACTTCTAATACACCCCATATTACCTCTTCCAATATTTTTTGACCTTCCAGATTCAATGGAGGCATTATTATGATGTAAAAATATTTAAAAACTTACCTAATCACCCTTGTTAAGGTTATACACCTTCGAAACTAAGTTTGACCCGAAAGTTAATTCGTTTGAAACTCAAATTTCATGATCAATTTTTCAACAATAATTCTAAGTTTCTAAAATTATTTTATTCATATTAGGAGAAATCTTAAGATAATAGTATCCTTATTTAATTTTTTTAATATGGGATCTTACAGGGCTCTTGGGGCCGGGTTTTAACGGATTTTTTTTGGGTGGGCTATTGGGCTAGGTAATGGGTTTGGGGGGCAAATCCAAGCCCTCTTTTTAAGCATATTGAGCTTGGGGTCGAGTAGACCAACTATCAGGTTTCAGATCTATTTTTTCGGGTCGGTAATAAGACCTATGGGTAATCCGGCCCATGGACACCCCTACTTGCACCTTAGGGTCTCATCGAATTTCTTGCTTTTCTTAGGAAACGTGTAAGGCATAACTACTTGTTGTAATGAAAATCACAAGGGCCATTAACAGAGTATGTATCAAATATAAAAATTTTTTCTTTAAAACCCTTAAAGGCGAAATTAAAGCTTACCTTCGAGATCCCTTTGGATTGATCTCATTTCAGCACGAACGCAGAACCGAACAAAGAGAAACTGAAGGATAGCTCAATGAACATCGCGACTTTCTATCATATATCCTCCAACGTCAGAATTCGAATGCAGTGTTGGCTGGCAAGACCTCTGAACTCCTGCTCTATCTTTCAGTCTCTCTTTTTCTGCCTCTCTAAAAAATGTGAGTAAAGAATAGATGCTGAATTAAAGAGTCTATACATTTATATATAGGCTACGACAAAAATCCTAAGGAGAAATAAGGACCGGGCTTCCAATGAGCTTATGATTCCTATGTTCAACTTAAAACAAATATCCTATAAACTATTAATAATAAGTTAGTCCACCAAAAATTATTATTGATTTTCTGAGCTTTATCTCAAAATTATATTCGAGTTCCTTATTATTATATGTTCAATAATTTGCCCACATTTAAGATTACGGACATCCATTAATTAAATAAATTACTAACAATTATATTTAATTGACTTCGTTTGTTCCTTAAAATCTTACTAGTCAACTTATTTGTCATGTCAGATAATTAAATTCACTAGCAGGGTTTGACATAGACAAAACTTATGAGCTTCCTCAATAAGATATCATCAACTCATTTAAATACTAGGACGTGGTTTCCTTTAATATTTAATTTTCATCATACAAATAACATCGTCTCCAAATTCACCGAACTTATTGACTCAATATAAATCTCACCCTTTGATGAATTTAAGTGACAAATATTATATGTATGTGACAATTAAATATTTTGGAATTAAGAGAATAAACAACCATAATAATCATGAGGTATTTATTATCTTATTGAATCAGTAAAAGATAATAACCTCAATATGAGTCTGTTCAATACACAAAGTATACTAGTGTAATAATTCGAGACATTAAACAGTCTTCTATAGTCAAGACAGACTATGCCAAAATATTACACTATAATCATATTGATGGCGTGTCCAATTCCATCTAGAATTATAAACACATACTCATATTATACAATGATCCGATAATCTGATCTTCTGTGCATAAGCCAAACTCTACATACCAGATTATCTACAATGTAAATTATAAGACACACATGCATGTCATAAAATATAATGCAAATAATTTGCCCATATAGATTCTTAATAAAATGGAAAGAAAAAAACTTCTATTAATAAAATGAGTTTCACTACAAACTTATTTGAAACTTTGAAATAAGTCTCACAATATTAGAATTTGAAGTTTTAAAATTTTAGATACTATACATAATGTATTATTTTCTTTTCAATGTATTAAGCATACAAGTTTTAAATGGTAGAATAATTTAAATGATAGATAAGTGAGTAGATGTCAACCTAGTTGGGATGTATTCATCATTTGTGACATCACATAGGTTATCATAAAAAACCACTACCATAACCAAACCACCTAGGCCTAGTAGTCGACTTGGTAACCCACTCAATCAACCCCAACCGTCTACTAACTCCTTACCAATCAGCAATGGGCATACACTTTTCAAAAACTCATGTCAAAAGCTTGACATTTTATCAAACACGTAGTAGGCTCAAAATCTCAAATTTTGTATTGTCAAAGTAACAATAATTTCCAAGAGAATAAATCATATATATTATGTACAAGATCATATCATACTGTAAAATCCCAAATCATAGGTTTAATCAAATACCTATAACCAAAATTAACCTAGGATTTCAAACTCAAAACACTAAAATCATTTTTATGCATGTAGATTCATAATTCATGGCACACCCAACATTAAATCAAGATTTATAATAAGTATTTTATCATCAAACACATATAAAGCTTTAGTTAAAGAAAATATTTGTGATTCAGAATGTAATAAAGTTTATTTGATCACATCTTTTCTAACTTTATCATCAAAGGATCGACCATTGGAACTCCTCCGATCCTCAACTTACTTTTCAACTTTTTGACTTTTGTCAACTCATTTTCTAATGGCGCTTTTGTTATTCATTTTGTTGGATGAGAACTTGAGGGTGATTCTGATCTACCTTCGGCTCCTTTGATCGGGTGATAATAATGGGATTTAGAGGTTTATAATATTCAAAACATAATTGTCGTTCCCATAAATGGAGTCAACTATTGATCCCAAAAACTATTCACCAGATTCTGTCGGCCAAGAAGATGATTTGACAGCTGACATAAAGTTCTTCAACTATAATAAAGAACAGAGCTAGAGCGAGGTCGTGCGCTCACAAGTTAATGACCAGTGTGAACGAGAGTTCCAATAGGTCAACAAGAAGCTCGAAAATGTCATAAATATAGTGAAGGCTTGAGCTCCCGAGGCTATTGAGGCTTTGATACAACATTCAAAGTCCCTCCTCATTTAGGACATATCCCGATTATCCACTTCCTAAGAGATTTAAAATGATGACAATGGAGAGCTTCGATGGGACCAAGGATCTTCTAGACCATTTAGAGACCTGCAGGTCTCTAATGATGCTTCACAATATTCCAGACCAGATCATGTGTTGGGCTTTTGCAAACACCCTAAAGGGAACTACATGACAATGGTTTAACAAATTAAAGCTCAACTCTATGTATACGTTTGGGGAGCTCAGCACTTCCTTTATCTCACACTTATTAGATGTTAGGCCTATCTGAGATCTCTCACTTATCTCCTGGGTGTGAAATAAACTAGAGGCGAGTCGCTTAGAGCTTATGTTAGTCGTTTCACCACGAAATCTCTTAAGGTTGATAATGTGGATGAAAAGGTGGATCTTATTGCCTTTATGGGAGGTCTTCAGTCATCCGAGTTCCTTTTCTCCCTTTCTAAAGAACCACCTTTGTCCATGATAGAGTTTTTATCAAGAACTTAGTGTTATATGAATGTCGAGGATACCCTCCTCGCTCAAAGAAACCAGAAGGACTAGAAGGATGACAAACGAGAAGAAAGGAAGAAATGAGATCAAGAAAATCGAGGCAAGTGAGGGAGCAGCCCAAAGAAGAGCTGCTTAGAGCGTATAAGTGGAAGGTGCTGCTTGGGCCCCCGAACCACAAATGAGCCAGCACACAAGTATACACTATTAAAAACCTCTATAGAGCAGATCCTTTATCAAATCTAGAATGAAAAGGTCCTCAAGTGGCCTAGAAAATGAGAACCCCTCCTAGTAAAAGGTCAAGGGGTAAATACTATAGGTTCCATCGAGATCATGACCATAATATTGAGGTCTTCCTGGTTCTCAAGGATCAAATCGAAGACCTTATCCAGAAGGGAAACCTCAGAAGGTACATAGTGCGTAGGTGACAGGAGAGGGGGCAGGTGCAACCTAATCGAGATGAGGCGCCAACAAGTAGCCAGTTGGAGAGGTCATTGTGATCTTTGGAGGGTTCGCTAAAGGTCGAGAGAACACCTCCGCTAGATGAGCCCATGTCCATAAGGCGAAGGCCGAGCTGGAGGTGAGCTTTATGAATCTAGGGAAAAAGCTCGGTCGGATCCCCCAATTACTTTTTTAGACAAGGACCTTGGTGGAGTTCAGCACCCCCATAACGATCCCCTAGTAGTTACATTAACCATAGCTAACTACTCAGTAAGAAGGGTCTTGATTGATAGTGGGAGCTCGACAGATATTATTTTTTTTCCTATCTTTGATAAGTTAAACATCAGAAGGGACAAATTGATACCTATGATAGCTCTACTAATTGGATTTTATGGCAAAAAAGGCTTATTCATTGGGAGGCATAGTCATATCGGTTATAGTTGGGCTTTATATCCATTTGCTAAAGTGGGATACCTCAATTCTCCTAATGTATTCACCTGTTGCCCTTCTTTCTTGCTCTCTAACAAACTTTTGTTCGGGCTTTTTTAGTCTACTATCGAGCTCTTTTGTTATAAACTACTTCCAAGTGTCCTCTTGCTCCTCGACCCTAGTAGATTTATTCTTTCCAAATTTGTCTCGGGTGTCCTCTCTTTGCCATCCTCTATGTCTTTCTAGGCTAGGACTCGACTCGACATAGATGGGCTCATGTTTTTCCTTTGTGCGGCGATTTGATGCTTTATAGGCTTTATGATCCCTGTACTTTCTTAAGGCCATCCTTAGCACCTCATTTTCTTGCCGCAGTTTCTCTATCCCTTCTTGAGACTTTTTCAGCATATTGTCGTTAGCATCCAACCAGTCTTGGAGAAACATGACTAGTTTCATAAACGTTGATATTTCCCCATCGATACGTGGAGATCTCTCTTGGTATCCTTCATTTTTGTGGGTCTTGCCTCGAGGGTAGTATCCCTCTAACGACATTTTGTCAGGGGTTTCGTGATCCCCGCCCAAACTCCCCGCAACTTCTTCTCTAATGTCACAATTTGAGGGAAATGACACTTGGTAGTTTCGGGCAAGGGTCCGATTATACTTCGCAAGTTTGCTATGACTTTCTTTCTTTCACAGTTTCCTACAGACGGCGCCAAATGTAAGAGAAAAAAAATCTCTTACCTTCTGATTTCGATTTAATTGAGAAAGAATGAACAAGGGTTGCATTGTTCATTTTGCAAAACAAATAAATTGCCAAAGACTGGAAGTGGGCCGGTCAGAGACATTCTGATGCTTAAGTCAGTAAGGATTCTGAAAGAAAGCAACGAAGGTTGCTGGATTAGAATGCATACCTTAGACTCAAGCATCACCCATTATTTATAGCATTGCATGACAATTATTCTACCAACATTTCAGATATTGGCTATATTAGATGGCACACCTAATTCTTAGCCGGATTACTTTCGATTAATTTTGAAATTTCTCCCAACTTTCTGTCATTTGTCCATTAGTTAGGGTACGTTGATAATGTTTACCTATGATTTAGGCAACGTTCTTATCAGCTTAACCTTATCTAGTTTATTGGGAGAGCCTAGACAACGTTCTCTAGTTTATTGGGATAGCCTAGGTATCTCATTTACTGAATGATCCCATTTGGAAGACCGTTGGCGAGATTTGCTCGGTCTTGCTTTTGATTCGGTCATATTGACATCTCGACTTATTTAGCCGATCACTTTGACCATCTACTTGGTTGGTTATAGTGGAAGTTGTAGTTTCCTATGTGCCTCTTGTACATGTTTCTTGTCACATGCTTTACGATACGTGGCCTCATTAATTGTCTTAATCATGCATAGTCTTTTATACCTCTTCAGGTCTATTTAAACCCATACCTTACCTCTGTCTCATGGAGAAATAATGTCCCAATTATCCCAGAAAATGAAACACGAATTTTGTGCGAACAAGTGAGTCTAAAATTTTTCCAGGTGCTCACTTTCTCTAAAATCCTCCATCTCTTTCTTTTTTTTTAATTGTTAAAAGATCCAATATTTTCACATATCTCCACTTCAGATTAATTTATGCTTTGCTTGCCATGACTGGGTAAATTTCTTGTGTTTGCTTGATCTTGAAAAAGGAGAGAAGAGAGAGGAAATACGAGATAGGATAATATAGAGAATGAAAGGTTACTTGGGTGGAGAGAGAGTGTTTACTTTTAAGTGTAACTCGTGGGTCTGTAGAAAATGAGAGAGAGAGAGAGAATGTGTGTGTGTGTGTGTGTTTCAATGATCTGTTTTTGTGGTGGAAAAATTTTGGAAATAAAAACCTTATTACAACGGTGTCGTTTTGTTCTAATAGCACACAACGCTCTTTTCTCCAACAGCAGAGGAGTCGTGCCACAGATAACACATGCGCTTAGGGGTGTTCAAGTTTCCGATTAGCAGTAGTTTTCTATCCTATTCGACCTTATCCAACCCTATCGAACGACTAGCTGAAAAAATAGGGTAGGAAAACAGAAGAGTTTTTAGTCTCTCGACTGTATATATATATACGATTTAAACTTAAAATAATTATTATTGTATTTGTGCAACAATTATGATGGATTGATATTTATGTTTTCATGTGTTTTATTGTAATTGTTGTTGTAATTGTTTTAGATTTTAGTGTTATTGGTTTATTATATTGTTAAATTAGTGCATGTTATTTAATTAAATTGCTAAAATGATCCAAAAATTAATAATTACAAAAATGTTCACTTGATTTCCTACTTGATTAATTTGGTCAAAAGTCGGATAGGAACACCACACTTGATCGGATAGGGTAGACCAAGAAAAAATTCTTTCGCAAAATATCGGGTAAGAAGACGAAAGACCATATTTCCTATCCGTAGGATAGGGTGAATAGCCCTACATACCCTTCCCAATTTATACTTCTTGATATTAAGCAAGATACCAATTGAATGTGGACAATTGTATGAAAGAAAAATATTATTTGAACCTAATTAATTTATTTGTTAATCGGATATATTGTAATTATTGAATATTGGCAGTGGGTTCCAATTAATTTTGAGATTTATTGTCGATCCAATAATAGTGATTCATTAGATTAATAAATTAAATCATTAAATTAAATACAAATAACATTGTTATTTTCAAAATGTAGCAAGTTATCACTTTGGAACTTGGTGTTGATTCAATGATTCTTATTAAGTCACATCATTATCTCAGCAAATTAGGTCAAATTTTTAGGTCCAAATAGCATTACTCATATATATAACATGTGTTTAATGTTCTATTTGGATTAGGAAAGCAAAAACCTAGAAGCCAACGTAATTAATCTCACACACACCTCGGCTGATATGAATGAATGTTTATGATTGGTGGGTATATTTGTCAGTGACCCATTACGAGTTGATCTCCGATATTAATTAAAAAGATACACTAATGTTATTGGAACATAATTTATGGACATAATTTAAGAACATAATGAATTGTCACCAATGAAGTGATACTGAAATGTATTTAATAACGAGTGTTATTATAATATTAAATGAATTCATTATTATATCATTGTTGACGACTCATTACGTCCCAATAACATTCCTTAAAAGAATATCATTACCCATATAATCACAACTCTTCAGCAACGATCCTTTGTAGCCCAAGTAACTAACATGTATAGAAACCTGACAAATAAATCGTCCAAGAAAAACACTTTCATAGTCCCAGATGACGAGTTCAAGGGTGAAAGATTGATTTCAGCGAAGTTTTTGGGGAAACCTGTGTCACATTCTCTTGTTACCAACTTGGGAAAAGGGTTGGTAACAGAAAAGATGATCAAGAAACCTGACACAGAAGCCATAAAGGCTTGCTTGAAACGCCGACGCCATGAAAGGAAACATGCAGATCAAGAAGAGACTAGGGCAAAGAAAAAGGTCAGGAGGAACATGACTGCAATACCAGAAATTCTACCCCTAAACTTGCCTGTACAGTTCAAAAATCTGATTCAGAATATGGGTGGTTCTCAGGAGATGTTGATCATTCAGAAGCCATTGTACAAGACAGATTTGAGCCGAAACCATGGCCGTTTATCAATCCCACGGAAGCAAATCAAAAACGATTTTCTCACTCCGGAGGAGAAGATGCTTTTGAACGAATCAGAATTGAAAGTGAAGTTGATTGAGCCATGCCTTGACGACTGTTACATACACTTGAGGAAGTGGGAAATGAAAACGAGCTCAATTTATGTGTTGGTGAATAATTGGAACGAGGTTTTGTCGAAGAATGGACTCGAAGAAGGTATGGTGGTGCAGTTATGGTCCTTCCGGGTGAACTTGCAACTGTGTCTCGCTCATGTCGTGGTTTAGATGTGGAGAAGAGGGTGGGAATGGCAAAAGCACTGGAGTTTTTGGCTTATGATCAGATCTACGATTAGGATTCTTATTTTGATTTGTAATATTTTGCTTTAGTGTAGGTATTACTTACTGAAAATAGGGCCATGAAACGATTGTTTGTCCTTTTTTTTTTGTCTTGTAGACGGTTTTTTCCTCTAGCAGAAATTATCTGAACTGGAGTGAGCAAATTGTAATTAATATTCTCTCAGTTTTACATATCTCTTGTTTGAAGTTACTCAATGCAAACATATTTCTTGATATCAATATTTCTTCTATTATCTTTAAATTGTTATGTTTTTTTTTTTTTTTTTTGAATTTTTGCAAGTTGTGGTGGGCATTCCCCTAAGATGGTTAAATGCATCAAACATGTTAAATCCATCAAGCTTTAAATCCTCTGTTCCAGAAGAAACAGGTGATAGAGCACTTGAAGAGTGATTTGAGGGATTTTGTTAAATGGCTTATGACTACCCCTAATGGGAAATTTTCTTTAACTTTAGCCTGAAAACAGATTAGGTCCCCTTCCCGACCTGTGGCTTTTGCAGAAACTTGTATGTTTCAGAGAGTTTATTCCTAGGATGGGTCTTACGCTCTGGTGTAGGCCATTAGAGTTCAAAGAATGCACTGTTTTGCTGCCCATCTGGGATTGGAATGTTCAATTTGTGGACATTAACATGAATCTCATAACCACGTGTTTTTTATTTGGTAAGTAAAATAATTTTATTCAGGAAAAAAATAAGATAAACAATAAAGTTCCATTGCCTTAAGGCTAAACTGAGCATGCCCTTAGGCAAATTGCTCATGACATACCCTCTTTTTAGGAGTAAACACCTACGGGCAAAAAAAACCAAATCCTCTCACAACCCTTGGGATAACTACTGTTTTTTTGAGTATATGAAGCTGTTGCAACTCTTGTCAGCTACAATTGCCAGATGCTTGTTTCAATGAAATTGTGTCATAGGCAGCACAACATTGGAGAGAAAAATTGATGCTTAGTGTCTTACTGAAGCTGTGCTTATGCACTGCTGTCTACTACGTATGGAAGGCGAGGAATGACTGAGTTCATAACAACCAGAGCACTGATTATAACACCTTATTAGGTTCATTGTTCAGACAATTAGTGAAATAAGAATTAAAACCCCCATGAGCCTGTAAAATAATCAATCAGTGCAGAGAGACTTCCCTCCCCCATGCAAATAAACAAAAAGTCTCATTCAATCCAGTTGAAACTATACTACGTAATTACTTGGGAGCTGCCATCATGGTGATCAGCAACTGATTCTGTGGGAAGTCCTTGAAGTTTAGGGCAGCCATTTTATCTCCGATTCCTTGGATTACACACCTTATTAGGCAGATTCCATCAATCAACGGATTTGAAAAAAATTCTGTCACTCCCCTCTCTGCAGAGGTGGTAGACTATCACTGCAAGGCTAAGTATCCCCAATACCACATCCAGGGGATTTTCCTTTTCATTGATGTAAAGCCCATGCGATATACTCATACCAAGATCCATCCCTCCCCCGAAGGATATATATTTAACTTCCTTAGGTGCATCTACATACTTTGGGAGTATAGACAGTCAAAGAACTTGTGGGAGTGTGATTCTGTTGTTTCCTTACATAATACACACGCCGTATTCTGCAATAAATTTGTGTTCAATCCCTATTGCTAAGCCTTTGCCTGATGATACTAATAAAAGTCCCCAAGTTTGAGATCGGCAGTTCGGGAGCCCAGCCACAAAAATTCTGAGCTGAGTTCTAGACCTCAATCCCCCTTGACCTGTACCTTAGAGAAAACAGAGGGGAAGACAACTGGCAACTACCAAGCATCTCCTCAATGGCAACTGACGCCAGCCTAGGCGCCAAACTCATAATTCCCTCATCACACCCTCATCACATTGCATAATCTCTGTCTAAATCAAGCAAATGTTACAAGATGCAATGATCTCACCTCAGATTTAGCGGAGTTCGAATTTATCTATAAATACTATAAAAGGCCCTCACTATGAGGCAAGAAACCCAAGTAACCAAGAACATTGTGTAATTTCTCCCCCATTATCAATAGATCCTCCTAGGAGCAAGAGACTCCTTTGAAGAGTGGATTAGCCAAGCTCCGAGCTAGTGAACCACTATAATTCCTCAATACGATTGGTCCCCTTCCCATATAAACCCCATTCCAAAGAGCCTTGAAGCTCAGATTTACTCGGGTCAAATCACCCACTATCTCCACTCTATTCAATTGTGCTTTGTATATCATCAGTAGGCGCCGTCTATGGGAACGACTGTTCCTTATATAAATATGCTGATCTTCCTTAGTAATTGATGGTTTCTATGCGTAACATGAGCAGAAGTCAGATGAATCCTCAACGATTTCAAAACCAGAAAGAGACCACCAGTGGAAGACAGCCAGAGAATCCACCCGATTTCCTGCCCATCGCTGAAACTGATCCTCCTATAGCGAATCATCCTCCTAATAACGAGCTTGAGGCCTTTTGCCTAGCCAACTAGTGTTTCCTTCAACAAAATGAGGAATTGCTAAATCTCCTCCAACAACCCTAGAATGCGTAACCAGCCCATAATGATCTCCTATAGGGGGAACGTCACTGAATCAACCCCCTAAGAAACTTTGCTGAAGGAGAAGAACGCAGCCAGACCTTGCGTAATGACCCCTGGGCCCCTGGAAATGAAGATTATGAAGAGTTACAGAGTCAGAAATATTTAATTCCTAGAGATGAGCTCCCCCCAATCCAGCAGGAAAGAATAGAACAATATTGGGAGCAACGATTCAGGGATATACAGTAGGAGCTCAACCACATGAAGGAGACTGTAAGAGGCAAAACTCCAATAACCATGGACACCCTGGTATAGCAGACTGAGTCCCCTTTTACAGTCGAAGTATTGCGCTTTCCCCTTCCTCCGAAATTCAGGATGCCCGAAATGGAGTTTTTTGATTGGACAAAAGATCCCATGGACAACCTCAACACGTACAAGAATAAAATGAAACTCCATGAATATCAGGACCCTGTACGCTGCTGAGATTTTACCATCACATTGAAAGGTTCAGCCTTAGCGTGGTTCAACAGGCTGACCCCAACATCTATTTCATCCTTTAGAGAGCTCTTCATACCCTTCGTTTCACTTCATAGGAGCCTGAACTTACCGAAAATAGGGACCCAATGAGAACCTACAGACTTATGTTCAAAGGTTCAATTCAGAATCATAAAAGTAAACGTACCTGGTGAAAAGTTTGCCATCACAGCCTTCATTTCCGGCTGAAAGTTTTGTCAAAGGACTTGATGTTCTCCATATCCAAGAACCCGCAAGCTAGTATGACACAAGTACTCGCCAAGGTAAAAATGTACATCAATGGTGAAGTAGCTCTCCTTTCAAAGGTAGGAAGTCTATCAATGCACAAGGGAAAGAGAAAGAGAAAAAGAAGAGGGATCGAAGTCCCAAGAAAGAGACAACCCAAGACAAGTCTCCATGAAGGAACAGAGACTGTTCCCCCAAAAGGAGGGGAGGCATCAGGGATCGCCTAGGTCCTCCACAACCAGAGTTATAGCCAAAATTTGCACACCAATAGCTTACTCCCCTCACCGCCACCATATCCCAGATCCTTTATGAAGTGCGGAATGAGAAATTTCTGAGGTGGCCACCTCGGATGAAGGCAGACCCATCAAAGAGGGATGCAACGAAATATTGCAAGTACCACAGAGACCATGACCACCTCACCGACAACTGCATCCAGCTAAAGAAAGAGATTGAGTTCCTGATTCAGGGGGCAATTATGACGTTATGTGGCGCAAGATAATCAGAATGAGGCTCACCCACCTCTGGCACTTTAGCAACAACATCCAGCTTAACACCAACAACCCTTAGGGGAGATCAGGGTAATATTAGGAGGATTTGCTAATGGATGAGAGACCAGCTCAGCCAAAAAGGCCCACATGTGCAAGGTCAGATCCAAAGAAATATTGGAAGTGCAAACTGTGACCAAGGCACCTCGGTTGAACATAGACATCACTTTCTCAGATGTAGACTTAGAGGGTTGCTAGCACCCCCACGATGATCCCTTGGTGGTAAAAGCCAAAATCGCCAACAAAACTATCCATCGAGTCCTGATCGATAATGAGATCTCTACTGACATCATCTTTGCCTAAGCCTTCGACTAGATGAACATAGGCAGAGACAAACTCGAGCTAGTAAGGACTCACCTACTGGGATTTTCAGGAAAAATGGTGCTAACCATGGGTGTAATCCAACTTGTGCTCACTATGGGGAATCCCCCTTACCAATCAACTACCATTGTGGGGTTCCTAGTAGTTGATGCTCCCTCAGTATACAACATCTTGCTAGAAAGACCTTCCCTCAATGCCTATCACTTGGTTGTAAAATTCCCCATTGAAAATGGCGTATGAGTAGTCAGCGGAGACCAACGAGTTGCAAGAGAATGCTACATGGCATCAATGAGAAAGAAAGAAGTTGAAGCCATCAAGTTGGAAGAACTGGATATGAGGGACGAGTTGGAGACAAGACCTACGCCCTCGGAAGAGCCAGATCCAATCTAGCTAGACGAAGAACCAGAACATGTTATTTATGTAGGATCAAAGCTACCTAAAGAACTCAAAGACCTTTTTATTCAGTTCCTCAGAAAGAATTTGGAGGTGTTTTCCTGAAAGCAAGAGGATATGCAAGGAATTGACCCCTCGGTCATCATGCACAAGCTCAGCGTAAACCCAACTTATAAGCCCATCAAGCAAAAACGAATAAGTTTTGTCCCAAAATGCCAAAAGGCAATTAATAAGGAGGTTAGTAAATGTATCCATGCCAAAGCAATCAAAGAGGTATATTATCCAACTTGACTAGCTAATGTGGTCCTCGTAGAGAAATTGAATGGTACGTGGCGCCTCTACATCGACTTCACTGACTTGAATCGCGCTTACCCCAAGAACAGTTTCCTACTACCTAAGATTAACCTAATCGTAGATGCCACGGTTGGACATGAGCTCCTCAGTTTCATGGACACCTTCTCAGTGTATAACCAAATCAGAATGGACCCCGACAATCAAGAGAAAACATCATTTGTAACTGAGTAGGGGATATATTACTACCAGGTGATGCCATTTAGACTAAAGAACGCTGGGGCTACAAGCCAACGGTTAGTAAATTGAATATTCCAAAAGTAAATTGGGACATCAATGGAGCTGTACATCAATGACATGCTTGTGAAGTCATTAAAAGCTGAGCTCCACATCGAGGAGTTTTTTCAAATTCTCAAAAAATATCGGATGAAGCTCAACTCAACCAAAAGCAACTTTGGGGTCTCAATCAAAATTTTTCTAGGTTTTATAGTCAACAACAGAGGAATTGAGGAAAACCCAAAGAAAGTCAAGGCAGTAATGGACATGCAATCTCCCTCTAATACAAGGGAAGTCCAACGCTTGACATCATGTCCAAGTAAAGCGATAAATGTCAACCTTTCTTTCAAATCTTGAAGAAACCTTTCCTGTGGGATACAAAGTGTGAGAAGGCATTCAAAGCCCTTGAAGATTAACTTAGTACACCCCTAGTCCTGGTGAGCCCTAAGGAAGGAGAGGTACTCACCTTATATCTTGCTATTTTAGACTTCTCAAACAGTGTGGCACTATTCAAAGAGCAAGATAGAGCATAGCAACCAGTTTACTACTATAAAAGAGCTCTAAGGGTGGTAGAGAAAAAATATCCGATAATAGAGAAACTAGTCCTGGATTTAACAGTAGCAAGAAGGTTGAGACCTTACTTCCAGGCTCACACCATCGAAGTCCTTATAGATCAACCCATGAAAAGAGTTATGTACAAACTAGAGACCTCAAGAAGGCTAGTCAAATGGATGGTAGAGCTCAGCCAATTCGATATCAGGTATAAACCCAAAATCGTAATCAAAGGGCAAGTGCTAGCAGACTTCATTGCAGAGTTCACCACAGCCCCAAAAGCATCTTTGACGGTTACCTAACTAGTACCCTACCTCCCCCACATGGAAACTCTTGATGGACGGAGCTGCCAATGCCCAGGGCAGCAGTGTAAGTTTGATCCTGATGGTGTAAATCAACGTGGTGCAACTTTGTGATACTGAGCAGATGAGATGAGCAGTGTGTGACTATTAGGATTTGAGATATAAATCTCGAAAGAACAAGGATTGGTATTTTTATTTTTTTCTTTTTTTGGGGAATTGGGGGATTGACACAATGAAAATATAGTGGTTCACCAGCTCGGGAGCTCGGTTAATCCACTCTTCAATGAAGGCTCTTGCTCCTTCTTTCTCTGTATATCCTCCAAAATGTTTACAAGATCGATCGTGTGTTATTCTAGCTTTCTTTTCCTCTAGGGGGCATTACATAGTATTTATAGGGCTGTCCCTAGTTCTACGGGATCTGCATCGAGATCCCTGCCATTTATCTGAGCAACTCTCCTTGATCTTAGGAGAGGATCTCGGCTGGTTAAGAATTTTGTGCCTTGAATATAGCTCTTTGCCACCTATAATATTTTTGTTGTCATCCAGCTATTCCATTATCATTTCCGCTATTGTCACATCTGGGGGGAGCTCTAATTTTGATTCTTTGAGCTCTGTGTATCTTTTCTGACCTCTTGGTCTGACCTCCGAGCCTGAGTTCATACTTGGAAATTATTTTGAGTATCATCAGATCTTGACCTCCATTAATGGGATAGACATCGAATACGTCCTTAGATTCAGGTTCAAAGCTTCAAACAATGAGGCAGAAAATGAGGCTATCATCACTGGACTTAATTTGGCCCACTCAATGGAGGCAAAATAGCTCGAAATCTACAACGACCCTCAGCTCATGGTAAAACAAATAGAAGAGACCTATGAGGCTAAGGGAGAGATGATGATCCTATACCTAAAAAAGGTGCGGGAACTGATAAGAGAATTTGTGCAAGTCAAAATCAAGCATGTCCCCAGAACTGAGAATTCTCGAGTAGACACTTTAGCAAGTCTTGCAACGGCCTCTCAGGAGAGCCTGGAAAGGTTAATCCCAGTATAGCACCTAGCTGAACCATCTGTGAGCCACGAAGATTAAGAAATGTTTCCTATGTTAGCCCAGCCAAGATGGATGGACCCAATTAGAGAATACCTTTAGAATGTTACTTTGCTTGCAGATCCCAAATAAGCCACAATGCTAAGAGCCAAGTCATCCAGATTCACGATCCTGCATGGAAACCTATATAAGCGAGGCTTTTCAACATCCCTCCTTAAATGTGTAGGAGACGAAGATACTAATTACATCCTAAGGAAAATCCACAAAGGCATTTGTGGTAATCATATTGGAGCTCGAGCTCTGGTAAAAAAAGCACTAAGACAAGGATACTTCTGGCCCACTCCACTTAAAGATGTTGTATACATGGTTAAAAGGTGTAAGGTTTGTTAGCTGCACGCTAACGTCCCATATTGCCCTCTAGAGGTCCTCACCTTGGTGGTAAGCCCTTGGCCCTTCCAACAATAGGGGCTGGACATACTTGGGCCTCTTTCCCCAAGTACTGGACAATGCAAGTTCGCCATTATTGAGGTAGATTAATTCATCAAATGGGTAGAGATGGAGCCCTTGGCTACAATTACAAAGCAAAAATTTCAAAAATTTACTTGAAAATCCATAATTTGCAAGTTTGGAATACCTAGGGCAATCATCTCAAACAATGGGAAGCAATTTGACAATCCCAAGTTCAAGAGGTTATGTGCCGAGCTAGGAATAAAAAATTACTTCTTTGCTCCAGCTCATCCTCAATCAAATGGGCAAGTGGAAGTGACGATTCGAACCATAACAATGGCTCTGAAGACCAAGCTGAAAGCCCTAAAAGGAAAATGGGTGGAGCACGTCCCAGAGATGTTGTGGGCTTATAGAACCACAACCAAGTTGACAACTTAAGAAACGTCATTTGCTTTAACATTCGGAACTAAGGTAGTGGCACCTGTAGAGGTTGGTATTCCATCCCCTAGGCCGGAGTTCTCAGATTTCGAGCACAACAATGAGTCACTACTACTAAACCTCGACCTCTTGGATGAAAAGAGGGACAAGGCCTTGCAACGCATTATGAGTTACCAAAGGATAATAACATTATACTACAACAAGAGAGTCAGACACAGAAGCTTCAAAGTTGGGAACCTGGTACTCGAAAAGCTTCTTCTTGTGATAAAAGACCCCACTCATGGAAAGTTAGGGCCTAATTGGGAAGGTCCCTACATCATCTCAAAGGTAATCAGACCTGGGAACTACGAATTGCAAACAAAAGAAAGAAAAGTCTTACCTCACTCTTGGAACACAGAACATTTGAAAAGATTTTTTCAATAAACTCTTGTTAGAAGGTCCTCATCAATAAAATGACAAGTTACAACTCAGTCAAGCATTTCATTAGTAGTTTAAAGCTAACGATGAGCTCTTCAGCTCTTAAATATAAGACGAGTTTTTCAAATCATAAACAATTGATGAGCTCTTCAGCTCATAAAAACAAGATGAGCTCTCTAGCTCATAAATATAAGATGAGTTCTTCAACTTATAAACGATCGATGAACTCTTCAGCTCATAAAATCAAGATAAGCTCTCCAACTCATAAATATAAGATAAGTTCTTCAACTCATAAACAATCGATGAGTTCTTCAGCTTATAAAAGCAAGATAAGTTTTTCAGCTTATAAGAAGAGTTCTTTAACTCATAAACAAATGATGAGTTCTTCAGCTTATAAGCAAACGACGAGCTCTTCATATATTAAACAAACGACGAGCTCTTTATCTCATAAACAAACAACGAGCTCTTTAG
Source organism: Ilex paraguariensis (assembly GCA_963454935.2). Classification (NCBI taxonomy): domain Eukaryota; kingdom Viridiplantae; phylum Streptophyta; class Magnoliopsida; order Aquifoliales; family Aquifoliaceae; genus Ilex; species Ilex paraguariensis. Next base: position 910,942 of record CAUOFW020001602.1, read on the forward strand.
CTTCTAAACAAACGATGAGCCTTCAGCTCATAAATAAAAGATGAGTTCCTCAACTCACAAACAGCCAATGAGCCACATTCGCTCATTAAAGCACATATAAGCTCTTTAACTCATAAACCATCAAAGAAAGGAAGCTCTCAAATTCCTAAACAAAAAGCTCTATGGCCTAGACATTATAAGAGCAAGGCATCAAACAGAAAAAAAATTTTCATTCATAAGTATTATGAGTTATAGAAAGAAAGGAAAAATGGCCCTAAGCACCCCAAGATCCCCTCTTCAGCTTTGATACTTCCTCCTCCAATTGAGCATTAATAAACCGTAGCAGAGCATTCTCTGCCTTTAGCTCGTCCTATTCCTTCTTCATCTCAGAAAACTGGTTCTTGAGGCTTGAATTCTCAAAAGCAAGCTTAAGCTCCATATTTGAAAAATCAATCTCATCAGAAAAAGAACCTAACAACTGCGGCGATGCACTGCCATTTCTTCTGCATTTCCTCAAAGAAGTAGCGACATCCTCACCCTCATCTGACTCCACAGAAGAAGAATCTACATCGGGATTAGGAGAAAGAGGACGTAAGGTAACATCCAGAGCAGCGACAGAGGCACTAAACCAAAGAAGGTTCTGGGGTAACCAGCAATGAGAAAGGAAAAAGTTCAACATGAGCCACCTGGCTAACCCTCACTAGCTCAGTCGAGGTCAGACTGGGGGCACTTGCATAGTAAATGAACAGTAAGAACCAATCCTAGTGCCTAAAATTATAGTAGGATAGGTCTTGAGCCTCAACCTCTATTAGAGAAACGCCCCTAAGAGCGAGGGACTCGGGAATGTGTGCATTGCTGCACAACATACCTCCAGGAGTCCCCCGATACAAAGAAAAAGCTCTAAGCCCAACCTTCTAGGGAATTCAAAATGTCAAGGATCAACGGAGGATTAAAGTGACACCTCCATATGAAGAAACTGTAGTAGTGGAGCATGTCATAAGCAAGTCCATAAAAGTAAAGAAACTCAGCAGTAGTAAGAAACTCATCATTGCCTTGTAGATGCCAAAAAATAAAGAAGCTTATTAGGGCTCCCCATCCTTCAGGAGAAAGACAAGAGGGGCACAATCTGAAGAAGGCCAGAATCCACCCAATGGTAGAATGGATGGGCAAACGAAGACCCATCTCGAAAGCACCTTCAAAAAAACAAATTTCTTATGGGAGAAGATAATTGTAGGGCTTATTAGGGGTAGGAACTCAGAGGGGTAAGTCAGCAGGCAGAAAGAACCACCTCTTGATTTCTTCTAACTTTGGGGCTGTAATCACAAAAGGAAGTAAGAAGGTAGAATACCACAACATGGCAACCATAGCTTGGGTTCACTGTTTGAACAAGGAAGAAAGAGAGGGAGCCATGTAAGTCGAAAGGAAGATATAAAATGAAGGAAGACTCAAGAAGAATGAGGAGCGTGAAGAAGAAACCCCAAATCTTGTAGGAAATAAGGAATCCCACATTTCATGGAAATAATAGGGAATCTCGAGTTTTAAGGGGCAAGAAATGCGCAAAATCAAATAGGCAGCCCTTTGCGCTTCCATAATCATGATGGTGGAGGTGTTTCAAGAAAGTAGGTGGACACAAATAATGATAAGAAAGTATGTGTTCCATGCTAAAGGAGCTACTCAGCTCTATTAAGCTCAACTCAAACTAGGTAGAGCTTAGACACAAGCAACTCAGTTCAGCAAAAGGATGAACTCTTCAGCCTAGTATAAGCAGAGCTTGTTGGCCCATAGGGATGGGCTCTTCGGTTCACTAGAAAATGACCTCCTCAGGATGATCTCTTCAAACCACAAAATCTTTCTACCTAACACCTCATCTTAAACCAAGGCCGAACTCCCGACTTGGGTAATTTGACCTCATACTTCAAGAAGAACTAATTTCTCCCCAAAGCAAGGGGTCAGAAGGGAATAGGAAGAGTGCAGAATGCAGGAACACAAAAGAGTTTAACAATCAGAAGTGTGACAATTAAAAAGCAAAAATGCAAGAACATTGGACAAAATCATTTTTTCATTTCTAAAAAGAAATAGTTGCGGAGCCATCTACAAGAAGAGGAAAAAAAATACAAAGGAATCTTAAATCCCCACAGTAGGGCCAGTTGGAGCCTTAGGTAGCTTAGGAGCCTCAGAAGCATCAGTTGAAGGAGGGTCAGTTGGAGCCTTAGGCAACTCAGGAACCTCGGAAGCATATGCTAGAGCAAGTTCAACAGGAACAACAGACAGCTTGACAATCCTAGAAGTAGAAGTTAGAGTAGGATCAAGAGCTACAAAGATAGCTAGACTAGTAGAAACCATATGAGCAAGGACCTCGAATGAAGAGATAGATACCTTAGCATCCTCGGGAGCAATCTCAGAAATAGAGGGGACCAAAATCTGAGCCTCCTTCTCCGCGCTTGGAACCTCCTTCTCCTGATTTGAAGGGGGATCAAATTCAAAATCTTGGAAAGTAAGGTACCTAGTAACCCAATTAGTGGTAGCCTCATCCTCTAGCTTAGTAATCAAAACAACCTTCTTTTTAACGGAAGCTCTCTCAAGCTCAATCTCTTTCCATAGAGTGATTCACCTCAGCCAAGACGTTGTATTCTCTCTTCATGGCCTCGTAAGACTTAAAAGCCTCGAAGGCATCCTTGCAATCTTGAATCAAATTGCCAATCTTCAACCAGAGCTCTTCCTTGATCTTTTGACCTCATCCTTGGATTTTCCTTTCTCAACCCCCAAATCCTTATTAGCAGAAGACAACCTCTCCACCTACACTTGCAGGTCCTTCACCTGAGCCTTGAGGTCCTCATTAGAGAAAGACAACTTGGAAACCTTGAGCTTAGAAGCCTTCAATGCCTTAGTTGAGCTCTCCAAAGACCTGATCCTACTCTTTAGAGCACTCACATGAATGGCCAGCTAGAGAAAAACACAACCAAAGGCTAGAATCAGTATAAAACAACAATGCAAGACAAAAATGAAACTCGGAAGAATAGAAATTTACCAAAGTAGCACCATACAAGGTGATAGTAACAAAGGCAAAGAGGGGCATATCAATAACCTTCTGGATGTCGAACTCAGGGATAATTGAGGCAATGGCCTTGGCAGTAAGTTTCACATCACCAACAAGTGAACCTTTGCCTTTCTCAACTTTCAGGCCCTTCACTCGCAGATGATGAACCTTCTCGGCAAGTCCAGGGGAAGGATGCCCACACAAAATGGGAGCAATTGAATCCAAGGTCTCCTTGACCTCTGCTGATGTAGGAGATGTTGAAGTTGCAGATTGCTCAGGAGCTCCTCCAAAAGAGGAAGGCAAGGCCCCTTGAGGAATTGAGGTATGTACGACATTCAATGAGCTCGGTGGAAGAATACAAATTGTTTAAGAGGGGGAAGAAGTAGGGGCACCTCTATCCTTTTCACCTTAGCAAGAGGGGGGAGGGTCGCTTCCTGATCCTACCTCTACCTTGCGCTTTCCTTTACTCCTGTCCTTCCTCAACAGGGTAACCTTCGCCTTTAAAGCTTCAGCATCTGGGGCCATTGAGCTAGAACCTAAAAAAGCCAACGAATTAGTTGAGACGAAGAAAAAGAAAGGAAAAGCTAGAGATCAAGAGAGAAGAATCTTACCACCAGGATCTTCTACACCAACAATGGAGATGAGAATCGAAGTCTCAACTCTTACCTCGGGAGGGCTGAACCCTAGCTTGGTGAGCACAGAATACTTGATCAAGCTAGAATATCTCTCTAGTTTGTAACCCTCTAGGCTCTGGTCAAATACTTGGAAGAAATAAGAGAGATATGGTCGGTAGAATAAAACACTTAGGCTAGGTCAGGAATGTCCAAACAAAACTTACCCAAATTATCAAGGACAGATCGAGCTCGGGGCACAAGGAGTATGTCAGCTACGTCTCTGGGGTCGAACTCCCAGTCTTTCCCAGACACAAAGAAGAAAAGTTTTTTTTAAGCTTTATGGGAGCTCGGGAGGTCAGTTACAATAAGACGGGCCTTCACCCATTTAGCAGTATACAGGAAACCATCAGAAGGAGTAAACTTAATATTGACAAATTTCATGAGTAGAGGTACAGTGGGGACCCCAAGTTTATTTTTCTTGAAGAAAACGAGAAGACCCACTAGAACACCCCAAAAATTGGGAGAAAGTTGAGAAGGAAAAATGTTGAAATGTTGAAAAAACTCTCTTAAGAAAAGGGTGCATAGGAAAATGAAGGTCATTCTCGAGAGAAGCCACAAAGAAGCAAACCTTCTCAAGAACCTAAGAGTTATACCCAGTATCCACATTTGGGCACCAATACTGCATACCCAAAGGAAAGCCAAATCGAGCCGAAAGGACTCTCATGAAAGAAAGGGTGACCCCACTATGAACCACGAGGTTTGAAGTTGGGGGGCAACCTCAGCTTCCTCGGCACTACCAGAAATCCAACATTAGACACCTTGGCTTTCCTTCCCGAAGTTTCTTAGACCTTTGAATAAGGGCAGATGATGGAATTGGGATCTTAGCCTCTTACGTAGCATCAGTAGAATCAACAACGGAAAAGTTATCTATCTCATCTCCTATGTTGCCTAAGTCATCCTTCTCCACCTCAAGAGATCTCTCACCCATAGTGAGGGATACAAATGAAGCAATAGCTTTGGAGGAATTAGACATGGTTAGATTAGATAAAGGGAGACGAAAGGAAGAATAAGGAAAGGAACGTTAGCAAAACAATCCCTCAGGGTTGTAGGGTCGAGACACTGTTGACTAATAAGGAAGATCCTAGTTGTGGAATAAGGGTTCAAAAAGAGAGGAAGGAAGGACAAGGAATAATCATGATTCCTAAAATAAAAAAAATGAAAAGTCCAAAAATGCAACAACCACCTCAGATTCAAGGGATCCAGAGTGGAGAAAGGAACAGAGCAAAAATGTGTACCCAACCAAGGACAAGCGAAGACCCATAACCCAGAATGAATTCAAGGGAACAATAAAGCAAGCCTCGTAGGATCTTTAGATCGAATTGAGGGTTTTTCACAAAGCTTTGAGCTACCAAAAAGATGGGAAGACGAAATCGCAAGGGAGTGAGGGAAAAGGCAAATTCTGTAGAGAAAATTAAAAGGACAGGCAAAAGCAGTTCTTCATCTGGAAAGGTATTTAAAGCCAAGCGTACGTGGACCTTGAGATATGGGAAGTGTATGAAAAATAAGGAATTAACGATTGCACGTTAGCCATAAACGTCAGAATGAAGTCCCATCGTACACAAATCGAGGTTGACCCTTGGTGACCTCGCTCGACGCAGCCACAACTCAGCCCCTATTCAAACCACTTCGACCAGGGGCTGGGAGCAACTGATGATACTCATAAAAGTCCCCAAGTCTGAGATCGACAGTTTGGGAGCCCAACCATAAAAATCCAGAGATGAGTTCCAGACCTCAATCCCCCTTGACCTGCACCTCAGAGGAAACATAGGGGAAGACAGCTAACAACCACCAAGCATCTCCTCAATGGCAATAGATGCTAGCCTAGGTGCCAAACTCTTAATTCCCTCATCACACCACATAATCGCTGCCTAAACCAAGCAAACATTACAAGACTCGAAGATCTCTCCTCAGATTCAACTATATATACTGTAAAAAGCCCTCATTATAAGGCAAGAAACCCAAGTAACCAAGTACATTGTATAATTTCTCCCACATTATCAATTTATCCCCCTAGAAGTAAGAGACTCCTTTGAAGAGTGGATTACCCAAGCCCCAAGCTGGTGAACCAGTATAATTCCTCTGTTCGATTGGTCCCATTCCCATATAAACCTTATTTCAAAGAGCCTTGGAGCTCAGATTTACTCGATTCAAATTACCCATTATCTCTACTATGTTCAATTGTGCTTTGTATATCATTATTACCTAAAGGCAAGTCACAAGATGAAGCTCATTTTAAGTATCGATAGACTATATATGACAACAAGCTTATGCCAATGCACAACTTGAGCTCTCATTCTCAGTTGTTCCTGACAGATAAAGAAGAGAACTATTATCCATTGGCAGTAAGGGATCATTCTACACAGTCCTCGGTACTTTTTATTCAAGGAGATATTGAACTATATGTTTGGAGATTGCAATCGTTTTAGTAGAGGAGATGTTATGCCAATTTCATTCATTTTCTATTATGATCTTGTTCACCCTTGCTTGTTTAGGAATTCTAGTTGTGAGAATGGTTTTTTGACTCCATTTCAATAAGGGAGGTCTTGGCGCATTAGCACATCAATTTTCAATTGGGATTACGTTTAGTCTTTACTAAAAAGATAGAAAGGGATTTTCATAAGGGACACAGGTTTGGAACTCTATATAAAAGGCGTTTCCTTTCAAATGACCATTGTCTCTTCCTATTGCGAGGGCATAGGTGTTGTTCCTGTTGCTCACTCTATGTAGCAAGTGTGACCAGCCTGAAACACTCTCACTGACTTGAGGAGGTTGAGCCAATTACAAGAGCAGCTATGAGGAGGGTTTATCACCCAAATACTTTTGCCTTTTAAGTGAATTAACTCAGTCCATTGAGAATTAGTGGAAAGTGTGGGTTACTATATTAGGATGGCCTCAGGTAAAACTTGGGCGCAACACAATCCTGTCCAACATCCATAACTTTCATTGGTGCAAGTCTTAGTTTGTTTATTTGTCAGGATATAAAATGAAATTTCTCAGGATCTGATAATTGGCTATGTTATGATTTCATATACTTTTGTTTTGTGCATCATGGTGCTTGAAACTTGATTAGGGGTGTTATTTTGTAACTAGTGTCATTGTCTAGTACCATAATTGAAGTATTATACTATTACCCCCTTAGCCATTGGCGGCATTAGCATGTGGCTGCCTTGCCCAAAGGCACCCATGCCTTAGCTAAATTGGCTTATTCTTGGTAAAGTATACCCTTGGGCAAAGTTGGTTTTCAAAGGACTTTGATGTTTACTTGGTTAAGTAACAAAGTGGCTTAATAAAGGCTCAAGTGGCATGTAACGACTCTATCCCTGGACCAAATCATTATGACTCCTCAGCTCAGAGGATATTCATTATTGTCACCGCGTTTTTACTTCTTAATGCTATTATAAGGGGGAGAGGTGCTCCGCAAAAGGGATACTAGGCCAGCCTCCCTAGGGACCCTTATGCCCCGAAGCCTTGGCACACAAAAGCAAGGCATTTCATCAACAAATGCTTGCCATAGTTGAGGCATGGGAGTGCTGTGGGATTGATGAAAGGAAGGACCCATTATTGGTGGAAGCCCTATGCATGGCTGAGGCATGCACATGCATGTTGGGCATGACCGGTGGATTAATTGAATAGTTATGCATGGTTGAGTGAGGTAGCTCATGAATGGGCATGTTGGCACAAGCAAGTAAGCAAGCAAAGGTTAGTTGTGTGGCTTAATTTGTGGGGCATTGCTAGCTTGGAAGACTAAGCCATGAGCTGGGCATGGTTTGACATGAAGGCAAGACAATTAGGTACTGTGCGCTCATAAGAAAGGCACATGCATAATATGCGATGGACGTTATGACATGTGCTCTACAAATGGTGGGAGTCCTGTGCACAACATGAGAGAGTCTTTGTCATGTGTACACAACATGTAGGGAAGTTGGGGGGTAGTTGCTGGCTGGGTCAGCCAACAGTTGCTACTATCTCTGCCATGACCAACACAATGAGGGAGAGTGGCTAAAGGTGTTAGCCATGCTCAGCAGGCTTGTGAGCGAATTTGAATTGCTTTGTAGTTGCCTAGGCGGTTAGGCTTGTAGCTGCTAATCTAAATGTTATAAATAGGCATGATTGGGTCTACAGTGTAACCAAGATAGTTGGACATGTTTTGATAAGCAGACCCTTGGCTGAGTTTTCCTTTTAGGCTTTGTTGAGAATGAAAAGGTTTGGCCATTGGCCTATTAAGCTTGTGTGTGCTATGTGAGTTTGTTTACTGTCTCTGCTCTATTCGTGTGTGTAATTCTGTTAGTGTTTTGGGTGCATTGGTTGAGACTGAGTGAGGATCTCAGTGCCATCACAAGACAAATTTTTGAGTGAAAAATTGACCTCGTGATACATACAGTAATACAAGTATCGTACACAGAGCCACTGGGTCTGAATTCATACATAGAATATCTATTGTTAATTTTGTACTTAATGCATACCCTAGATTGATGGTTATTCAACTGGGTATTAATAAGCCTCACCAATTTTCGTATAGAATTGGTCTTTATTCATGAAGGTCTTGTCTACCAAGAATCAAGCGGCATGCATCGATTCCTCCTATAGTCAATTAAATTTTTTTATTTTTTATTTTTTTTTGTTGAACCTTTTGTCTGTTTGAGTAATTGAACATCTTGGGTATCTTTATGGTATCAAGAAATTGACCCTCTTTGATTTCTTTGTAAAATCATGAAGATAATTCAACTATGTTCAAGATCTTATGTATAATTTAGGCCAATTATACCCCAACCCTGAAAGTATTCTTTGATATGAAAGGCAAAACAGGATGTATTAAATATTTGTATTACCTGGTGTTGGCCATGGGACACAAATAAAGGGTAGTTGACTTGGTTCAAAAAACCAATTCCATAGAAATGAAATACCACATCCAACACTCCATGATTTTTCAACGTGAATAAGAGAAATCAAGTGGTACACTGATTATTTTTTGAGTTGTTTCATGCAATTCTTATTGGCTAGCCACTTGGATTGGTTATCTATTAATTGACCCTCTTGAGTCTTTCTACGGTATAATGTCATAAGTCTTTTCTGATGATTGATCGCACTGGTTTCTTCTATGACAAAAGACATCAAGAGAATCTCTTTCTTTTGTTAGCCTCATGCGGCCTAAATAAAAGTGACCAATTTTGTTGCATGAAAATTGATTCCATTGGAACAAGTATCCTCAATAAGTACCTTATGATCCTTCCACGTGAAGATAAATAACCTCTTTTACTCCATGAGCTGACGTCCACCGTGAGAGGTAGAAAACACATGATCTCTCTTTGCTTTTCTGAAATACCCATTCTCGAGATAATCACCAACTTGTGTTGTTCACACGAGAATAGGTCTGTACATTATTCTTGCATTCTCTATTGTTGCGCAATTCCCATTGCAGTGACTAGCCCAAGCACTCAAATAAACTTGATCATCGTTTTCCACAGACGGCGCCAATAAAATGAAGGGGTCGATAAATTCTGATCATCATCTGACAATTAGACTTGGACACATGGTAGGTTGCACGTACTGAAAAGGGTTAGTTGTAATGACTCTACTATGACCGAGCAAGTAGCTAAGCTATTCGGGCCGAGCTAAAGTTGGTCCGACCGAGCTAAAATTGGTCCGATTGCGCTAAAGTTGGTTCGACCGAGCAAAGGGCAAGATCCGACCGAGTAGATAGCTAGGCTATCTCAGCCGAGCTAAAATTGGTCTGACCAAGCAAATAGCTAGGCTATCCCGGTAGACCTAAACTTAGTCCGGCTGAACAGAGAATAAGATCCGACTAAACAAATACCCGAAAAGTCAGAGATAGTGTTAGGCGACCAATGAGGAAATTGCCAAAATCATAGGAGCACATAATTAACATGTGACCTAAATCAACCAATGAGAAAGGAAACCCTATAAGGGTCAAACATGAATTAAGGAATGAATAATTGAAATTTAGGTGTGCCACCATATTCTAAGGAGGATGGTAGTCCTTAATGATTGGGGACATGCTCCCTATAAATACTGGTAAAACTTAAAGTCTAAGGTACACACTCTTTGTCTAGCAAATTGAATACACTTTCTCGAATCATTACTGACTTAAGCATTGGAGTACCTTCGGTAGGTACCCCACCGGTCTATGGCAATTTGTTTGTATTGCAGGTTAAAGGCGATCTCGAGTACTCATACCAAAATGAATCTCTTTGGTATTTAATATGTAGGGAATCAATGGCTTGTGTCCATTGAATGGATAGTGAACATTAAATGTGAATTTTATCAAAATGCATTATGTCCTTAATTAGGTTTCAATAACATAGCTCAAAAGTTTACAATCTTGTAGGTAGAGGTTTTATCCTTATCGATATCACAAGAACACAAAAACAGGGTGGACATACTTATATATAGAGTTTTATTTAAAAAAATACGTATTTAATGTCAAGAAAAAAGAATCGATGCCCACCCTAGTCCAATGCTGGCTGCGATCCTAAAACCATTTTGAATTGTAATTTAGATTTTATATATCTGTTTTTGCACAGGGGGAAAAGAAAAAATAGAACTATTCACAAAATAATTATTACATTTTATGCATCATTTTAATTTTTCAAACACATGGAAACCTATTATTAATCCTTGTTTTTACGAAATGCTGAAATGTCATCAACCTAGATGGAATATAAGCGAAACTTATTTTGAATTTCTTATTTTCCTTGGAATAGCCTAATGATTTGCTTTTTAATTGAATAAACAAATTTTTTATAAAGTCTTCTGTAGACATAGAGAGATCAGCATTTTAAAATGGACTATCATCTTTAAGATTTCTCAGCAAGCCAAGCAATATTGTATCATCAAGACTTTATTAAAGGATAAAGATGAAAAGATAATTACAAATTAAAGCAGTAATAACTCTCATCTAAAAAGAGGTTGGTAAGTGGAAGTGTAATTTATTACTGAATGCTTTAGATTTGAAAATTTTTTGATTCATTATTTTACCCTTATAAAGAATTTAAAAAGTCACTCTATCTTTGCACACTTAATATCTAAATTACCATCATATCCTTATGCATTTAAATCTCCAAATTACATCTAAAATCATTTTTAATTATATATTCCCTATATATAAATGTAAATTTTTATGAAACTTTTTGATTGATTATATTACTTTTAAAATATATATGCACCATTATAAGTTTTAACAAAATATTCAAAATTTTTTTTTAAAAATTCCATCAATATAACATTATTCACCTCATTTATAAAAACAATATTATGACTACATATGTATATTTTATTTTTCATCAAAAATGTATAGCCTTGTATGTATATTTTTTTTTCATCAAAAATGTTTAACCCTTTCATTTTTAATATAAAAACTAATATATATATATATATATATATAAATATATATATATATATATATATATATATATATATATATATATATATATATATATATATATATATATAGTTTTATATAATTTTTTAGTCATAATAAACTTTTCATATTATGTTAAGATCTTATGTTAAAACTTGAGTTATTTTTAAATTTTAATATACTTTTTAATATATATTATAGTATTATATATTAAATTTTATCCCAATTTAACTAGATAATCATAAATAAAGTAAGATTCCAATATGATTGATATATTGATAATTGATGATACTCAGAATAAGTTCAAAGCATAAGTCCAAGCGCGGAGGTCAGATAAGCAGGTCAGACCAAGAGGTCAGAAAAGACACGCAGACGTACCAACAGTGGAAATGATAAGGGAACAGTTGGAAGACAACAGGAAACTTATAGGTGACAAAGAGCCATATTCGAGGCATAAAATCCTTAACCAGCCAAGATCCTCTCCTAAGATCAAGGAGAGTTCCTTAGATAAATGACAGGGATCTCGGTGTAGATCCCGTAGAACTAGGAATATCCCTATAAATACTATGTAACGCCCTCCTTCAGAAGGGTGAGCAACATACAAGGGGTCTTGTAAAATTTTCGGGTGATCAATATAAAGAAAAGAGGAGCAAGAGCCTCCATTAAAGAGTGGATTAGCTGAACTCCAGGGCTAGTGAACCACTATACTTTCATTATGTCAATCCCCCAATCTTCCTCTGAATACCAATTTTTGTTCTTTAAGCCTTGCAGTTCAGATCCTAATAATCATACACTATACATTTCATCTGTTCAACATTACAATGTTGATTTACACCATCAGTTTGGCGCCGTCTGTGGGAAACGATTGTTCCTGTTATAAATACGCTGATCTTTCAGTAACTGCTGGTCTCAACTCATAACATGAGCAGAAGCCAAACCAATCTACCACGAATGGAAGAACAATAAGAAGCCATCAGTGACAGACAGCCCGAGAACGTCCCAAAGACAAATCCCCCTATGGGGAATCCCCACACAAACAATGAGTTGAAAGCCCTTCGCCTAGTTAATCAACGCTTGATAAAGCAGAATGAAGAGCTTTTGAAGCTCTTACAACGTCCTCAGGTGGCACGATCGGCCCAAGAAGGCCAAAATAACCCCCTCAGAGAGAGCAGCGACATCTCGACCCCCTTAGAGAGGTTGATGAAGGAGGGGAAAATAGTTAGACCTGAGGGCAGGATCCTCATCCGCCCCAAAGGAACGGACGTAATGAAGAGGTACAAAGTCAAAACTTTGGGACGAAAGGAATGATTTTCTCCCTTATCAACAAGAGAGGAAAGAACAGTACTAGGAGCAGCACTTTAATGGCATCTAGCAAGAGCTCAACCATATAAAGGAAGATGTGAAGAGCAAAGCTCCAGTTACAATGGATGCCCTGGTGCAACAGACCGAGTCACCATTCACCACAGGCGTGTTGCATTTTTCCCTCCCCCCAAAGTTTAGAATGCCGCAGATAGAAGCTTTTGATGGAACGAAGGACCCCATGGACCACCTAAATACTTACAAGAACTAGATGGAGCTCCATGGATATCAGGATCCAGTGCGCTGTAGAGCCTTCGCTATCACGTTAAAAGGGTCAACCCTGACATGGTTCAATAGGCTCCCCCCAGCCTCGATCTCATCCTTTAAAGAGTTTTCTATATCCTTCGTATCTCACTTCATAGGAGCTCAGATATACAGAAAGCAGAGCTACCACTTATTGAACGTGAAACAAGGACCCCAAGAGAACCTTAAGTCTTATGTCCAGCGGTTCAACTCTGAATCCCTGAAAGTGGATGTCCCAGATGAGAAGTTTGTCATTACAGTGTTTATAGCTGGTTTAGGCATGCAATCCAAAGACCTGATGTTCTCTATTTCAAAGAACCCTCAGACAAGTATGACTGAGGTATTGGCTAAGGCAAAAAAAAATACATAAACGGTGAGGAAGCTCTTCTCTCAAATGTGGGGAGCTTATCCAGGCAAAAAGACAAAGGGAAAGAAGAAAAGAAAAGGGACTAAAGTCCTAGGAGAGAAAGAGGACATGATAGGCCTCCAAGAAGGGACAGAGATCGCTCCCCGAAAAGGAGGGGAGACATCAGAGATCGCTTAGGTCTGCCACAACCAGAGTTACAACCAAGGTACGCACTTCGGCAGCTTCCCCCTCTCACCCACAACGATATCTCAGATCTTATATGAGGTGCAGAATGAGAAATTCCTAAGATGACCACGGATGAAAGCAGACCCGACGAAAAGAGATTCCATGAAGTACTACGAATACCATAGGGATCATGGTCACCACATTGATGATTGTATCCAATTGAAGAAAGATATTGAGTTCTTGATCCAGTGAGGCCAGTTGCGTTTTTATGTAGCTCAAGATAATCAGGACCGAGCCCCTCCACCTCCACCACCTCAGCAGCAAGCTCCTGTATAGCACCAATAACCGCTGGGGGGAAATAAGAGTAATTTTCAGAGGATTCGCAGGGTGTGGAGAGTCCAGTTCGGCTCAGAAGGCTCACCTATGCAGAATCAGAGTTGGCGAAACGTTGAAAATGCACACTGTGTCCAAGGCACCTCAACTAAACACAACCATCACCTTTTCAGACTCAGACTTGGAAGGCTACCAACACTCTCATGATGACCCATTGGTGGTAAGAGCTGTTGTGGCTAACATAACTGTTTACCAAGTTCTAATTGACAACGGGAGCTCAGCAAATATCATATTTGTCTCTGCGTTTGACAAAATGGGCATAGGTAGGAAAAAGCTAGAGTCTGTCAGTGCTCACCTATTGGGATTCGCAGGAGAGAGAGGGTTGCCCCTTGGATCATTCTAGCTCGTTCTCACTATAGGAGATCCTCCCTGCTAGGCCACCACCACAATAAGATTCTTGGTGGTTGACGCCCTTTTTGCATATAATATACTTCTCGGGAGACCCTCCCTTAATGCGATGAAGGAAATCCCCTCTGCCTATCACTTGGTTATGAACCTTTCTACGAAAAATGGAGTTGGAGTGGTCCAAGGAGACCAGCGGGTCGCAAGGGAGTGCAACATGACCTCCATGAATAAAAAAAAAGTGAGAATGTCCAGTTAGATGAGTTAGATTTGAGGGATGAACTGGACACTAGGCCAATGCCGTTAGAGGAGCTAGAGCCTATTCAACTTGATGAGGAGCCAGAACACCTTGTTTACGTCGGGTCTAAGCTAAGCAAGGAAATAAAAGACCTCCTCATCCAATTCCTAAGGGAGAATAAGGGAGTATTTTTTTGGAGGCAAGAAGACATGGAAGGGATCGACCCCTTGATTATCACACACAAGCTAAGTGTGAATCTCATCTATAGACTGGTTAAGCAAAAATGAATAAGTTTTGCCTTAGAGCGCCAGAAGGCAATCAACGAGGAGGTCAACAAACTTCTCCACGCCAAAGCTATTAGGGAAGTTGACTATCCTACCTGGTTAGCCAATGTGGTTTTTGTCAAGAAGATCAACGGCAAGTGGCAAATCTGTATTGATTTCACAGATCTCAACCGAGCATGCCCCAAGGATAGTTTTTCTTTACCTCGGATCGACTTAATAGTGGATGCCACAGTTAGACACGAGCTCCTCAGTTTCATGGACGCTTTCTCAGGATATAATCAGATCAAGATGGATCCAACCGACCAGGAGAAGACCTCATTTGCAACTGAGCAGGGAACATACTGTTATTAGGTCATGCCTTTTGGGCTAAAAAATGCAGGAACCACCTACTAGCGTCTAGTGAATCGGATGTTCTAAGGGAAATTGGAACATCCATGGAGGTCTATATTGACAATATGTTGGTAAAATCGCTAAAAGCAGAGCTCCACATTGCCCATCTAGGGGAATCGTTCTAGGTCCTTAAGGAATACAAGATGAAACTCAACCCTACGAAATGTGCCTTCGGAGTATCTGCAAGGAAGTTTTTGGGCTTCATAGTCAACAGTAGAGGAATTGAGGCTAACCCAGAAAAGGTTAAGACAGTCTTGGATATGCAACCACCTTCTAATGTAAGGGAGATCTAGCTCTTGATAGGAAGAATAGCTGTCTTGAGCCATTTTGTCTCTAGATCGAGCGACAAGTGTCAACCCTTCTTTCAAATCTTAAAAAATGCGTTCTAGTGGGATACCCGGTGTGAGGAAGCATTCAAAGCTTTGAAGGCCTACCTGAGCTCCCCTCCCATTCTGGTAAGCCCCTTGTAGGGAGAAGTACTAACCCACTATCTCGCTGTTTTAGATTTCTCAACTAGCGCATCACTAGTAAGGGAGCGAGACAGGTCTCAGCAACTAGTCTATTAATGCAGCAGAGCACTGAGGGGAGCAGAGAAGAGGTACCCAAAAATGGAAAAGCTTATTTTAGCATTGGTAACTAAGGCCAGGAGACTTAGACCATATTTTCAGGCTCATACTATCGAGGTCATAATGGATCATCCAATGAAGCAAGTGTTGCATAAACCAAAGTCTTTGGGGAGGCTGATAAAATGGGCCATAGAGCTCAGCTAGTTTGACATCAGATTTAAGCCTAGAACTGCGATCAAAGGGCAAATTTTGGCAAATTTCATTGCAGAATTCACAACACCAGCACCTATGGAAGCAACACAGCTAGTGCTTGATCTCCCCACATGGAAGCTTTCTATAGATGGAGCTGCCAATGCTCAAGGAAGCAGTGCGAGCCTGATACTAACCTCTCAAGATGGAATAGATGTCGAATATGTCCTCAGATTTGGGTTTAAGGCTTCAAATAATGAGACAGAGTATGAAGCTGTCATTACTGGACTCAATCTTGCTCATTTGATGGAGGCAGAGCAGTTAGAGATCTGCAGTGATTCCCAGCTGGTAATGAAACAAATAGAGGAGACTTATGAAGACAAAGGTGAGAAAATGATCCTTTACCTTAGAAAGGTACAAGAATTGATCAAGAAGTTCGTGTAAGTTAAGAGTAGGCATGTTCTAAGAGCTGAGAACTCATGATCAGATGCATTGGCAAGATTAGCAACAGCTTCACAGGAAAGCTTTGACAAGGTAATTCTAGTGAAACACCTAGTAGAACCATCTGTATGCATTGAGGATGAAGAAGTACTGCCTGTGCAAGCCCTACCAAGATGGATGGACCCCATCCTAGGGTATCTTCAGTATGGAACCTTGCCAGAAGACCCCAAAGAAACTGCAAAGCTAAGAACTAGGTTAGCCAGGTTTTTCTATTTTGCAAGGAAACTTATACAAGCGAGCTTTTTCAGCACCTCTTCTTAAATGCATGGGGAACGAAGACGCCAATTACATACTCAAAGAAGTCCATGAAGGAGTTTGCGGCAACCATATCGGAGCTCAGGCTTTGGCAGAAAAGACATTAAATTAGGGGTATTATTGGCCCATAATGCTCAAGGATGCTACAGATTTGGTCAAAAGGTGCAAGATTTGCCAAGTGCATGTCAACATCCTCCACTGCCCATCAAAGCTCTTAACCTCGGTGATTAGCCCATGGCCTTTCCAACAATGGGGTCTGGACATACTGGGACCCCTTCCTACTAGTGTAGGACAGTGTAAGTTCGTCATCATTGGGGTAGACTACTTCACCAAATGGGTAGAAGTGGAACCTTTGGCAACAATTATTGAAAAAAAGGTCTAGTGCTTTATCTGGAAATCCCTAATATGCAGATTTGGTATTCCCAGGGCAATCGTCTCTAACAACGGGAAACAATTTGACAATCCAAAGTTTAAAAACTTCTGTGCTGAGCTCGGAATTAAGAATTACTTCTCAACTCTAGCTCATCCACAATCTAACGGACAAGCAGAGGTCACCATTAGGACATTAAAAGCAGACCTGAAAACCAAGCTTGAAGATCTAAAAGGTAAATGGGTGGAATACCTTCCAGAAGTGTTATGGGCCTACAGAACAACTATCAGGTCAGCTACTCAGGAAACACCGTTTATCTTGGCCTTTAGAACTGAAACAGTGATGCCTATTAAGTTTGGGCTCCCATCCCCTAGGATTGAATTCACAGACGATGGGCTCAGTGATGAGTCACTTCTATTAAGCTTAGATTTCCTGAAGAAAAGAGAGAGGCAACCCTACATTACATCAGGGATTACCAGAGGAAGACGACTAGGTACTACGATAGAAAGATCAGGCACAGGAGCTTTAAGGTAGGTGACCTAGTACTTAGAAAAATCTTGTTAGCAAGAAAGGATCTCACTCATGGGAAACTGGGGCCTAATTGGGAAGGTTCCTATATCATCTCATGGGTGGTCAGACCTGAGAATTATGAGTTACAAACGGAGGAAGGGAAAATCCTGTCCCATTCATGGAATGCAGAACATCTCAAGAGATTTTTTCAGTAGGCCAAATTTGTAATTTGATTATTCTCAATAAAATTGCGAGCCTTTGATTCATCCCTTTGAGATTGCCTAAAAAGAGCTTAATAGCTCACGATGAACTCTTCAGTTCATAAAAAGAGTTAAATAGCTCATGATAAACTCTTCAGTTCATAGAAAGAGCTAAATAGCTCACTATGAACTCTTCAATTCATAAAAAGAGCTTAATAGCTCACGATGAACTTTTCAGTTCATAAAAAGAGCTCAACAGGTCACGATGAACTCTTCCATTCATGAAAAAAGATCAATAGCTCACGATGAACTTTTCAGCTCATGAAAACAAGTCCTCAAGATAAATTAATTCTTTGACTCATCAGCTAAGGGTGAGCTCTTTGGCTCACCCGATGAATCCTTCTATTCAGGGTATTGAGATAGATTTTTTTAGGGCAAAAGCATGCAACAAAATTCGAAGAAAAATCACAAACTTAACAATCGATAAAAGAGACTTAAAAGTAAAGGCTCAAGAATCTAGTAGAAATACAATAAAGGAAGCAAAAAAGACTACAATAAAAGTTCCCAGCTCTTAATCGCCCTTGAGATGTCTCTGGAGCTCAACAACCTTCTCCTTTAATCGGACGTTCTCTTCTTTTAGCTCATCCCTCTCCTTCTCTGTCTTTGTTAGAAGATTTATAAGTTTCTGCCCAGATAAAGAGAACAGAATTGTTGCCAGTGAAGATCCAGATGAGGATGATCACTAGCAAAACCATTCCTCTTGCATTTCCTAGAAGATGTACCGACATCCTCATCCTCATCAGATCCGGAAGGATAAGAATCGACAGTATCCGTGTAAGAAACAAAGTCTATAGCAGCTCCTGCTGCACTGAACAGAAATAGGTTATCTGGTGTCATTAGCTCAAAGTAGAACACAAGTTCAACATCGATCATCTGTTCGATTTGCATCTCCTCCAATAAGTCCAGTTTAAGAGGCCCTACCAACCAAAGCAAATCTTTCGATTAGGAAATGACATCAGGGGACCTGAACAGCAAAGGTAGTCAAGATATTTACCTGGGTAAGAATAGCTCTTTCAGGACCTATGAATCCTGCACTCTCTATAATACAGCTCAATGGACCTCTAGGAGACTCTAGAAACATAAAAGAATCATTGAATCCATCCCTCAGGAGGAGAAGGAAGGTCAAGCACTAGACGGCACAACTTAAAGCGCCTCCATCGAAAATAGATGAAGCATGGGACCTTATCCTCTTCAAGGTTGAAAAAGTAAAAGAATTCTCCTATTGTAGGAAACTTGCCATCACCCTGTAAGCGCTAGAACAGGAAGAAGCTGATCATGGTGGCCCATCCTTTGGGAGAAAGATGAGAATGACACAAGCTGCAATGAGCCAAGATATAACCAACAGCAGAGTGAATGGGTAGACACAGCCCCATTTCCAAAGCTCCTTCGAAGAAACACGATTCTCCTCGAGAAAGAAAATTGTAGGGCTCATCAGAGGATGGAACTCGAAGAGTCAATTCCAAGTCAAGAAAGAACTTCTTCCTCATTCCATCCAAATCGAAGGGTGACATTGACGAAGGAACTAAGTAGCTACCACTCCCACTCAATTCCAAAGGAGTTTCGTTCTCTGAACAGAGGTGAGATTGGGATAGCTATCGAAAGATTCAGAGAAGGTAAAGAAGAAGAGGAAGTAGAAGAATGATAAACCTTCAAGAATCAAAAAGAGACTCCGAGAATAAGGAGGATCCAAGAAAACATAGCAAAATTGTAGGGACACCAAGCTTTAATGCAATCAAAGAGTACACAAGAACCAAAGTCGGTGAACCTTTGGATTTTCCAATTTAAGAAGGTGGTTATATTTTTGAAAAGCAGTTGGGGAAGCACATAAATATATATATATATATATATATATATATATATATATATATATATATATATATATATATATATATATATATATATATAGGCAACCCATAATTGTATAACCAGCATGTTAATTAACCCAGAAAGCCCCAATTGGATGTTCACACAAGGTCAACCTCCAGAAGAGCTCGGACCCAGTAGTCTCAACATTTGCTTGATACTCCTCATCTATCTCAAGCATTAATAGCCCTCGACAATCCAACAGAAGTCTAGTACAATAAGCTGCAGCATAATATGGGAGCTTAACTTCAAGTCCATAATAAACTTGGCAATCTTGGTAGGCTTTCTAACCTCCCTACTTCTAAGATGTCTATAAGCTGAGCTCAGCTCATATGGCTGCATGGACCTTCCAAGGCAGCTCCTTACTTCTCAGATGTCTATGGGTACAATCCAGCACGTATGGCTGCATAGACCTTCATAAACACCTCCATAACGTCAACTGATTTAACACCATCCTTGATATACTGACTAAAATGGGACTGGTATTTTTCGAGCTCGTCCCCCATTAAAGCTCTTCATAGTTGCATTTATAAAGAACCTCAGCATCGAGTTACTTACTCTCTTCGCCAAATCCAACAGATAAAAATATGGAACTCTCCAAAGGTCAGACCTCAGTTCCCTACCTCTGAAAGGAGCTCAATAAGCCAGTAGTTTAGACTCCCAGTTTCAACATATTTTCTTTAAGAAGAACTCAATACTCCTTAAAGCAAAGGGAGGCAAGGAATAAATGCAAAGGAAGAGAAGAGCAAGGTAGAGATCAGTACTTGTGGAGTAAATCAAAGGTAGAGCTCAGTGCTGAGCTTAGTACCCCATTTGAAGTGAATCAAAGGAAAAACATGAAACGCAGAACATCAAAGTAAAAATAGATATTCACATATTCATATTCACTTCGAAAGATAAACAGTTACATCAGTACTTCAGGAAAGCTATTAAGCAAATGCAAAAAAAAAAAAAGAAGGAAATTTTTTTTGAAGATTCCTAAATAGTTGAAGCAGGAGCAGTAGAGTCTAGCAGCTCAGTAGTGGGAAGGTCTGGTAGGTTAGAAGATGGAGCCTCTGGTATCTCAGCAGGTTAAACCCCTGAGGGATCCAAAGCAGGCATGTAAGAAGAAGTCTCAGGACCCCCAGAAACAGAGACCTCAACACCAGATGTTGGTGAGCTGAAGGTCAATGCCTAAGAAACGAGGTCAGCTGAAAAAAGGGTAATAGCAGAAGCAACAAGCAATGTATTTGCTTCAGCAAGCTCAACAACGTAAGGCTCCAAGGTTTCACATGTATCTCCTATAGCAGTTTCTTCTGCCTCCTCCTCAGCGGGCACGTCAAAGTCGAAACTTAGATCGGAGTATGTTTTCTCAGCAATGTCTTGGAAGGTGAGCCACCTAGTGACCCACTTCGTAGATACATCATCTTTCGGCTGGGCTATGTCTTCCTTTAGCTGGGATATTGCATCATCTTTCTGGAGTATGGTGGGCTTCTTTTCCTCTAGATCTTGGCGAATGGCGTCGTTTGCTTCAGCTACATTATCATATTCCTTTTCATATTCTTGAAAGAACGCAGGGCCTCAAGAGTTTCCTTAGAAGCCCTAACCCAAGCATCGTTCTTAAGCTCGAGCTCCTCTTTGGCCTTTTTCTCTTTATTTTCAGCTCTGTGTTTCCCTGCCTCCAGATCTAGATCCATCTGCTCCTGGAGCTCCTGATTCTGAATGCTAAGATCTTCGTTGCTAAAATATAGCTCAACAACTTGGATCTCAAAGGCCTTTGTGACCATGGTTGAACCTTCCAAAGAGTGGATCCTTTCCATTAAACCTTTCACGTGGAGGGCTAGCTAAAAATAAGAACAAATGAGATAAAGATTAGCACTAGATTACAATGTGCAGGAAAAGAAGAAAGAAAGAGAGAGACATTTATAATAGCCGTTCCATGAAGGGCTGAGCTTATTGAAGTCTCAAGAGGCATGGATGAAGCTCTTTGAATGTCAGATTCAGGAAGAATGGAGCTAATCGCCCTAACAGCGAGCTCAATATTGTCGAAAAAGGAACCCTGGTTACTTTCCACCTTGGGGATTTTTCCCTTCCCAATATTGGTGCCCACAAGGCGCGACAGGGAAAGTTGCCTGGATGTCGCAGGAGAACTGAAGGTAGGCAACAAGTGAGAAATCATTCCCAGGGTCCTATCGACCTCAAAAGAGGTCGGGGAGATTTGCCCTTGCTCGAGAGCCCTGTTGGAGGTAAGTGGAGACCCTGTGGGAAAGAAACACTCTACGGCCTACGGATTGAAAGAAGGATGAATGGTTGAGGTTGGAGTTGAAGCAGAAGAACCAGGGGGCACATCCATTTTCTGTATCTTGGTTGGAGGAGCAGCCTCACTACTTGATCCAACCTCAGCCTTGCGTTTACCACTACTTCTGGTCTTCTTCATCTAGGAAAGTTTGGCTTGGAGCTCTGCTGTGGAGGGCTTCATCATAGATAAACCTGAGAGCCCAGAAACAGATAAAAACATACAAGCAGAACAAAAAAAAAAGGAAGAGAAATTGGAAAGGGAGAAGTCAGGGTATACCAACTGCCTCATCCGCACTAACAACAGAGGGGTGGAATGGGAGCTTCTATCATTACTTTAGGGAGACTAAACCCCTCCGCTACAAGAACCCAAGGTTTGATGAGCTTAGAATATCTCTTTGAGCTATAACCCTCCAAAGACTGCAAAATCCGCTCGTCGATGGCACTAAGTTCAGGACGGATACTTGAGAAGCAGGGTAAAATAAGCAAAAAGAGATCAGCCTAAAAAGCCCAAAAATCAATACAAGTTCATTCAGAGGAGGACTTACCCAAGTTGTCTGGATTTTTCCAGACCGGAGGGATTGGAAGGGAATCTGATTTATCTGCAGGATTTTACTCCTAGTGATTACTCCCCACGAAGAAGAAAAGTTTTTCCAGCCCTTGTGAGAGCTCGGGAGGTCAGAAATAATTGCTTTAACTTTTACCCGTTTTGAAATATACAAGAAACCATCAATAGGGGTATACTTAACATTGAAATACTCCATAAGCAAAGAGACAGTAGGAACCCCAAGCTTATGATTCTTAAAGAAAACGAGAAGGCCCACCAGAACACCCTAGAAGTTGGGAGAAATCTGAGCAGGGCCAGACGTTGAAGTGTTGCAAAACACTCTTGATGAAGAGGTGCATTAGAAAATGAAGGGGTGCATTAGAAAACGATGGCGGCCACAAAAAAATAGACCTTCTTATGGACCTAGGAGACGTATGGGGTAAATTTATCTGGACACCAACATTGGACGCCAAGAGGGAAACGAAAATGGGCACTAAGAAGCTTTATAAGGGAAGGAGTGACCTCGCTGGTCCATAAAATCTAAAACCCGACAATCAAGTAAGGTAAGGAAAAAAGTTTTTGTAACATTACAGTGAAGAAAACAAAAGGAAAGAAGAACAAAGGAAATTCTTAATTCCCTCTTTAGCTCAGCTGCCTTTTCCCTTAGGCATGCATTCTACTCCTTCAGCTTATCTCTCTCTGTTTCTGTCTCTAAAAGCAATTTCAAGAGTTTCTGCCTAGCAGAAAAGAATAAAACTATTCCAAAGGGAGACCTCTAAACATAACCAACACAATCTAAATAGACCACAAATTTTCCTTGGGTTGAGGTCAGCTCGTACGGCTGCTTGGACCTTTTGGTACAATTGCCTCAAGACCTTTCTTAGTGTACTAGTTAAAATGGGACTGGTCCAACAAACCCCTAGTCATTGGAAAGAATGTTGAGTCCACCATCCAATGATCACTTAAGGGCACCAAACAATAGAAAGGAGCTATCCAGGGGTAAAACCTTATGATTCCAATAGCTCTTTAGCTCTGCAGCTCTTTAGAAGTTCTTAGCGAGTCTACATCAAGCCTTACCTGCGTAAGACCTCAACTGGGCATATAATCAGCTTTTCAGCTATTCTAAACTCGATTGCTTCAAGGAGATCTAAAGGACCCCTTGAAGCAAGGGGCAAGGGGAATATAAAGTAAAGCAAAGTGGTGTGCACAATAACTCAGCAACAGTGAAAATAAAAGTACATTTCAAAATAAAAGTTCTAGCCTTAAATTCCAAAAAAAATAATAATATAGAAGTCTGTATAAAAGAAAGGGATCCTAGGACTCCGTAGGAACAGGATGAGGGGAGCTCGACAGCTCAGCAGTTGTGTGGCAAGTAGCTCAGCAGGAGAAGCCTCTGGTAGATCAACGGTTGAAGTTTCTAAAGAGAAAGTGCTTGGAAGTTCAGTAGTTGAAGTTTCTGGAGGTCTAGGAGCAGGCAGAAGAGTAGGGATTGCCACTCCAGCTATTGGCGCACTCAGGGCTAGGGCTCTAGAGACAAGGTCAGTAGAAAAGGGGGCAACCCCAGGAGTAACAGAAGGAACAGCAGGGGGCTCAGCAATAATGGGAATAGAAGCAATAAGCATGATTAAAGAAGAAGACATATTCTGAGTAGAGGCCTCAACAAGCGAGGTGGAAATCCTAGCACCTTCAAGAGCTGTCTCAGGAATAGAGGGGGGCTTGGCATTGGCCTTAGAGTTAGTTGCCTCAGCCCCTTCCTCGATTGGGATCTCAAAGTTAAAATTTAGACTAGGATAAGTCTCCTCAAATTTGTCCTGGAAGGCTAGCCATCTGGTGGTCCACTAGGTGGTGACATCATCTACTAGCTTAGTAATCAGATCGTCCTTCTTTTTAGTTGCAGCCCTCTACACCTTGAGCTCATTCCGAAGAACATCGCTCGCTTCTGCCAAGATGTCATACTCATTCTTTATACGCCTAAAAGAGGTCAAAGCATCAAGGGATTCCTTGCTAGCCTTGATCTAGTTGTCAGTCATATGCTGGAGGTCTCCCTTTGCCTTTTTGAGCTCTTCGTTGATCTTCTTGCCCTCACTTTTGATTCTCTCCTTGTCAACCTCCAAGGCCTTAATAGCAGAAGTCTGCCTTTCCAACTGGACTTGCAAGTCCTGAACCTGGGCTTTAAGGTTGCTATTTTCAAAGGACAGTTTGTCAGCCTTGAGCTCGAAAGCCCTAGAAGTTCTAGCAGAACCCTCCAAAGCCTGGATCCTCTTTAATAAACCACTTACATGAATGGTCATCTAGGAGCAAACATAGCCCAAAAAGCTGGAGTTAGGATGAGAAAATGGAACAAGATAAAATTTTTTTTTTTTAAGAAATCAAAAACTTATTGAAGTAGAGTCAAACAGGGTAGTGGAAATGGAAGTCCCAAGGGGCATAGCTACAGCCCTTTGGATATCAAACTCTGGGAGGATGAAGGCAATGACTTCTGCAGCATGCCTTACGTTGTTAATAAAGGAGCCCCCACCTGTGTCAAATTTGGGGAGCTTCCCTTTCTCGCCCTTGGGATCCTTGGGGAGTTGCTGAAGAGGCTTCTCAGTAGGGCAAGGAGGGACAGACCCAGGTAGAAGATGGGTGACCATTTCCAAAGCCTTCTCGATATCTAAAGAAAAGGATGGGGACGAGATTGTACACCAACCAAAAGTATCCCCAGAAGGTGGTTTGTGTGATCTGAGGAAAACTCAATGATGGGAGGAGGATCATCTAAGTTGAGGGAGGAGAAGTGAGGGGCACATCCAATCTTGGAACCTTGGTTAGGGTGGCAGCGCTGCTGCCCGCTCTAACCTCTGCTTTATGCTTACCCCCACTTCTGTCTTCCTTAGCATTTCCACCTTTGCTTGAAAATCCTTTTCAGTGGGTTCCATTGATGAAGAACCTACAAGCTCAAGACAAACATATTAAAAGAAAAGAAAGGGGAACAAAAAGTTAGAATAGAAAAGAGCTAAAAATAGAGAAACCACTTGCCCCTCCTTCTACTCTTGCAACGGAAAGGGGGGTGAGAGCCTCAACCCTCACCTTAGGAGGGCTAAAACCTAGCCTGGTGAGTTCTCTGATTGGATCAGAGTGGAGTACTTCTCTGATTTCCAATCTCTAAAGGTAAGCAGAACCTTTCTATCCCCCACTCAAAGCTCAGAACGAATACCTGCGACAATCAAGGAAACAAGCTCAGTATCTAACAATAAGAGGAAGAAAGGGTGCCCTTTTTCAAAATTTGAAGCTTACCCAGGTTGTTTGGACCCGCTCAGGGGTGCGGGACTAGAAGTGAATCAGTGGTGTCATTGGGGTTAAATTCCCATGCTTTCATTGACACAAAGAAGAACTGTTTCTTCTAGTTCTTATAAGAGCTGGGCAGATCAGTGATCAAGGCTGGGGTTTTCACCCGCTTGGAAATGTACAAAAAATCGTCCAAATTGAACTTGACATTGAAGAATTTCATGAGCAGTGGAATAGAAATGGTGCCAAGTTTGTTTTTCTTGAAAAAGACCAGAAGACCCACCAGAACCTCCCAAAATTTAGGAGAGATTTGAGCAGGGCAGACGTCAAAGTGCTGAAGGACAAACTTAATAAAGGGATGCACAAGGAACCTAAGCCCGTTCTCAAGATAAGCTACAAAGAAACACGTCTTCCCAGGGACCTCAGAGTCATATCGAGTAAATTCATATGGGCACCAGAACTCTACATCCTAGGGAAAATCGAAGCGAGCAGCCAGGACTTTCATTTAAGGAGGAGAGACCTCTCTGGCGCCCACTGCTCTACAGCTCTAGAGGCAGCCCCTACCCCTTCAGCACTATCTGAGATCCCTATGCCACTCATGTTGGCTTTACCTTTACTGGAGTTTTTAGGCGTGGGGGAAGACGAAGAGGGAGGTTCCTCAACATTTTTCTTTATACCAACAGAATCGACGCCAGGGAAACTATCAATCTCCTCTCTCACGTCTCCTAAATCAGTGTCCTCTGCTTTGGGAGACCTGTCTCCCATAAGGGAAATAGACAAGTCTGTGGCTCTAAAAGAAGCTGACATAATTGTGCAAGAAAAAGGAAGATTAAAGGATCTATAGAAAGGAAGAACCTCTGAAAAGCACTCTATTAGGGTTACAGGGGAGACACAACAATTGCCAATAAGGAAAATCCTAGCCGTAGAGTAAGGGTCGAGAAAGAGAGGAAGACGAGACAAAGAGTAATCCCAATTCCTAAAATTGCAGAATTAAAAAGTCTAGAAATACAACAACCACCTCAGATTCGAGGGATCCAGAACGAAGGAACAAACGAGGGCTGAGATAAGTACCTAGTCAGAGATGAAAAACGAATCAAAACCTCAGAGCAAAATCAGGAGGCAAGTCTCGTGGAAGCTTCAAAATTGAATCCAGAGGGGAGGAGGTTCAGTAAAACCCTAAGTTCACCAGTAAGATGGGAAAGCAAAAGTGCAGAAAATGGGAAATGAAAGGCCGAAGGAAAAAGATGAACAGGAAGTTTTGGCGATTTTTGTTTCCATGTGAGTATTTAAAGCTCCAAATACGTGGGCTATAACGTGCATAGGAAATGAGAAAAGGAATGATTGCTAAAATCATCAAAAGATAATTTTCATGCGCGAATCGAGGTCATCTTGGGAAGTTCTACTTCAACTCATCTCTAGCTCAACCCTTGGTCAAACCCACTTTGATCAGGGAATGGGGGGAAACTGATAATACCTAGAAGAAATCCCAAGAATAAGCTCGGGTATGGAGGTCAGATTGGGAGATCGAGTCAGCAGTCCAGAGCTCCTATGGCCAGACCTCGGGCTCCCCTCAAAGAAATAAAGAGCAAAATCAAGGAAGAGACAACTAGTGCTCCCAAGAAAGCAAAAGACTATAATCAAGGCACAAGACTCTCAACCAACCAAGATTTCTCTAAAAATCAAGGGAGATCCCATGAATGAAGGGCAAAAATCTCCTTGTAGATTCCTTAGTAATAGGAACAAAACAATAAATACTGTACAATGCCTCCAATGTTAAAAAAAAAAACCCTAGTGTTATTAGAAATACTCTGTAAATCACAGCCGGCATTAATACAGACCCAAGGAGCAAGAAACTCCATTAGAGAGTGGATTAGCTAAGCTCCCGGGCTGATGAACTATAATACATCCACT
This sequence comes from Ilex paraguariensis, assembly GCA_963454935.2. Classification (NCBI taxonomy): domain Eukaryota; kingdom Viridiplantae; phylum Streptophyta; class Magnoliopsida; order Aquifoliales; family Aquifoliaceae; genus Ilex; species Ilex paraguariensis. The sequence continues at coordinate 938,301 of CAUOFW020001602.1, forward strand.
GTGTGAACCATCTACCCACTACTAGACTGTCCCTTTTATTCACACGAGCCTTGCAGCTTAGATCTATTCTTATTTGAATAATCATATAATCTGCTCATCCACAGTAAACATACATTATCACCAACAATTATTTAAGTCAACGGATCCCAAACAAAGTGATATGGAAAAGGTTATTAGTGTGTGTCAAGTAAGGTAACCTCTGAGATGAATGAAGATCGATCGAGGAATTTTTAGCCTTTTGAAGTATTGCAAGTAGAATCTTACATACACCCATTAAAATCTTAGGGGCCTGATTGGATGGGTTCAGCTTTCTACCAAAAATTCTGGGTATTGTTGTCGATGAAGAAACAAGCCTGGTATGCGTGCAGGATCTTGCACAATATAAACACGAGAACAAATCTCCCGTGGTGAACTCGAGTTAGTCAATCGAATGGTCAACCCTGCTGCTTGGAACAGACTGTGAGGTCCGGTGGTGGCCTGGAATGGTAATGGGTGACTCTCGTGGATCAACGGAGCGGTCCAGTAAGGCTGAGGGAGGTTCCTGGAATAGAAAAAAATGAGTTAGGAGGGCGCCGGAGTCTTTTCCGGTGGGTACCTCCTCCATAGGAAGTGTTCACTTATATGGCAGGGGGGAGACGACTCCTACCCAATGTGGGATGGAGGTAAAGGCTACTATATTGCCTTAGGAAAGGGTGTAGGCCAGCCAAAATCCTTTCGGAGGGAGGGAATCTTGTCCACCAAAAAGGCCTTTTTGCAAGGGGTAGAAATCGCTATGGGATTTCAGCCCTCCACTCGAAGGATTCCGGCTGACCTGGCGGCACCGAGTCCCAATAGCCTTTACCTCTATTCACCTAATAGGACCCTTTCCTAAGGCAATCCCACATCGGAAGAGAGTCGTCTCCCCCCCTGCCATATAAGTGAACACTTCCTATGGAGGAGGTACCCACTAGTGACCTGATCAGGTGCCTAGTGGGTACCTCCTCCATAGGAAGTATTCACTTATATGGCAGGGGGGAGACTACTCTCTTCCGATGTGGGATTGCCTTAGGAAAGGGTCCTATTAGGCGAAGAGAGGTAAAGGTTACTGGGGCTCAGTGCCGCCAGGTCAGCCGGAATCCTTCGAGTGGAGGGCTGAAATCCCGTAGTGATTTTTACCCCTTACACCTGGTATTAAATTTTATAAATTTTGAACAATTCTACTCAAAACTGAATTATATGCATATTGTTTTGATTCCGAAAGTGCAAAGTCCATATGTCATAACACAGTTTTGACCAATCAACTTGCGCAATGTTGTGCACAAGATAATGACAAAGATTGTGGTGAACCATTTAAAGAGAGTGTGGCCACATATTATATCTAATTATCAAAGTGTTTTTAACCTCGATAGATTAATTACAGATAATGTCCTTTTTGCGCATGAAGTACATTACAATCTGCGAAATAAGAGGAAAGGTAAAACAGGACACATGTCTTTAAATATAGATATGAGCAAAGCATACAACCATGTAGAGTGGAAATTTTTGGAGTCCATGATGCATAAGTTGGGTTATGCAGACAAATGGATTTTTTTTATTATGGCACGTGTTAAATATGTACTTGGTAATTAATGAAATCAGTTTGGTTATTTTAGACCAGCGAGAGGATTGAGATAGGGGGATCATTTATCCCCTACCTATTTTTAATTTGTGCTAAAGGTTTTTCTGCTTTGTTGAGGGATTCAAGGTGTAGAGGAATGTACCAAGGATTATCCATGGAAAAAGGAGAGGTCATATTGTCTCTCATTTATTTTTGAGATGGTAGAGGTACTCGCCTTTGTGTTTTCCTCGAGCTTGTTTCAGATTTGTGAGCAATGAATTTATTCCTTGGACCCAATGATTTGAGAATGTATGGATGAAACAAAGGATTCCAACTAGTAAAAACAATTTAACGCTCCTAGATTTGATGTTTAAGTGGCATAAAATCCAAGGAGAAGGGATGGGAAATGGAGATCTAGGGTTGGAGAGGCGTTTTGGGGGCTAGGGTTGCAAAAAATGAGGTATAGAGGTCAAAAATGAAGATGAATAGCAAAAGCAAGGATATTTAAAATCGCGCCAGGGCGTTCGGACGATGAAGGGACGTCTAGACGCTAAACTTTCTAGTTTTTTAGCATTTTTGCCTCTATTACTAGCATCTGAATGGTGACAGTTGACGTCCGAATGTTTTTTTTTATATATATATTAAAAATTTGAAAGATTATTTATAAAAATTATAAACTATTCAAAAATTAAAACTACATGCATAATTAAAATCAAATACAAAAAATAAAAGTTAACACCTAAACACAGTTTGTACTTCGCACCCGCCAACCTTATGTTACATTTTCCTCAATGTAATGATGTTCATGTGAAATTTTAAAATGAATAAACGGTAGAAGATACGTTCAGCATCTGTTAACAGTAAAATATTGTACAAAATTAATAAAATGGTATTAGCTCAAACTATATACAAGATGTACAAATTGGTGCATTTAAAGAATATATTGTGGTTCCATTAGGTTAAAGGAATCTACGTTTGCAACAAATCCTTCATGGAAAGATTTAAGATGTTGGCCATTTACTTTAAAAGCATTACCATTTGAAGGATGCGTTATTTCCATAGTGCTATGTCTAAACATCTGTTTAACAATATATGAACATGTCCACTTAGACCTCAACTTACTACAAAATAGGTGGAGCCTTCAATTGTACAATAGGATTTTCTGGGAGGGAGCAAAGGACTTTCGCACAATGTTTTGATCATGAAAATTTTGAATCTGTGTCTTTATAATTTTGTCATTTTCATATGCCTCATTCCTCAGTTCTTGCAACTCAGTTTGAAGTTTTCTCGATAAACCTAATTTATCCAGATCAAAGTTCATGGTTTTGATTGCCTAATAAACTTTGTGTTCCATTTCTACAAGCTAGTGGAAAGGCTTTTTCTTAAACTAGTTGATAGGAAGACATTCCCAAAATTATTTTTATAGGTAGTACGGTATGCCCAAAGCACATCCGTCAGTCACAAGGGTCAATCTTTGCGGTCCAAGTATACCCTTTTTCTCCAAAATTTGTTTAATCTCTCGATTAGCTAGTTTGGCCTCTCCACTTTTCTGTAGGTGATAAGGGTAGACAATTTATGTGAAATCAAATATTCTTTATTAAGTTTTTAAATGGCCAGTTAAAAAATGTGCAACCCCATTACTTATAATGGCTCAAGAGATTTCAAATCATGACAAAATTTGATCTTTTAAAAACTTAACCACCATGCGGTGATCCTTATTCCAAAAAGCAATCGCCTTAACCCATTGGAAACGTAATCAATGGCAACCAAAATATATAGATAACCAGAGGTGGGGGGAAATGGTCCCATAAAATTAATGTCCGAACAATTAAAAACTTCAATGACCAAAATAGGGTTTAGGGGCATCATGTTTTTTTTTAGAAATACTCCCCAACATTTGCAATCTATTACAAGTTAGAAAAAATGCATGTATGTATTTAAAAAGGGTGGGCCAATAAAATTCACAGTGTAAGATTTTAGCAGTGATTTTATTTGAAGAAAAATATCCACCATTAGCTTCAAAATGGCGAAAAAAAAAATTACCTAGCTAATTTCATAATTGGGTACGCAACGTCTTATGAATTGAACCATATAGTATTTAAACAAGTATGAATCCTCCCAAAAGAAGCTACGAACTTATTTAACACGTGCATAACATGTGAGGAAGTTAGGCATGTGCTCTGCAGATGGTGGCAGTTCTGGACAGTTTTCTAGCAAGTGCATTGCATGTGGGATCTCTGTCAGATTCAGACAAACATGCAGACACCAGTTATAGCTTCCCTGTCATCCAATCACAGCAGACCTCTGGTAGCATTTGAATTACAAACATGTGCCTAGGCAGTTGGGCTTGTAACTGCCACCTTGAATATTAAAAATAAGGTGCTTGGGGTCTATAGTGCAACAGGAGAATTGGCACGTTTTTGTAAACAGACCCCAATGTTGGGTTCCTTATACTTTATTGAGAATGAAAGGTTTGACTGTTGCTTGTAAATTCTGTATGCCTTGCTTATGTGTTTACTTACTGTCCATTCTTTGTTCTATGTGCATTTTGTGTGCATTCTGAGTGTTTGACTGAAACTAAGTGTTGGATCTTAGTGCCATCACGAGGTAGAAATTTGGTGAAAAATTTAACCCTGTGACAATTGGTATCAGAGCTTCAGTTTGCGACCATGGCTGGTTGAAACGCTGCTGAATTACGAGAACGTGTTGCCCGTCTTGAAGATTTTCTGGGCGCCCCTTAGACAGATGGTGCAACCAACGTGGCTGTGCAAATGGAACAACACACTATTCAGATTACGGGATTACAGATGGCTTTTGATAGTTATGTGTCTGACACCGATGCAAAGATTGTAACAATGATGGAGGATATCATATCTCTCACAGACGCTGTCAAAACGAATTTGAAGGATCTTGAAGATGAAGTGTCCCTGGTGAAGAGGGCCATGAATTCCCATCCTACTATGGGTGAGACATCTTTAAAGATTAAAGTCCCTGAACCAAAGGCCTTTGGAGGCACCCAAAGTGCTAAGGATCTGGAGAATTTTCTCTGGGACATAGAGCAGTACTTTAAGGCAGCCCATGTGCCTGATGGAGAGAAAGTAAAAATCACCAGTATGTATTTATCTGGTGATGCCAAATTGTGGTGGAGGACTCGAAATGTGGACGATGCCTCTACTAGTGGTTCAAAGATCGAGACGTGGGAGACCCTGAAAAAGGAATTGAAGGATCAATTCCTCCCTAGCAATTCAACTTGGATTGCTAGGGACTCACTCAAAAAGTTGAAGCACACTGGAACAATTCGTGATTATGTGAAGGGGTTTAGTTCATTGATGTTGGACATCAAGAACATGTCAGAGGAAGACAAACTCTTCAACTTTATGTTCGGACTGCAAGGTTAGGCACAGGCTAAACTACGAAGGCAGGGGGTACATGATCTGTCCACTGCCATTTCTGCAGTAGAGGGCCTTGTTGACTTCAAAATGGGCGGCAGCCAAGGTCCTCCTGAGAAAAAGAAGAAGGATGGTGGCGGTAGGAAAGATAAGGCTGGCACTTCCAAAGACACAAGGAAAGCGGATTGGAAGAAAAAGAAGAATGTTGCTAACTTTAACAAGTCAGACAACAGCCAGAAGAAGAAAACTTTTGATTCTTGTTGTTTTTTCTGTAGCAGCCCCCATCGTGTCAAAGATTGCCCCAAGAGGGAGAAGTTAAGTGCCCTTGTTGTTGCAAGTGAGAATGACAGTGATGATGACTGTCCTACCCGAGTCAACCCTCTCCAGTTTCTGAACGCAATTACCGTGGGCAAAGCTCAGCAACCCCGCAAAGGCCTCATGGTGGATACTAGAGCCACCCACAACTTTGTTGCCCAGAGAGAGGTGAAAAAGTTTGGCCTGAAATTGTCAAAGAATTCAAGCAAACTCAAGGCAGTAAATTCTGAAGCAATGCTAGTATGTGGTATAGTAGAAATACACCTAAAGGTGGGTCTGTGGGAAGGCCAAATGAGTTTGATGGTTGTGCCATTGGATGACTTTAATGTCATCCTAGGGAATGAATTCTTTGTTACAGCGAAAGTGGCACTGATGCCACATCTGAACGGGAGTGCTGATCACAGATGAGAAAGCACCCTGCTTTGTGCCTGTAGTCATGGCAGACCAAAGCAAGAAAGATGGAAAACGGAAGGTGGGAATGCTGTCCGCTATGCAAGTAAATGCTGGGTTGAAGAAGGGCAAGATGACATACCTCGCAGCCTTGGTGGAGATCAAACCAGATATGCTGGTTGAAGTACCTAATACTGTGGCAGATGTACTGGTCGAGTTTGCTGATGTTATGCCCCCTAAACTCTCCAAGAATCTTCCACCCAAACGTGCAATTGACCACAAGATAGAACTGGAGCCCGGTGCAAAGCCTCCAGCCCGTGCCCCTCTTATCGGATGTCGCTAATGGTACTGGCAGAATTGAGGAAGCAATTGAACAAGTTGCTAGATTCTGGAAGCATGAAGCCATCCAAGGCGCCATACGGAGCCCCTATTCTGTTCCAAAAGAAGCAAGATGGATCGTTGCGCATGTGCATCGATTATATACCTTGAACAAGGTGACTATCAAGAACAAGTACCCTGCTCTGAATGTTGCTGATCTGTTCGACAGACTGTCCAAGGCCACTTTCTACACAAAGCTGGATCTTAGGACTGGGTATTGGCAGGTTAGAATTACAGAAGAGGATGAGCCAAAGACTGCGTGTGTGACGCGTTATGGTTCTTTTTAATTTCTTGTAATGCCATTTGGGCTCACTAATGCCCCGGAAGCTTTCTGTAATCTAATGAATGATATTTTTTATGATTACATTGACGTCTTTGTGGTTGTTTACTTAGATGACATTGTAATCTATAGTGAAACTTTGGAGGATCACATAGATCATTTGAGGGCTGTGTTCTCACGACTTAGGGAACACCAGCTATATGTCAAAAAGGAAAAATGTGAGTTCTGTTGCCAATAAGTGATGTTCTTGGGATATTATATTAGCCAAGGAAAAATCTGGATAGATGAGAGAAAGGTAAAGGCAATTGTTGATTGGCCTGCACCAACCAAGGTGTCTGAACTGAGGTCGTTTCTTGGCCTAGCCAATTACTACCGCAAGTTCATTGAAGGATATTCAAATAAGTGCAATGTCCTGACTGACTTGCTGAAGAAAGACCAAAAGTGGGATTGGAATGATGCTTGTCAGACAGCTTTTGAGAAGCTGAAGCATGCAGTATCCTTTGCACTTGTACTGAGATTGGTGGACTTTGATCTGCCTTTTGAAATGCACACTGATGCCTCTGACCGCGCCATTGGAGGAGTCCTTGTTCAGGAGGGACACCCTGTTGCCTTTGTGGTGCATTGCCCTGAAACTTGGAGGCACTACTTGCTGGGAACGAAATTCACTGTTGTGACAGATAATGTGGCAAACACTTATTTCAAGACCCAGAAAAAGTTGACCCCGAAGCAGTCCTGATGGTAGGAATTTTTTGTTGAGTTCGATTTAGTATGGGTACACAACAAAATCAAGTTGTTGATGCGTTGAGTAGGAAGGAGGTCCAAGAATATGTTGATGCACTGTCCAGTGTGTAGACTGACTTCCTGGCAAGAGTCAAAGAACGTGCCCAAACTAATGTTGCTTATGAAAAATTGAAGCAGCAAGTTGGCGAAGGTCTGGTGCGTAGATACTAGATTGATGATGATCTGCTCTATGCTAAAAGGGGCAGACTCTATGTTCCTACGGGAGGGGAACTACGACTGGAGTTGCTGCGTGAGACACACGACTCTCAGTGGGCTGGACATCCAGGAGTAGAGAGGATGCTTGCATTGCTGGCTCGCTCCTATTACTGGCCCAAGATGAAAGACGATGTTGAAGCCTATGTCAGAACCTGTCTAGTGTGCCAACTTGACAAGGTTGAGAAGAAGAAGGCAACAGGCTTGCTACAGCCCTTGCCCATTCCTGACAGACTGTGGCAGTCAGCCTCGATGGATTTCATTTGCAATCTACTAAAGGTTGATAGCATGCGTTCGATCATGGTGGTGGTCGATCGTTTCTCCAAGTATGCGGTGTTCATTCCTACACCTCATGCTTGCCCTAGAGATGTTGCTGCAGAACTATTCTACAAGTACGTGGTGAAGTACTTTGATTGCCTGAAGATATAGTCAGTGATCGTAATACCAAGTTCACTGGCAGATTCTAGATGGTGTTGTTCAATCTCATGGGCTCTAAGTTGAAGTTCTCTACTGCAAGTCATCCCCAGACTGATGGGCAAACTGAGCGGATTAATGCCTTGTTGGAGGACTACCTGCGGCACTATGTCACTGCAAGTCAGAAAAATTGGGTGGAGCTTATGGACACTGCCCAGTTTTGCTACAATTTGCATAGATCTTCAGCAATAGGAATGAGTCCCTGTGAATTGGCTATAGGACATTTGCCACTTACTCCCCATGAAATGGTAAAATAGAGAACCGGAGGAAAATGTCCTGTTGCATATCGGTTTGCCCATTCCAAGCAGGAGTTGCTTGACGAGGCAAAGGACAGCTTGGCCAAAGCTTCCCGACGAATGAAGAAGTATGTTGATCAAGGCCGCAGACCACTGAAATTTCAAGTTGGTGATCTAGTTTTGTTGAAATTGACTCCTGCATTATGGAAAAGGATCAACAGCAAGGTAGTACACCATGGGCTGGTTCCCAAATACGATGGCCCCTTCGAGGTGATGAAGAAGGTCGGGAATGTTGCCTATCGCTTGAAGCTGCCTGATCGATTGAAAATTCACCCAACTTTTTATGTGAGTTTTCTGAAGCCTTTTTCAGGAAGACTTATTGAATATTGGAAGAAAGTAAGCTAGGAGGGCTCCGCCTATCATTAAAAAATAGTTTGACAGAGAGGTCGACAAGATTCTATCCCACTGGACCATGGGTCAGAGTAAGAAGAATCGCATGACTGATTTTCTAGTGCAATGAAAAGGGGGTTTCGAGGCAGACGCAAGTTGGGAATGAGATGTGACTCTTTGGCAGTTTGAGAAACAAATCAAGGAGTATTGGGACAACCTCTTGACAAGGACGTCGAGCTCTTCTGGTAGGGGTGGTTTGTTACCCCCTTAGCCATTGGCAACATTTGGCAACGGGTAGCCTCGCTCATAGGCATCTATGCCTTAGCCAAAATGGCAGAAGTCCCATGCATAACTAAGGGAGGCAGTCCATGCACATGGGCAAGTGGGCACAAGTCAGCATACAAGCAAGGAAGCGGGCAGCTTGAATTGTAGAACGATGCTAGCTTGAATAATGAGCCATGGGCTGGGCCATGGTTAGGCACGAATGTAATGCAATTCGGATGCTGAGGGCTCCTGACATATGCACAACATATGAGGAAGTTGGGCATTTGCTCTGCAGATGGTGGTAGTTTTGGGTAGTTCTGGACAGTTTTCTGGCAAGTGCATTGCATGTGGGATATCTGTCGCATTCAGACAAGCATGCAAACCCCAGTTATAACTTCCTTGTCATCCAATCAAAACAGACCTCTGGTAGCATTTGAATTACAGACATGTGTCTAGGCAGTTGGGCTTGTAACTGCCACCCTGAATATTATAAATAGGGTGCTTGGGGTCTGTAGTGCAATAGGAGAGTTGGCACATTTTTGTAAATAGACCCCAAGGTTGAGTTCCTTATACTTTATTGAGAAAGAAAGGTTTGGTTGTTGCCTGTAAATTCTGTTTGCCTTGTCTGTGTGTTTAATTACTGTCCATTCTCTGTTCTATGTGCATTTTGTGTGCATTCTGAGTGTTTGGCAAAGACTAAGTGTTGGATCTTAGTGCCATCACGAGGCAGAAATTTGGTGAGAAATTTAACCCCGTGACAAAAGGAATGGTACCTATAGCCAAAAAGCTGGCAATGTCTACATACCATGGTACCTCAGTGATGACAAGAAGTTGCTCATAAGAGAAAGTCTCTTTGATTAGTGAGGGTTCTTCTTTCTTGTCATAGTTTAGCCTGGAAAGATGGTTGGCCACCACATTCTCCACTCCTTCCTTGTATTTGATAATGAGATCAATTTTCTTTAGTAAAAGTATCCATTGGTGAAGGAGTGGCTTGACATCCTTTTCATGATCAAGTACATTAAGGCTGCATCGTCAATAAAAATAATAATTAAGGACCCAACTAGATACGACCTGAACTTATCCGAAGTAAATACTACTACAACAAACTTCTTTTCCGCTGTGAAATAGTTCATTTGTGCATCATTCAAGGTCTTGCTCACGTAGTATATAACATACGGTTGCTTATCCTTCCATTGTCCGAAAACAACACTTACAACATAATCACTAGCATCACACATGTGTTCAAAGGGTAAATACTAGTCAGGGGGCTGTATGACGCATGCACCAATCAGAATGCCCTTAAACTTCTCAAAAGCCCTTTGACAAGCATCATTCCACTCAAATGATATATCTTGACATAGGAGATTACACATCAGCCTACATATGGAACTAAAGTCCTTAATGAATCTCCTGTAACACCCAACATGACCTAGCAATGACCTAACATCTTTTATTGTCTTTGGCAGTGGAAGGTTGCCAATTATATCAATTTTAACTTTATCAACTTTGATTCCTTTCGACGAGACAATATGGCCTAAGACAATCCCTTGTGTCACCTTGAAGTGACACTTCTCCCAGTTCCAAACAAGATTAGTTTCCTCACACCATGTGAGGAATTTTTCAAGGTTGTTGAGATACAGTTCAAATGAGTCACCATATAAAAAAAATCGTCCATGAAAACCTTCAAGTAACACTCCATCATGTCACTGAAAATGCTTAACATACATCTTTGAAATATGGCAGGAGCAATACAAAGTCCAAATGATATTCTTTTATATGCAATAGTACTAAATGGACATGCGAAGTGGTTTTCTCTTCATCATCTAATGCAATTTCAATTTGATTGTGCCCAGAGTACCCATCCAAAAAATAGTAAAAAACATAACCAAGAATCCTTTCTAAAACTTAATCAAGAAAAGGTAAGGGAAAATGCTCTTTTCTGGTAGCTTAATTGAGTTTACAGTAGTTGGTAGACATACATCAACCAATGGCAGTACATGTTGGGACTAACTCATTATCATTATTTTGACAATCGTGATACCAGACTTTTTGGGTACTACCTGGGCCAGGCTTACCCACTTGCTATAAGAGATGGGGTAAATAATACCCGCATCTAGCAATTTAAGAACTTTAACCTTGATAACTTCTTTCAGATGTGGATTTAACATCCACTAAGGTTCATGCAAGGATTTTGAGTCCTCCTCCAAGTATATACAGTGAGTACAAACAAGAGGACTTCTCTTGATGTTAGCTATCGTCCATCCAATTGCATTTTGATGTCATTTTTGGACCTTCATTAATTCCAATTCTTGTGACTTAGACAAATGAGAAGAAATCACCACTAGATAACTTTTTTCCTCCCTCAAGACGACATATTTTAAGTCAGTCGAGAGAGGTTTCAACTTAGGTTTAGGTGTAATGACACTTGATGAAATAGGCATTGTGTCATTTGGTGATAACTCCTCAAACATTGGGACCCTTGTCCCTACAGAAAAAGTATTTACATAAGACTCAACAGAATATAATGACTCGCTATCTAATAAAGACTCAAAGTCTAACAACAATTGGTCAAGTGCACGGGTTTCCAACTCACTATCAATGATTGCATTATTAAACAACTCTTCAGTTAATGACTCGATGCAATTGACTTCATGCATGTCTTCTTCTTCCCCTGGATGTTTGGATATGTTAAAAATGTTGAGTTCCAAGGTCATATTTTCGAAAGATAGCTTTATTACTCTATTCTTGCAATTAATTGAAGCATTAGAAATGGCAAGGAATGTTTAGCCCAAAATGACTAGAATCTAAGTGTCAGTGTGCATGAAAGGTTGGGTTTCTAGAATAATAAAATCAATAGAGAAATAAAATTTATCAACCTGAACAAGTGCATCCTCAACTACTCCTTGGAATTTTAATGGATCGGTCAGCTAGTTGCAAAGTGTTGCTTGTAGGCTTAAGTTCGCCTAGACCTAGTTTCTTGTAAATATTGTATGGGAGTAGATTAACACTTGCCCCAAGACCAAGCAAGGTTTTCTTAATCTTGAAGTTCTCTATTATGCATGGCATAGTAGGACAACCAAATCTTTGTACTTGGGGGGGGGGGGTCTTGTGTTGGATGATAGCACTAGCTTATTCCAAGAGGAATTCCCACTTTTGCATATTGATCTTCCTTTTTATAGTGCACAAGTCCTTCAAAAATTTGGCATAAGGGGACTTGTTTGACTGCATCCAACAGGGGGATGTTTATCTTCACTTGTTTAAAGAGTTTAAAAATTTACTCATGGTTATTTAAGGTTTACGACTTTTTCATTGTTTGAGGAAAAGATAATGGAATAGGGCATGGTGATTACCTTTACTCTTGAAACACATTCTCATCCTGAGGCATTGGTGAAGACTTGGCAGTGGGTTTTGATTCTTTTGGTGCAATGATTTTTGTCTATTCCCTTACCACTTCTTAATGTGATATTTGCTTGAACATGGCCAAGAGAAGACTAGATAGAGAAGAGGAATTAGCTTATAATTGACCTTGTGGAGGTTTAGGTCAAGATGGGAATGTACCTTTCTTTGCTATGCTCAAAGCTTAGGTCAATTTATCTACATGACTCTTAATGTCATCAATCGATTGTGAAGTTTGGGCTTTGAGGTCACTAAAAGAATGAGTCAATTAAGTGTTAAAAAATTATTGACTCTACATGAATTGGTTCTAAGTATCTCAAGACTCCTTTTTTTTGGTGTTTGATATGGTTGATATGCATGAGGGCCTTGAGGTGGTGGTGGGGGTTCTAGTTGTTGGTGGTTGACAGGAGGTTGCTATGTATTTCTCTAACTATAATTCAGGTGGTTTTTCCACCCTGGATTATCGGTCTCCAAATAGGTCTCCTACTTTGGTTTTATAAAACTTCTTGTAATCTTTGTCGTTCCTACACTTGTGTCATTGCAATTCATTGGCTATGAAAGCTTTCAAACCAAATCACATATCTTGTGCATAACAACTTTAGTGATTTGGAGACACTGAACCAAGTCTCAATGGGAAGGTGTCAACAAATCTCTCTCTCTGTCTCTCTCTCTCTTTATATATAGATATATATAATTGGAGTAAAGATTGCTAAAATTGGAGATTGCATTGAATTGCTCCAACAAAACCTCCTAGAATGTCAGTACTGGTATTGTGGGACACTCCCCAGTAGGATGTCCCGATGTTTACCGTCACTTGCTCAAAAATTACCTCATGGTTATTTAAGGTTTATAGCTTTTTCATTCTTTGAGGAAAAGATAATGGAATAGGGCATGGTGATTCCTTTTCCTATTGAGACACATTCTCATCCTAAGACATTAGTGAAGACTTGGCAATTGATTCCAATTCTTTTGGTGTAACGGTTTTGTCAATTCCTTACAACTTCTCAATGTGGTGATTGCTTGAACATGGCCAAGAAAAAACTCAGATGGAGAAGAAGCATTAGCTTAGAATTGACCTTGTGGAGGTTCAGATTGAGATCGGAATGCACCTTTCTCTGCTATGCTCAAAGATTAGGTCAATTTAGCTATATGACTCTTAATGTCATCAATCGATTATGAAGTTTGGGCTTTGAGGTCATTAAAAGACTAAGTCAATTGAGTGTTAAAACTTATTTGACTCTACATGAACTGGTTCAAGTGTCCTCAAGACTCATTTTGTGTGGTGGTTGGTATGGTTGATATGTATGAGGGCCTTTAGGTGGTAGTGGTGTTCATTGTTGTTGGTGGTTGACGGGAGGTTGCTGTGTATCTCTCCAAATTCATGTGGTATTGCCACCCTGGATTATCAGTCTCAAAATAGGTCTTCTACCTTGGTTTTAGAAAACTTCTTGTAATCTTTTTCGTTCATACACTTGTGTCATTGCAATTCATCGACTATGAAAGCTTTGATACCAAATCACATATCTTATGCATAACAAATTTAGTGATTTGAAGACACTAGACTAAGTCCCAACGGAAAGGTGTCAACAAATCTCTATCTCTCTCTCTCTCTCTATATATATATATATATAATTGGAGTAAGGCTTTCTAAAATTGGGGATTGCATCGAATTTCTCCAACAAAACCTCCTTGAATGTCGATATCGGTATTTTGTGACCCTCCCAATGTTTATCTTCACTTGTTTAAAGAGCTGAAAAATTTCCTCATGGTTATTTAAGGATTGCGGCTTTTTCATTCTTTGAGGAAATGGTAATGGAATAGGGCATGATGATTCATTTCCTCTTGAGACATTCTCATCATGAGGTATTGGTGAAGACTTGGCAGTGGCTTTTGATTCTTAGTGCAATGGTTTTGCCTATCCCCTTACCACTTCTCAATCTAATAATTACTTGAACATGGCCAAGAGAAGACTCGGATAGAGAAGAGGCATTAGATTAGAATTGACCTTTTGGAGGTTCAAGTTGAGATGGGGATGTACCTTTCTCTACTATGCTCAAAGATTAGGTCAATTTACCTATGTGACTCCTAATGTCATCAATAGATTGTGAAGTTTGGGCTCTAAAGTCATTAAAAGACTAAGTTGATTGAGTGTTAAAACTTATTTGACTCTACATGTACTACTTCAAAGTGTCCTCTAGACTTCTTTTGTGTGGTGGTTGGTATGGTTGATATGCATTAGGGCCTTGAGGTGGAGGTGGTGGTGGTGGTCCTTATTGTTGGTGGTTAACGGGAGGTTGATGTGTATTTCTCCAAATATAATTCATATGGTTTCACCACCCTGGATTATTGGTCTCAAAATAGGTCTCCTACTTTGGTTTTAGAAAACTTCTTATAATCTTTGTCATTCATACACTTATGTTATTGCAATCCATCGACTATGAAATCTTTCAAACCACATCACATATCTTGTGTATTACAACTTTAATGATTTGAAGACAGTAGACTAAGTCCCAATGGGAAGGCATCAACAAATCTCTCTCTCTCTCTCTCTCTCTCTCTCTCTCACTCTGTATATATATATAATTGGAGTATGGCTTACTAAAATTGAAGATTGCATTGAATTTCTCCAACAAAACCTCCTTGAATGCCAATACTGGTATTGTGGGACACTCCCTAATAAGATGTCCCGACAAAGCACAAATCCACGCACTTGTTCTATGGGTGGTACAACGACAATTTCATTTACCTTCCTCATCTCTAAAGCTTCGATCTTGCAAGACAAGGCCATCTTTGCCCTAAGTTCATCATCCTCTTTCAAAAAAAACTTCCCCCTTTGGGAAGTGGAAGGTCTGGTATCTACAATAGTAGGTGAGGCCGATTGCCACTTTTGGAAACTCTCAAAAATGGTGTCAAAAAATTGAAAAGCCTCATTTCAACTTTTTCCCATGAATTCCTCTTGAGCCATTATCTCAACAAATTGGCATAAACGAGTGGGGAGTGAATCATAGAAAAATCCTTCTAAGGTCCAGCTCTCAAATGCATGGTGGGGCAAGTTTGGAGAAGATCCTTAAACCTCTCCCAACATTGGTAGAATGTTTCTCCCTCTTTAATAGAAAATTCATGATTTGTCGATTATGTGCATTGGTGCGGTGTAGAGGGAATTTTTTTTTTTTTTGAAAATTTCAGTTTGCAAAAGTTTCTAGTTTGGTATAGATTGGAATTTTAAAGAATTTAGCCATTGTTTAAATTTATCCTTTAGATAGAAAGGAAAAAGTTTCAATTAACCTAGTTCTAAATTGTCTTGGAATGTTCCATATACCTCGTTGAATTCTTTTATATGTAAATTTGGATTTTTATATTTGAGGCCATAAAATTGAGGTAGTAATTGCATTGTACCAGACTTCACATTGAAGTTAGGTGCATTTGTAGGAAATAGAAAACAAGAGGGGACACTATTCCTTGTGGGATGTAAATATTCCCGTAGAGTTTGCACATCTTTCTAATTATTAGTCATACTATTATCAAAAGCATCTGTTATTGATCGAGGTGTTGAAGGACCAGATTGATTCACAAACCTAACTAATTCACCAGACATAAAAAGAAATCAAAACAAAAAAAATATATAAACCAACAATATATACAAAAGAATAAAAGTTTCTTCACTTTTACTTCAAAACACTTTAGTTCATCGACAATGGCTCCAAAAACTTGAGTAGACTAAAGATATACACGACCAAGTATAAGCAGTCAAGTTATAGTAATAACTCAGTTAAGTCCGAGGTCGTATCCGCAGGATACTAATGTTGGTATTTTAGAACTATGATCAATCGAGACAAATGTGAAAGAAAAATTTTAATATTATTAGTTGTGAAAAGTTGTGTACTAGAGAAAATATAAGGTTCTTAATAATAATAAAAAAGCACTCTTTACTTTTAGGGTCCAGAAATGTGCATTAGTGTTTGAGCACTATATTTGTGCAATATTGACAAAGTAGTTAACCTCTACATCAAAAAGAAGTTAACCTGAAGATAATGATTGAATCTATATTTAAGATTTTAGCTCTGCATTATCCATAGAGTCATAAGCATTGAATATGTCAGGACTCAACCAGTCTATAACCAATCAGATAACTTTAACAAAATGTCTAGCTTTATAAGTTGTTCAATCATATGGTTAAGAGAAACAGAGATTGAAAGATTGTCATGAAGACCTAACATTGGTAATTGCAAGGAACCATAAGCATCACCTATACCAAGACTTAACTTGTCTATAAGTGATCAAAATATTATACAAAGTACTTAGCTTTGCTACATACATTCATTCATTCAAAAAATAAATGAAACATTCAAGCATAATAGAAATTTCACAAATATATTACCCTAACAATGCATTAAAATTTCATCACCCCTCACTAAAGAGTGGGTGAGAAACTACTCACTTTTCATGGATACAGGGGAGCTAGAAAAGTGAGAAAATCTCATCCCTCTAAGTAAAGAGAATTAGAATTACAAAAGATAAATTCAAGGCTACTTTCTTCACTAAAGAATGAATGAAATACTACTCACCCTTCATGGCTACAAGGAAGCTAGAAATGTGAGAGAAGTTCATCCTTCCAAATGAAGAAGAAAACTTATAATGAAAGCAAAAGCTTTGACAAGAAATGTAAACAACTACAAGACTAGAATGATTTGGGAGAGAAATCCATCCAATATGTGTTTTTTTTTTAATTCTAAGGACTAAGGGGTATTATGGATAAATATGGGTGGCAATGGTCCGCAAAAAGGCTAAAAATTTGGAGTGGTTGCATGAAATCCAAAATTTGAAGTCAAAAGTAGATTCTACTTTCAGTAGGGGTATTCGGAAGCTAGTAGGGGCATTTGGAAACCACTAACTCTCTAGAATTGGAAAACTTTATTGTATCTACACTCTAAAGGAGGCATTCAAATAATGGTAGGGGGCATTTTGACGGTGGTCAACAAACAACTTTTCTAGCTTTTCTCCTACTTTTGTCAGCTTTTTTTGGCGTTGTAGGTGGTTTGTCGGGGAATCTTTGACTAAGATAGGCGTCTGGACACTTGCCTTCTTCTTGAAACTTTTTCTTTTTTTCTTTCCAATTGACTCCTCTATTATCCTTTGTCTTAAAACTTTGCCAAATTGCTCTTTTACCCTGTAATTCATGTTAGTAACTAAATCTAACCTATACTATCACATAATTTATACACAACTAATCATGAACCTTTTAATTGATATATAAATTTTGAGGGTTAGCCATATATCAGTAAACCCTCGGTCCTAGTCAGAATGGAAAAAGGGGAACAATTGTACTTATACCTTGTAGTGTCACCAGAAGCAACTAGCGTAATGCTAGTTTGCCAGTGAGATAAGGCTCAGCATCCAGTTTACTATGTAAGTCAAACCCGGAGGGGGCAGAATCTAGGTACCCTATAATCAAAAAAGTGGCCATTGCACTAATTACAACCTCCAAGAAGTTGAGACCTTATTTTCAATAGCATACAATTGTGCTAATAATTTATATTCCTTTTGCAGCAATTCCTTTAGAAGCTTGACGTGTCTGGGCGACTAGAAATGATTTGTCAAACTTAGAGAATTTGATATACAGTACATACTATGAACCCCTATAAAGGAGCAAATGGTAGCCAATCTAATAGCATAATTCAATGGAGAAGTAGTCAAGCTGGTTGAAACCGACCTCCATCGGTCAAAGTGGCAGATGTATATTGATGACTCCTCCAATCTGGAGGAGGAGGTAGGTTAAATCTCATCTCCCCAACTGATGAAAATATTGAGAATGTTCTCCACTTAAGATTTCAGGCCTCAAACAACAAAGCAGAATACTAAGCCCTTACTAAAGGACTACAACTTTCTGGGTCATTTGGAGTAAAACGCCTCAAAGTACATAGTGACTCACAACTAGTAGTAAAGCAATTGCAAGGACATTATGAAGCCTTAGATCCCTATATAAGCTCATACTTAAGTATTGTGATGAAGATAGTGTCAAGTTTTTAACACTTTAAGGTCGCCTAGGTGCCACGTCCATAGAACCTCATATAGGCTCACTAGCACACCTAGCCTTAGCTCTTTCTGATAACTTGGTTAGAACCATTTCCATAGAATTCCTTTCAAGGCCAAGCACTCAGAATGTAGATATCCAACCAATCTCTTAGGAGTCGAGTTGGTTGGATGAGATACTTACATACATACAACACGAAACTCTTCCACAAGTTACCTAGGAAGCCAAGAAGATTTGAAAAAGGATGGTTTGGTACACAATTGTCAACTACGTGCTCTACAAAAGCGGATACTCTTTCTTGTACCTAAGGTGCTTAAGGCCCAGCGAAGCAATGTACATGTTGGACGAGATACATTAAGGAGTGTGTGGAAATCACCTGAGAGGACATACCCTGGCCCAAAAGATTCTTATGCAAGGCTATTTCTGGCCTACAATGAGGAATGGTGTTCAAAGCAACGTACAAAAGTGTGAGAAATGTCAGAAGTTTACTGCAGTGCCAAAGCTACCCCTTGTAGAGCTTTACCAATTAGTGAGCTCGTGACTATTTTCCCAATGGAGAATTGATATTGTAGGTCCCCTCCCAATGGGGAAGGGGCATAACAAATTTATAGTTGTTGCCATAGATTATTTTGCCTAGTGGTCAGGGGTAGAGCCATTAGAAATGATCACTAAACATAAAATCTAAGGATTTGTGTGGAAATCTATTGTTTACAAGTTTGGCATCCTAGCAATCATCATCAGTGATAATGGCACACAATTCAACGATGAAAAGTTTAGGAGATTATGTTTTGAGCTCAGAAAAAATAATCATTATTCCTCTCTAGGTCACCCACAATTGAATGTGCAGGTGGAGGTAACCATTTGGACTTTGCTCAAGAGCATTTATACTAGAATAGAACAATCTAAAGGGCTTTGGGTGGAACCACTCCCAAGTATCTCATGGGCTTTGAACCACGGTCAGGACACCTACAGAGGAGACTCCATTCGTCTTGGCATTTGGCACTGAAGCAATTGTCCTAGTGGAAATTGGGTTGGCCACTCACTAAACCAAGGAGTTTGATCCTGCATAGAATGACAACAACTAGCCTGTAACTTAGATTGGCTAGAAGAAAGATGGGAAGAATCCCGAATGAGGGTGGTAGCGTATCAAAATAGGGTGACCAAGAAATATAACTCTTGAGTTAAGGCACAGGAGTTCCTGCCAAATGACCTTATGTTAAAGAAGGTAATCCCAACCACCAAACATCCCAAAGAAGGAAAATTGGGAGCAACATGGGAATGTCCATATCGAGTAGTGAAAATCTTAAGGCCTATAACCTATCACATGGAGACCTTAGAGGGAGTCAATCTAGCTCACCTTTGGAATGCAAAACACTTGAAGAAGTTCTACCAGTAATTTTTTTTTTCTTGATTTTAATAAGGATTTTTCTCTAGCCTCTTAACTAGAATTAATAAACATGTTTTTCTTCAACTTGCAAAATTTAAAGTCTCACAACTTTAAGCCACACCGAAAAAATTATAGTGCCATATAGAAAGAGCATCCATACCATTTTAGTACACTCAAAATGATTAGAGAACCACCTCGCCTAGATCGAATTGAACTGAGAGGTTCATTAGAAGCTTAAGGCATAACACCTAGCTCAAATTAAACCTTAGAGGTTCATTAGTAGCTTCAGCTACCTCGCCTAGCTTGGATTGAACCTGAGAGGTTTGTTCAAAGAACAAGGCTCAACATAAGATTATTTACAATAAAGTATTAGAAGGTTTCCAAAAGGGAGCTATTTACAATATAAGGAATTTTATTACAACAAAATAGCTGGTAAAAGACTCCCAAATCACTTAGTCCTTTCTTCTCGATCCTTACCACTGTCCATAGCTCCAATATCCCAGGCAACTTTAGTAACAACTTTTGTGGTAGCTTCGAGAGTTTCAGTGGCTAAAGGATTAACATCCTTAGCTAGATCTATCTCAGTATCAACACCTTCTTAAATTGAGACTATAGCCTTACTACTCACATCTTCTCCGTTCTCCTCTCCTTTGTCCCCCCTCAAGTATTAAAGGCTTGAGTGTCAACAGGCTTAAACTTGGAGAAGTCCACATCTGGGTACTCCTTGGAGGCATGTGTCCTTAACTCTTCAAAACCATCAATCTAGGACCTCTTTTTTGAATTCCTTGAAGTTTTGGAATTTCTTTACAACAGTATCACCGGCAGACTTCAAGGCAGTAGAGAGCTGGGCAAATTGTCCAGAAAGATCGGTCACCTCGTCCCCAAGATCTATAACCTTCTTTGAAATTTTGGCAACCTCGTCTTCAAAAGTAAACAAAATCTTGCCGAGCTGGTTGTTGTTCTTCTTTAGTTCCTCAATCTTCCACTCCGCTTCAAGCAGGGTAGTTGTCATTTTATCATGCCTTTTCATCTTTTCCAGAAATTTCCCCTACTCTGAAAATAGCTTGTTAGACCTCTTATCAAGTTTGGCACCTAAATCGACAATATTTTCTTCAAAGCTCTTTCTCTAACCAAGGGAGGAGTAGGAAAGGTTGGTGGTCAAAATGGTGAGTTGGGTTAGAGGAAAAGTGGAGTCAATATAAATGTAAGATAGGGACAAAGCATCTTAAGGAAGAGTAAGGAATGAGATTTACAGCTTGCCTTCCTAATAGTTAAGGCCAGGTTTTTGGTCACCCAGCCATGTCGCAGGTCAAAGGTGTCTTTCAGATTTTCTTCATGCATAAACTCATAAAGTTGTAACATGGCCTCCTCTATATTGTTCCTCATGCTAGGGGTAAGGGTACCAAAGCCTCTAGTATGCGTCGGTAGTACTTTCCTCACCTCTTTAGTGGTCTCAGTAGTTTTCCACTTGCCCTTATTCTAGGAATGGGAAGGGGGAGTATCCATATCAACTCAAGAGACATCTAGAAGGGCATTTTCCTAATTATACACGTCCATCAGGTTAATGCCTTTCTCCTAAGTGCCCTTTGGCGATTGGAGGAGTTGAAGGAAGAGATGGAGATCCAGAAGATTTGCTCCTAGTCTTGCTAGATATGAATTTCGGCCTCTTATAAGTAGGAAAGCCCCCCTCTGAAGTTCTCTGGGCCTGACGATTAGCTAGGAGTTGCTTGTCCACAGGTTGGGGAGCCATGACTGCCAAAAACTAAAGGATAGGGTAAGAAAGTGTCAAACCAGTTTGAGGAACCAAACAAGAAAAATTTCCACCTAAAGGAGTGGGACTACTAGAGTCCACTGGAGCGAGGCCTAATTGACACTTAAATAGGGCCTGACTTGTCACAAGAATTTTGAGATACTGAGTCCCAAAGGTGATAACGACATCGACTCATCTCTTCAGCTTAGGGTTAATGGATCAGCTTTACTTGTACCAAGAAGTAGGAACTAGAATAACCAAGGAGAGCTAAAAATGCAACACTTGCGAAGAGAGAAGGAACCCCCAAAAGCGAGGAACTATAAAAGGCTTACTAGTGAGGGTTTTAGAATGGTCCATTTCCAAACCAGGCGTAGACACAAAAAAGAATTCATCCTTCCATTCTTTCACATTGGAAGAATACCTAGTAAGGAGATCGCACCTCTCTCGCTTGGAAAGATAGAACCACCCAAAGTCTTGCCCCACATAAGTGGTAAGCTTGTAGTAGTGAAGGAGTTCGGCAATGGTGGGTTGGACACCAACACCGTTAGCTCTACCCAAAGAACTCCTATACCAACCAAGAAACCCCAACCATTGGGAGTCAACTGTGTAGGGGCAAGATTCAAATATTGAGGAATCTACCTAATGGACTTAGGTATGAGGAAATGAAGTCTAGCCTCAAGGATGGATTCATAAAGGCACATTGTTTAGGGCCATAAGAGTTCATGGTCTTGTCCGGAGAGGGAAACCTATGAACAGACTCCAAAATTTGGTAAATAGCCTTGATTTCGACAAGGGCACTCTCATCGAGGATGCTATGAAAAAGCCGAACCTCCACAACCTTAATTGAGGAAGAAGGAATTTCTAGTATTGAATCCAAGTCCTCATTGGCCCTGTTAGCTTTAGACACCACAGTGGGGATGCTTTCGGAGATAGTCCGATTAAAGTAACTACCCATGGGAGTGAAGCTACGATAATTGATGTAACAATAGGGTGAGGGAAGACAACTTGAGTCATGGTTAAGCAAAGAAAGACACAATTCAGGAACTAGCTCGAGTCAGGCTCTTCTAGATTGATCTGCAAATAACCCTAAGGAGTCAAAAGAATGGCCCTTCCAATGAAGAAAACAAAAATAGTAGAAATGAAATTGGAAAATGTGACTCCAATTTCATGATTACAATCAGAGAAAGAAGGGAGTATTAGGGATTCTTGAATTCTTGAAGTATCAAATACGAAGGAGAGGATGCATTTAAATAGCTAGCTCCACAATAGATATTTTGTGGTTACATCCGCACATCCGTCGTTCTATCTCCCAATGCATGAACGGACAAATGCATTAAATAGAAAAGCACGTATCAAGCCACACTAATTGATACTGATGGTTTTGGCATGAGCATGGCATGGGTTCATTAAATTTTGAGCTTGCCAGCTCGCCAGCCCATAAGTACAAGCTAGAGCTATCCAACTCTAGAGGAGCAACTCATCTTTGTAGCTCAGAAGGGATCCATACACACACGAATCTGACCAATTCAACTTAGCTAAGGTTTCTTACTCCAACAAGGAGTCAATCTTCACTACATTATTAGAACCTTGATAATTGAAATAAGTGGAGGGGAATCTGCTAACGGCCTAATTGTACTGCCTATAAAGAGGGAGTTTATGGATATCAACAAGGTAAGTAAACCAAAATCTAGTTACAAACTTATATCTCTTCATTTATCCCTCTAACTTAAGCATCAGAGGATCGACCCCCATAATGCCTCTGGTCTCCAACTTGTATTTGTAGGGAACCTCTTGGGTGGCCAAAAACACAATTTGAACTCACAAAGACGTCTAGAGCTCGGTGAACATTTTTCACCATCAACATCTACAATATCAACACACATTGAAGCAATGGCAGCCTCAATTGTGGTTAATTTCGCATCTGAAATGGGCTATGATAGAATCCAGATTGGAGGTGACTTGGTACAAGTGATTTTTGGTCTAATGGTACTCCTTATTTTGTGAAGACTTTGTCTTCTTGAGGTCAAGATTTCAAATCCCCTTTTCTCCTTTCCTCCCCCAAATAAAAAAAAAGGATCATCTACCGAAAATTAGAATCTTTGAGGATTACAGAAAAAAGAAATTGTAGTTGTTTTTGTGGCTTGGGTTCACAAATTTGACAATTATTGCAAACTATTTAGCAAAATATGCCTATAGTTATGCTCACTTGTGTTATTGGAGGGAGGAAGCTCCACATTTCTTGTTACCTTCCCTCCACTTTGATGTCTCGTTATTATGATACATTAATAACATTCTTCATTTCTTTTCAAGAAAACAAAAATTGCTAGCATCTTCTGCAACAAAAAAGCTAGTAGAATTATTGCAATTCACTATCTATACTACTAATAAAAATATTTTAAAATGAAAATTTTTTGAATATCTAATTTACCCTTATAAAGAAATACAAAGACCACTATATCCTTTCACAATTAAATATCTAAATTACCATCATATTCTTATGTATTTAAATCTCCAAATTATCTATAACATCTCTTTTAATTATCTATTATCTATGTATAAATATAAGTTTCTATAAAAAAATTTGATTGACTATATTACTCTTAAAAAAATATGCATAATTATATTTTCAATAAAGTATACAAAAAATCTTGAAAAACTTCATCAATTTAATATTACTCATCTCATATGCAAAATTAACATTATGCATATGTCTATTTTTTTTAATCAAAAGTTTAACTCTTTTATTTCTAAGATAAAAAAATAATAGTATATATTATTTTTTTAATATAAATTTATGTTTTTTCTAAATTGTACTAAGATTTTATATAAAAATAAATATTATAGTGTATTTTTAAGCAAAACTTAAATTTTTTAGAATTTTAATATGCTTGAAAATATATATATATATTATATATTAGTATATTAAATCTTATCATATTTGATTTAACTAATTCCTAATTATAGTAAAGTTCTAATGTGATTAGTATATTCAAAATTACTTTTATTTTATTCAAGTAATTATAAGTGGAATCCTAATCAAATGAATTTAAAAAAAAAATTAATTTCTCAAATATCACTAAAAAAATAATATGAATCACAAAATTCTACAAAATAGAATTTTAACTCTTTTTTTTATAGTTAGAACAAAGAATTTTGAAATCATACAAAGTTTTCATAATCTTATCTATACTACTCTAAAATGTCAAAATACATTAAAAAAATTTATTGGACACTTTTATCCTGCAAAATTTTGAAAATGCCAAGATCACCATTGGAATTGGAATACCAAACATTTGTGACATTCATCATGTCAAATGAACCATTAAAGTTTTCATAATGAGCATTATTGTATTTGCTAGTGTAAATATATCACTCTGATAAATCTTATAATGTCAAAAATATTATATTAACTCTGTATTTCCAATATTTTCATGTTGCTATTAACTCTGTCATATGTGACGTAGAGTAAACGAAAGGCCATATCAACCTATCTTGCACCTCATAATAATTAGTATAATATTCTACTCTTCTTAGATTCATATCTATATCTATACCTATATCTATATTACTAATAAAGACACCTAAGGGAAAAAATTTTGAATTTTTATTATAACCCTAAAGTCCTATAAATAAAATCATATCATATTCTCTAATTTAACTTCTAAACTCCCTTTCTAGAAGTGAGTATTCATTTACAACTATAATGAAGATGTAGCTATCAATAGAAAGGTGTTTCATATTCTTCCTTCTCACATATTAGTTATTAAGCATGATGTCTTATTCTTTGTATTCTAATAACCAAAACCCCATCTTTGTGGTCGTCCATTCATATCTTCCTCACCCATCAAATTCATGTTACACACAGATATAATATATAAACAAACTAAAATTGCTCTGATTTGAGTAGCCATTTCGTGGCTTATTTATGCTTTCTTCATATCCTTCACAACTTTCTATACAAATATGTTGTCATCCAAAGAGAGAATTGCCTAAACGTATGTAATATCATTCTCTTTTCCTTGGATTTACTACGTCTCTACTTATGGAATCTTCATGTGTTGAGGTATGTCACTGTCAATCGATGCATCATTTTGTTTGTTACTTGTAGAGCACTAAAATATCAAGACTATGTAAAACTCGGAAAAAATTGAACTTTTTCGTCAAAGAGCAAAATAGTAATTTGCCACTATTATGCGGGATTAAAATGCATATTCCTATAGATCTCTGATGGTGCATCAGACTTCACCGTTGGATTCGTATCGCGAAATTGAGTTACCACGTCAATTTCGTCGAATTATGAGATAGTCAAATTTTACACGTTTTTCAAGACAATTGGGTAAAGAATGAACTTTTAAAGGTCCCCAAAAATAAAAATTATAAAATTTCTTATAATTGAATAAAAGTTCAAATAAAATTAATTTGAATTGAAATCAAAATTTAATTAAGTCGTTTCTAGTTAAAAACAGACCCGAAAGTGAAACGAGCGGGGTGATGTGGACCGCGAAATTAAAAGTATAAATAGGGAATAAAATATCTGAAGAGAATGGAAGAGAGAAAGAGAGAAAAAAAAAATCAAATTTCTACCTTTCTGCTTGCGATCTATGAAGTTCTGTCGGTCGAAATCATTCGGACCAAGAGTTAAAGTTAGTCTACGCGACGAGGGCTACACGTACATACCAAGAATGAAGGGTTTCATCGAAGATCCAAAGAGAGAATTTTGGAGAAATTGAAGGTTTGGGGCTTGGGAGTGTTCTTGAGGTTCCTCCCTTTCTTTTACGCTCCAAGAGGTAGGGGTTTTCCTACTTTGGTTCATTTCCTACCTATAATGTTATAGGAAATGTATGGGTTAAAGGGAATATGTATGTCACTCACTTATGCATATGAAATGGGTGAAATGAGTATGAAAAAGGAGTACGTAAATGGGTTAGAATAGGTTTCCTAACTTGCAATTGTGATGTGGAAATAACTTGGTTGGTAATTTCATGGAAAAGTGATTGTATGGGCATGCTATATGTTTAACATTATGCCTTGTGATTGAGTGTGGTTGGCATGAGTTTGCGTAATGTCATGCTTGAGATATGTGTTAGGTATATAAATGTTGATGTATTGACATGATAATGGATTTTTGTGATTTTACACATGTGATATAAATTGTCATGGCACATGTTGAGATGTGTAGTTTAAATTGGCTCATTGACATTCATCACATTGAGCATGACATTGATTGAGTAATTGTGCATTACATTACATTTGCACTGAAAAAATGCATCCATGGCCATGAGTATGGGTGTGTGAGTGCATGGTTGGATCAATCACCATAATTGGTATTTGATGGGTGGACTCGGGAAAGTGGGGTTGAATATCTTACTCAGTAGCACGGTTGCATACATGAAAAACTTGTGTTGGGTATAATACAAATGATTCATTTGATGGGAAACATCCATAAATGAATTGGTTTTTATGAACATTTGAGTTTTGTTTCTAAGATGATCGTTGGATGTATTTCATCAATGACAAGGGTTTTAATCCTGCATTACATAGTGTGGAGAGAGCAGGTGAGGGTTCGGGTTGATGTGCGTGAGTGAATCTCATTTCATTAATGGCATGGCATGGTAGATTCCAACATGAAGCATGTATATTCTTAGTTGGAATGACTAAATGTTGTATATGAACATTGCATATGCACTTAGGTTGGGGAGTAGCCTCTGTAGGAAATATTCTACTGAGCGTTGGCTCACCCTATACGGGAACATATTTCAGGTGCGGGGTATATTTCGGCGGATGATACTCATTCGGGGCCTCGAGGGTGAAGAAAAACCAGTTTGTGGCTTTTGAAAACAAGTTTTGTGTAAAACTTTGGTTTATATTCCATTTTGATATGTAGTCGTGTAAATGGTTTGTAATAGAACTTGTAGATTTCAAGTTTTATGTGAATAACATTATTATGTATGTTTGAGATGATGTTGGAATGGTTAAAATTGGATTGGAAATGGAACGCAGGTGAAAAAGGCAAGATTGGGCAAAGTGTACCGGTACAGTATGGTCTAGAAGACAGAGCATACCAGTACACAGTACCGGTACAGTATGATCTAGAAAGAAAATCGTACCGGTATGCAGCACCGGTATACATTTTCCAGAAGGCAAACCGTACCGGTACGTTTTCCCAAACTTTGAAAATTTTTTAAAAATCCTTATCCCAGGCCTTTGGGTTAGGTATCCTTTAGTCCCTATAATGCAAATGGACTATAATGAAAAATTAAATGGGGTACATTGGTCCACGGTTAGAATAAATGATAAAAGTACACGAGTTTCACGTGTGAGTTATAATCCCGGCAAGTGGGAGACTATTGACGTGGTGTCGGATCATGCGGCACTTAAGGATATTTCTGCGGGTTGACGGTTGGTCAATGGGACTCCCGATTTTAATGGCGTCACAACTTGGTATCAGAGCATAGGTATACGGATTACCTAAGGCTTGATGGACATTGGGTCTAGACCATTGCATACATTGTACATTTCATCTTATGTGCTTACATTTTGTAACATGATTACGTACTATGTGATTATGTACATGGTAAAATGTATATGGAAAGAGACACTAGGGTTAGAAAACAAAACCTTGGGGGTCGAAAAAGAAATGAACGGGGTAGTTCAAGATATAAATGTCTACTAGTGGATGACATAGACTCTACTAGGGAAATAAGGAGATAAATCTCAATCTTTCAAGTTTGATCCCTACCTTGGGATTTTATATGAATGTTCTATTGTCATTTGACATGTGTGTAGATGGCAACTAAAGGAAGGGACGTCGGGGTGGACGGAACAATAACCAACCACCACCGACTTTTGACCAACAAGCCTTAGTGAAGGCTATTAGTACGACGGTTGCTATCATAGCATATGCTAGTGCTACGGCTGCCACCATTGCATAGACTGGTGCAAGTGGAGAACAAAGAGGCTCAAGTAACCTCCAAAAGTTCAAGACACATCAGCCTCCGGTCTTAATGGGAGGGGCGGATCCTATGGTGGCCGACTATTAGCTCCGGCAAGTCGATAAGGTATTGAGGGCTATGGAGATCACCTCCGATGCCACCAAGATAACCCTAGCAACATTTCAGCTGGAGGGAGAATCCCAATTGTGGTGGGATTGGGTAAAGGACTCCAAGAATTTGGAGGCTATGACTTGGGTAGAGTTCAAGGAGCTCTTCATAGACAAGTATTTCCCAGCGGCCGCAAGACATGCAAAGGCCCAGGAGTTCTTAGACTTGCGACAAGGGACGATGTCGTTGATGGAGTATGTGGCTAAGTTCATGAAATTAGCATGCTTCGCCGATGACTATGTGGCCACTGACATGGCCAAGGTGAGGAAGTTCAAGGATGGCTTGAAGTTTTCCATCCGAGGCAAAATTGTGGGTCTTACTCTGCAAGACTTGGACTCGATGGTCATGACAGCTATGACCATTGAAAGAGAGGTAGAAGATGTACGGAACATCCGGGAAGCGGGTGTTAAAGACAAGAAGAAGGAGGGTCAATCCTCTTCTTCTAGCTTGGGGAAGAAACAGAGGACTTCTACTCCTCAAGAATTCCAAGGACAGGGCCACAGTCATTAAGACCAAGGCCAGGGTCAATCCTCCTAAGACGGGAGACACTTCAGGGCTTCCAGCCAGGTAGGCTCACGGCCATATTTCCATTACCACCAGCCGGGTCACATGAAACGACATTGCCCTCAGAGGCAGGGATCCCAGGGTTACGGGTCATTCGGTGGGGCAGCTATAGACGCATTATACTCCTCACTACCCCCACGATGGGGCAAGGAAGCTAATATCAATTTTAGAGAGCTGCACAAGCCCGTACTACTTCTCGTGCAGGAACTCCGCAATCAGGCCAGATGGGTCAGGGCATGGGTTGAGGTCGAGGTCAGGGCTTACAAGCCGGGACTTCGAGAACCCAAGGGCGTGTCTACACCATAGTGCCACAAACTGAGCTGGTAGATTCGGCGGTGATATAGGGTACATTCCTACTTTCTCGCTTATGAGCTAGAATGTTATTTGATTCTGGTGTATCGTATTTATTTATTGTTACATCATGTGTGAAAGACTTGGGCTTAGAGGTTGACACCTTGGAAAAGTCACTCCATGTGAGTTCTCCCCTAGGAGCTAGGGTAAGAGTTGATCAGATATGTGACTATAAGTTAGACATCTCAGACATTCTACTCAACGTGGACCTTAGGATCATGGACATATCGAAGTTTGATGTGATCCTTGGGATAGATTGGTTGGCGACACATCGGGTCATCATTAATTGTGATAGGAAGAGGGTCACTGTTTACACACATGATGTCTGTTTTAAGTTCTAGGGGAAAAAACATGATGTTTTACTCTAAGCCGTGTATAACTCTAGATAACACACACAGTTGATGGGTTGGCTTGCAAGCCTTATCCTGGAGGACGAGGCGAGACAAGAGTTGGGTCTATATCGGGTTGTATGTGAGTATGAGGATATTGTTTTGGATGAACTACTGGGATTACCTCCACATAGAGATGTAGATTTCACCATTGAGTTGCATCCCAGTACATCGCCCATTTCTATGACTCCACATAGGATGGCACCAGCTGAGTTGCAAGAACTCAAGGTCCAGTTGCAAGAATAATTGGACAAGGGCTTCATTAGACTAAGCATTTCACCTTGGGGTGCTCCAGTGTTGTTTGCCAAGAAGAAGGACAGAACCCTTCGACTATGCATAGACTATCGGCAGTTGAATAGGGTTACTATCAAGAATAGATATCCCTTGTCGAGGATTGATAACTTGTTTGATCAGTCGAAAGGGGCGCGACTCTACTCCAAGATAGATCTTCGTACCGGTTACCATCAGTTGAGGGTTAGGGATGCGGATATCCCTAAGACGGCATTTCGAATGCGGTATGGGCATTCCGAGTTTACAGTCAAGCCTTTTGGATTGACGAATGCTCCAATGGCATTCATGGATCTCATGCATAGGGTGTTTCAACCCTACCTAGATCAGTTTGTTGTAGTCTTTGTTGACGACATCTTGATCTACTCCATGTCTGAGGAGGAGCATGAGGATCACTTGAGGATTGTTCTCCAGAAGTTGAGAGATCATCAGTTGTACGCCAAGTTCACCAAATATAAACTTTAGCTTACTGAGGTGAAATTTTTTGGACATGTAGTGTCGACTTTGGGTGTATCCATGGACCCAAAAAAGGTGGAAGCAGTTATGAATTGGGGGAGACCGAAGTCAGTCTTCAAGATACGCAATTTCTTGGGATTGGCGGGGTACTATAGGAGGTTCATTGAGGAATTTTCTCGATTAGCTACTCCTATGACCAAGTTGACCCGGAAGGAGGTCAAGTTTGAGTGGAATGATGCTTGTGAGAAAGCATTCTAGGAGTTGAAAATGAGGCTTACATCAGCTCCTATTCTGATAGTTCCGAAAAGGGAATAGAGGTACACAGTGTATTGTGATGCCTCGAAGGACGGACTCGATTGTGTATTGATGCAGTCCAAGAGGGTGGTGGCTTATGGTTCTCGGTAGTTAAAGAACCATGAGCAAAATTACCCCACACATGACATGGAGTTGGCGGCCATTGTCTTTGCCTTGAAGGCTTGACGTCACTATTTATACGGTGAGCAGTTTGAGGTATTTTCGGACCACAAAAGTCTGAAGTACATCTTTACACAGCGGAACCTAAATATGAGGCAACGCAAGTGGATGGAGTTTCTGGAGGACTATGACTTCACTTTGTATTACCATCCCGGTAAGGCAAATGTGGTGACTGATGCACTCAGCAGGAAGTCACGGGGAGTCTTGGCTAGTGTGGCTTCCCGAGAGTAGCAAATACTCGAGACTGTAGGATAGTTCGAGCTACACCATAGAGATCAGAATTAGGGTACTTTAGAGATTTTGGTGGTTAGGCCTTTCCTACTAAGTAGAGTGATCGAGTCCTAGGGGTAGGATACAGAGTTATCATCCATAAAAGACCGAGTACAGTCAGGTACAAGTGATGAGGGCTGGGCCATTCACTCGGATGGTAGTCTTCGATTTAGGGGAAAGATTGTGGTCCCCCGGTGTACGAAACTTAGGGAAGAGATTCTTAGGGAGTTTCATTGTTCCCGATTTGCTATACATCCAGGTGGCACGAAGATGTACCATGATCTTTGTCGCTAGTATTATTAGAGCGGAATGAAAAAAGACGTCGGAGATTTTGTTAGCCGATGTCTCATGTGTAAACAGGTCAAGGCTAAACACCAGAGACCAACAAGATTACTCCAGCCCTTGGAGGTATTTGAGTGGAAGTGGGAGCATGTCACAATAAATTTTGTGACCCACTTGCCACGGATATCGTGAGGACATGACGCGGTGTGGGCGATAGTAGACCGGCTTACTAAGTCGGAATATTTTTTGGTTGTGTGGATGACCTTTACACTAGAGAAATTCTACAGGCTATATATACGGGAGATTGTCCAGTTGTATGGGGTGCCCGTGTCTATAGTATTAGATCGGGATCCCAGGTTTACGACTCATTTTTAGGAGAATTTTCAGCGAGTCATGGGGACACAGTTGATGATGAGCACTGTTTTTCATCCCCAGACGGATGGTCAGCCGGAGGGGACTATCCAGACATTAGAAGACATGTTGCGGGCATGCGTCCTAGATCTCAAGGGTAACTGGGAAGATCACTTACGCTTAATGGAGTTTGCCTACAACAACAGTTATCAGGCGAGCATTCAGATGGCACTCTATGAGGTACTATATGGAAGGTCATGTCGTTCTCCAGTTTGTTAGACGGAGGTGGGAGAGAGACCCTCTACGGGTCTGAACTTAGTTAGAGACACCTCGGAAAAGATGGACCTTATACGGAAGCATCTTCTCACGGCTTAGAGCCGGTAGAATAGCTACGCCGACAAACGGCGGCGACCTCTAGAATTTGAGGTGGGAGATCATGTCTTCTTGAAGGTGATGCCTAAAAGAGGAGTGATTAGGTTTGGCAAGCGGGGAAAGCTAGTAAAGGCTAGTGAAGGTATTGTGGCAGCACCGAGAAGTGGAGGAAGAGACATGGGAGCGCGAGGACACTATCCGTGCCAATTATCCTTTCTTATTTGAGGATGGAGGTATACTCTTATAGTCATTAGTGTATATGACTGTTACATATGCATGTGATTTTATATGCTTGTGTGTGTGAATTTCGGGGATAAAATTCTTTTAAGGAGGCGAAGAATGTAAAATCCGGAAAAATTTGAACTTTTTCTAACAAATGGCAAAATAGTAATTTGTCATTATTATACGGGATTAAAATTCATATTTCTATAGAGCTCGGATGGAGAAACGGACTTCACCGTTGGATTCGTATCTCAAACTAAGTTACCCCGTCAATTTTCGTCGAATTTTGAAATAGTCAAATTTTATACGTTTTTCGAGATAGTTGGGTGACGAATAAACTTTTAAAGGTCCCCAAAAATAAAAATTATGAAATTTCCTTATAATTAAATAAAATTTCAAATAAAATTAATTTAAACTGAAACCATAATTTAATTAAGTCGTTTCGGGTTAAACATAGACCCGAAAGTGATAAACCAGCGAGGCGATGTGGACCGCGAAATTAAAAGTATAAATAGGGACTAAAATATCTGAAAATCAGATATTCTCCCCACTTGTTCAGCACACCACACATTGGAAGAGAATGGAACGGAGAAAAGAGAAAAAAAATAAAATTTCTACCTTTTTCTTTGCGATCTACGGAGTTTCGTTGATCGAAATCATTCGGACCAATAGTTAAAGTTGGTCTACGCAACGAGGGCTACTTGTACGTACCAAGAACAAAGGGTTTCACCAAAGATCCAAAGAGAGGATTTTGGAGAAATTGAAGGTTTGGGCTTGGGAGTGTTCTTGAGGTTCCTCCCTTTCTTTTACGCTCCAAGAGGTAGGAGCTTTCCTACTTTGATTCATTTCCTAACTATAGTGTTATATGAAACGTATGGGTTAAAGGGAATATGTATGTCACTCACTTATGCATATGAAAATGGGTGAAATGGGTATGAAAAATGAGTATGTAAATGGGTTAGAATTGGTTTTCCTAACTTGCAATTGTGATGTGGAAATTATTTGATTGGTAATTCCATGGAAAAGTGATTGTATGTGCATGCTATATGTTTAACATTATGTCTAGTGATTGAGTGTGGTTGGCATGAGTTTGCGTAATGTCATGCTTGAGATATGTGTTGGGTATATAAATGTTGATGTATTGACATGATAATGAGTTTTGGTGATTTTACACATGTGATATAAATTGTCATGGCACATGTTGAGATGTGTGGTTTAAATTTTGGCTCATTGGCATTCATCACATTGAGCATGACATTAATTGAGCAATGGTGCATTACATTGTATTTGGACGGAGAAATTGCATCCATAGTCATGAGTATGGGTGTTTGAGTGCATGGTTGGATCAATCACCATACTTGATTTTTGATGGGTGGGCTCGAAAAAATGGGTTGAATATCCTATTGAGTCGCACGGTTGCATACATGAAAACTTGTGTCGGGTATAGCAAGAAGGGATAGATCCCCCCTCAGGTGTAAGGCCCGGCTATTGGTTTATACATTTTCGACAGTGCAAGTCCAAAAAAAGTGTATTGGTGTGTGGAGCCGGCAGTGCAACACCAAAAGTCCACTACCCAAATAAAGACACATGATTTTGTTGTACAAATAATTCATTTGATGGGAAACATCCAGAAATGAATTGGTTTTTATGAACATATGAGTTTTGTTTCAAAGATGATCATTGAATGTATTTCATCAATGACAAGGGTTTTACACTTGCATTGCATAATGTGGAGAGAACCGATGAGGGCTCAGGTTGATGTGCATGAGTGAATCTCATTTCATTCATGGCATGACATGGTAGATTCCAACATGAAGCATGTATATTCTTGCTTGGAATGACTGTATAATTGTGAATATTGTATATGAATATTGCATATGCACTTAGGTTGGGGAGTAGTCTCTGTAGGAAATATTCTATTGGGCGTTGGCTCACCCTATACGGGAACACATTTCATATGTGAGACATTTTCCGGTGGATGATACTCATTCGAGGCCTCAAGGGGTAAGAAAAGCCGATTTGTGGCTTTTGAAAACAAGTTTTGTGTAAAACTTGGTTTTTATTCCATTTTGATATGTAGTCGTGTAAATGGTTTTGTAATATAACTTGTAGATATCAAGTTTTATGTGAATAACATCATTATGTATGTTTGAGATGATGTTGGAATGGTTAAAATTGGATTGAAAATGGAACGTAGGTGAAAAAGGCAAGACTGGGCAGAGTGTACGGTACTGTGTATCGGTACAGTATGGTCTAGAATACAGAGCGTACCGGTACAGTGTACTGGTACAGTCTGATCCAGAAAGAAAACCATACCGGTACGCAGTACCAGTACGCATTTTCTAGATGGCAAACCGTACCGTACATTTTCCCAAACTTGGAAATTTTTTAAAAATCCTAATCACAGGCCTTTGGGCTAGGTTAGAATAAATGCTAAAAGTACACGGGTTTTACGTGTGAGTTATAATCCCTACAATTGAGAGACTATTAACGTGGTGTCGGATTATGTGGCACTCGCGGATATTTCGCGGGTTGACGGTTGGTCAACCGGACCCCCGATTTTAGGGGCATCACAGACTAACTACTTCTATACCTCCATGAATAACAAAAAAAAAAGTAATTGGGACATTAAGATATGCTGATATTGGACAAATAACTTGATGCGGGTAGAAACAGTCAAGCATTTTTCGAAAACTCTATATTTCTGATGGGTCAAGCCCAAATAGCCCAATTTAGTGAGAAGTCCAACCCCAATTGAGG
This sequence comes from Ilex paraguariensis, assembly GCA_963454935.2. NCBI lineage: Eukaryota > Viridiplantae > Streptophyta > Magnoliopsida > Aquifoliales > Aquifoliaceae > Ilex > Ilex paraguariensis. The sequence goes on from CAUOFW020001602.1 coordinate 973,429, forward strand.
AGCCCAACCTCATAAAAAATCCACTAAGCCCAATATAGTCCATGACCAATTAGACTCTTTGCTTAGCCCACGTCATCAAAGGGGAGAACATGGGAAGTTATCTGCACCACCGAAGGAAACGGTCCATCTTTGACCGCATCT